>JAVGWX010000015.1:30500100-30983214 GCA_036924085.1 Ariolimax columbianus
TAGTTCATAGGACTAGGTCAAACTAGTCTCATTGCATACCTCACTACACTAAACAGCTTCTTCATTATAGGATGGGGCGGAGAATTCACTTTCTGACTGTCTCTTCATTCCCTAACAGTCAGCCATGTGTCCTGACAGATGGATCTAATGGAGCTTACCGATAAAGAGAATTGAACCTACTTCCTTTATGCTGCTCAGAGATTTCATATGGTACTGTCCTTGAATGTACTAGTGTTTGGGTCCATGGTGCAGCACAGTAAATGAGCTGACCGTATACAGCTACTCATTGGTGCCTGCTTGCATCAGAGTTAGTCAACCACAGCTGACCAAAACATTATTCCGCCTCCAAGTGGCGCGTGGAAACAGGCTGCCTGGTGTAGTCTGGCTAAGAGAATAACGATAGCAGTGGGAAGGCAAACACGGTACCCCAAAAAAGCCATCTGAAATGTTTCGGGCCGAAATGCGCAGATATTGCAACATGGCTGCAAATTATGACACAGCGTTCTTTCCACGACGAATGTCGAAGAAGAAGAACGTCCTAGTGTTATTTTAGTGGTTTGCAGATGAGAAATGTCTCATATCCCCTGCCCTACAGCCAGAGAGTACTTAACTAGACCTTTCAGCGTCACATTACCATGCTTAGTTAATTTTAGACTTCAGTCTGGTGCCACTGTCAGGGTGTCAAATGGTTTAGAGGATTTCGAGTGAAAGGCCAATGCTCTATTCAAAGCGTATGAGAAGAAAATTCTACAAAAATGTGCGTCTCTGGTTCAAGTGGAATGCTAAACACTGTCTTTATTTTTCTTGTTCCTTCCTTCCTTCTTCCGTCCCACCCAACCCCTCCCCTTCTTTCTCTCTCTCTCTCTCACTCTCTCTCTCCGTCAATTGTTTTAATAGAAAAGTATTGACATTCTCCAGTATACCGTGTTGTAAATGGGTACCTGGCTTTGAGAATACAAGGTAGCGAGGAAGGGAATGCATGATAGTGAAGAATGGAACTGTTTACTCCATATCACAAAGAGTTCAGACCTTAAACGATTAATTCTTAACACTTCACCGCCGACGGCAGTATGTACCTTGTGATGCATTTCTCATTAGAAAAGAAAGGTGCCGGATTGCTAATCGTTTTAACAAACAGTAAGGATGTCTGCAGGGGCTGGTTCGCTTTACTTCGTGAAAGTTGAAGTTCTACCAAGCGAAAGTCCGCATGTGCGCACTGAAACACGCGTGAAGTAAAAGAATGCTTGTGACACTTTTTTTGAAAGACAGACAATGATAATTAAAAGCACTCTACTTGAAGAAGCTGTGGGAAGGAGGTAATATGATGGCAATGATAGAGAGACGCAGCTGTACATTCGACCCGTCTTACACTGGAGAACAGAATGTACATTAACAGAAAATATAAACAAATGAGCGAAACTCTTCCAGCAAAGGGGATTTATTGTGTTAGCTATTATCAATTATATTTTTGCTTTATAATTAACTAATTTTGGAGGTCTCCTGATCGATAATTAATGAGAAGAATGGATACATTTTTTTGGGGGGGGGGCGGAGAAGGGAAGGGGGGAGAAAGAGATAAAGAGAAAAGAGGAGGGGGGGGGGGGGGAATGTTACTATCTAGAAAGAAAATTACGTAGTCCCATCGGAGACACTGACGCAGGAGATGAAGTGTTGATGACTATTTTATTATGCTTTTAATTTTGGTTAGGTGGAGTAACACGTTCTCTTTTTGGTTACTGTACATTTCGTAATTGTCAGTTTAGGTCTTTCTCCTTTCGGTTTTTTTTTTGGGAAGGTAGAGGTAGAGGCGCGCGCGCGTGCGTGCGTGCGTGCGTGCGTGCGTGCGTGTGTGTGTGTGTGTGTGTGTGTCTTACGTGTGCCTTTCAGCGTTAGGTTATGAAGAGGTTTCTTTATCGGGCCCTAGGATGTGGTTCGTACATGGGGAACTTTACTGTTTCTGTTATTTCTGCGTATCCATCTGTTACGTGGTCAGCCCTTCGCTGGCATTGCATCTGTACAGCATTGCTTTCTGAGGGATACTATCTGGTGTTTGACGTGTCACGTCGCAGAAACCGATGAGGTCTAGCACTGGTGTTGTAACTTCTTGTCTCCTATTATTTTCGTTTCTGATTCTATCCATTCTTGTTACTCCAAGCATTCTGCGTCGGCATTTCACCTCTGTTGTTACAATATGTCTTTCATCTCTGTTTGTTGATGTCCAATTCTGGCACTGGTAGGACAATCTGGGTAGACATAGTGTGCTGTATAGTGTTCTTTTTGTATCCATTGCCACGTGCTTACATTGTAATATTGGAGACATTTACCCAATGATGGGATTACACCGCGCCAGAGTTCGAAATCACAAACGAACAAAAAATCCAGGCGTGGTTCGTTCCTGGTACGACCGCTCCTCCAGTCGACACAGCTGTAAATGGGTACCTGACATATGAGTTAAGGAAGGCATAAACAGCAAGGAAGGGAACTGACCCCCCCCCCTCCTTACATAGGCTGCGGCTTAGTTCATGATGGGCTACCTTCATCTATGACGGCAATTGTTGCAACGGGACTCACCTTTGCCTTACCAGTAGGATACATATTTAAAGATGGGTATACTGGTGCGTTCAGAGACCTTGTCGCTGTACTTGTGTAGCCACGAGAAGGTTAAAAATGGTAGCTGTAATCATGTAGTACTCACTGCCGTCTGGTAGAATGTGCTAGATACATCGTTTGTACTGTCGCTGCTATTTATTGCGAGACGAAGTGGCTTTTCTCCTTACTCGGTTTCACTATAAAAAAAATAACAGGTACCAATGTATAGATGAGTAGATTTCTAGGCTCGAAATGACTACATTTGCTGTCAAGAAGGCATGATCAAATAATACTTAAGAGAACTACTATAAACACAGCGAGCTATTCTCTCTGAAAGTATATCAAGAGTAAGGATCAACACTTGGCCAAGTCCACACTTCAAACTGCCAACAAGGGAAATCCAACACGAACTTTGGCGAAGGAGAATAAGAGATACCGCAGGCTTCAAGTGAGGGCAAACCATCCACACATAAGCTGGGTGAAAGATGAGATATAGGAATGAGACAGTACTCCCAGCAGGATCAATAATTAATCCCGAAGAGAGAGTACTCGTTACTGAAATGCCAAATGTTCAACGACAAGGCGGAGTAGAAAGAGGAGTGGAGGAGGAGAAGGAGGGAGGAACGAAGAGGGAAGAGAGCCAACAGCTTGTGAAAGGGGTCAGGAGTAAGGTCGAACTGGGGAACGTGAAACGCATCATTGTGGCTTGCAGAGAATGTGAAGCGCCAATTACTTTGGACTTGATGGAACAGGATGTGATTTTGAATGCCCATAAAGATGCGTCCGTTCTTCGAACACAAACACACGACTGTCTTTGATAGGGAAAAAAAAACTCTGAAAGCGTCTTGCTCTTGCCACAAAGAAGGTATTAATTTATAAAACTGGGATGAATAACTATAAATAAAGCTAGGTCCATGGGTTATAGGAGGATACTCTCAGAAAAAAACAAGGTTCGGCATTTGACTGACGAATTAATCTAAATGTTTCTCTTCGTCCCATTTTCCTGCCAGCCAGAGTCTAGAGCTGCCACTATAGTTGGAATCCTTTAGAAAGTCTACACACAACAGCTTGGTATCTTTTCTCAATGGCCGTTTATTCAGCAATTTGTTTTACATATGTCGCTAGCCCCATGTACAACTCTCTTTAGTCGCCTTTAACATCATACAGGAAATTACAGTTGCCTTATTCTTACCTACCTCCCCAGTAAGAAGTCATGAAACCAACTCAAAATTACAAAAGTAATGTTATTGTGAAATGCCCCCAATGAGTATGTTTACTCTTGTATGCGCCCTGAAAAAGGAGTAGGTGGCGGGTCGCAGAAGTTTCCTTCACAATTCCGAGCGTGCTGATGAAGGTTGGCCGGGATCCTCCAGGCTGTTGTGCTAAGCTTGGCTTCATCTGCGGCGTGTCGCTCACTACTACGGGGAACACGTCGATCAAAAAGTAATAATAAACACCATTTTGTATTTAAAAAATCGTAACTAAGACTGAAAAGAATCTGTTTTTATATAACGCGCACGCACGCACACACACACACACACACACACACACACAGATATAGATAGATATATATATATATACAACCAAATTAAAAAGCTCAGCCCTCTAATGTGCGATTAACAGTAATGTAATGAATAGGCTTGGACACAGATAATGGTAAAGAACTTCAAAATTAGGTTCGTGCTACGATATTTTTGTCTCCTGCAGTTAAAATTCCGTAAGGAACAAATATTTACTGTCTCGAGGTTTTTCAAATTAAAATGTGTTTTTATTTTCAAAACACGAGGAGAGCAGAAAACCTAATCTCTGCAGACAACCAGGTGACTCTAGGTTATAGAGCAAGCACAAAAGTGTAACACGCCTGGATATTTCCAAACACGACCATATGTATCATATCAGCAGTGTTATTTGGCGAAGGCTGGCCTGAATTGCACCCGAGATGAAAAGACACGACTAAAGTAACTAAAGAGGACGACTAAAGAGGGGTACAGGGCTAGCAATTTCAGTATGTGAAACCGTTGCAATTGAAGCCGGAAAGGGACTTGTTTGTTGTGGTTCTATGCTTCATTTGGAGAGAAAAGGCGAATCAATGAATGAAACCTCTAACAGCTCAATCTTTGAACAAATACAGGCGTCATTATAATGAAGGTTAAACACTTTCTTCTTTTTCCTCTCCTTCATTTACTTCTTCTTCTTTTTCAGGTCCTCTAAGTTATACAGCGTGGCATAGGGGTGAAACATCCGTTTCACAATCCCAAAGCACCGGGTTCGAAATGGGGGAATGGAGGAAAACTAACATATGGTCTGGCAAAATATACTCATATACAGATATGTTAGTCAGTCAGGCAAAACCTCACCTCGACTTCCTATTAGCCGTCCCTGGAAACGGGCTGTTTTCATGGCAGCCTAGCTAACGAGGGGAGAGATCGAAGTGATCTACGTAGTAGTGAGTGACACGCAGATGAGCCAAGCATACCACAAACGCATGGAGGACCCCGGTCCACCTTCATCAGCACGCTAGAGATTTGAGGAAAATCCTCATGGCGCACAAAAGAGTAACATACTCATTGTATTCATTAGCAAACAACAACCGGGTTCTAATCCGTCGTGTCCAGTTTGGCAGACACGAGTTGTTTTTTATGTCTCGGTGCGATCGCTCCTTGGCGATGAAAAGTAATGGCAACCTACCGTACTGTACACTGCCGAACAGGTTGGCGGTTGTAAGAGGAGACGTTCTGTAAAGCGCATGCTGCTTCCATTTTACATTGTTTCTAAAGATATCTGTTGCACTCTGGTGACTGACTACTTGACACTCGGCAGACTTTTGAGCCTTGCACACGATGGAGTAAACAATGTGGTAAGTTGAAGAGTTGTAACTCTAGAGCGGTTAGACCGCAGTGGTATTCCATAATCATTCTTTCCCAGTAAGGGCTCTTAGTGCAACATCTGACAGACAAACCCGTCATTCTAAAGCTAATATTAGCTAGCCTGAATTCTTTTCTTGTTTTCAAAGTACTAATTAGTAGCGTGCAAGATGTAATCCAAAATTGCGTATATGCAGCCGGCAGCGGTGCCTGCGTCTTAATTCAACCCAAACAAATGAAATATCTATGTTTAGTACCGGATTTGAGGTAGTGGCGTCACATAATAGTCTGTCTTAACTGTTAGGGGTGTCAAACATTCTGCTAGAATAGACGAGAATGTCTGCTTCATTTTCTGCTTACTACCGCCGTCTTAGCAAAATAATGCGTTGGGTTAGGGTTAGGTGGTAGTTGGGTCAATGCTAGCTTATGGTTAGGTTAGGGTGGGGTTAGTGTTTTTGTATTTTTTACATATTTAGATTTAACTAAGCCTGTACTTATTTATTTCATATAAAATTATATCGACCTGTCCTTCCGTTATCCCGAAGTGAAGTGTCCCGTTACAGTTATCAGCTGTCAAATACGTACGATGGGAACCCTTGGAACTCTGGGATGAATTAAGACGCGAAGTACACCGTTAGCAAATACTAGACGCTTATTTCTTGACCTGGATAGGGTTGTTTCACTATTTGAAAGCAATGTCGTATATAGAGTAGCACACTGTTTTTACAAGCTTCTGATTGGATGAATGATTTGAACGTCTGTTCCTCGCAGCAGTGACCAAATTCAAACACAACACACTCCATTTTACCCAGCTATTAACGAGTACCAGACTTACAATTACAGAAGTGAAGTTTATACACGAGAACATTGCAGATATAGACAATATTTTACAGAGAAAGAAAAAAGAAGAAGAATATTAGCGAACATTAAACAGCGAGGAAAGGACGCGTTCAGAAAGACATCAGAGACTAAGCACAACTCTCTTCCTAACGACTGTGCCTGGTATGTAAACTAACGTTTCCTTTTATTTATCACAGTAGAAGTCCAAGATAAACTCGAAACTACATTAACCGTTCTTATCTTTACCAGGAAATACCAACTAAAAATAAACAGCCATGTTAGAGAGGCACTGCGATTTAGGAGATCACAGCGCCCGTGCCAAACCTACCATACGCTTTAGATATGCATTAATCATTCTGTCTTCTAACCTTGCGAGAAGAAAGTTTCCCTGCCAAGGAATGCCGAGCAGAATATATACACAGCCCACGTGCAGAACATTAATGTTAGAGGCAGAAGTCTCGAGGGATCCAGGCACATCAATAATTGATGATGTTGAATGCAGAAAAGGTTTGGGAGGTTGGCAATGGCTGCTTTGGCGAGAAAGTGGTTCAGCTCGCTTGAGGGTTCTGGTTGTTGTTGTTTCGAATGCCCATAATGAGCAGGCTTACTCTTTTATGCGCCCTAAAAACGAAGTTAAGAGGCGGGTTGTCACAGATTTCCTCACATCCCGAGCATGCTGATGAAGGTGGAACGGGGTCCTCCAGGCGGTTGTGCTATACTTGGCTTCATTTGCGTGTCGCTTACTACTACGGTGATCACCTCGATTCCACACTCCGTTAGCCAGGATGCTTTGAAAACAACCCGTTTCCAGGGAGGGCTACAAGGGAGCCGAGGTGAGGACCTTGGCCAGTATATTTTGCCTGACCCTGGCTAATGTTGTCTGATCAAAAATGTTGTTCCTGACCAGAGGTTAGTCTTCTTCCCCAAAGGTTCTGGTGGATTTGGCCAGTTATCATTTCAAAAGAGTAACAAAGTAAATATTTACTTTTTAAAACACGTTTTCTTTTCTTTTCTTTCTTTTTTTTTTAATAGGTTAAATCTATTTCTAAGAACATCACTGAAGATGAGATATGTCACGAAATGAACTGATCGTCTCATTATATTGTCAGCAAATCATAATAACAAATTACACATTTTTTTGTATCTGTACAAAAACCTTTTTCATGCCGCTTTGACAATCGTCTGTCCCAGTGTAATGAAGAATATTGACAAGCACGGGCGGCAAAAAGCTGGGAAATTTACTCGGGATTCAACCCAAAATGAGGCCACGTGGATGAACAAAGGAAAGTGCGTTTCATTTCGGTCAAATCTAGTGAATGATCTACTAAATATCCATAACAATCTGATAAGATAGCAGGCCGGGTACTTTGCGTCTTAATTCACCCCAAACAAAACAGACCATTTTTAACACCAGATATCCATTTTTAGCACCAGATTTGAGGATAATGGCGACATACAATAGTCCAGTTTTTAACTGTGTGTGTCTTCTTCTTCTTCTACGGGATTTTTTTTATCATGCTGAATCGTCAGTCCTATCGACAGGATGAACACAGTCCTTTCCAGGTCTGAGCGGTGACCCCATAGTTTTGTCTCAGTTCTGCCAGGTCTGGAATCTTGATTCTTCGTGGTCCGCGCAACCTTGAAGTTCGTATTCTGGGGTCTGAACTCCTGATCCACATAGACATTCATTTGTTTGGTAGATTTTAAGCCGATATAGTTGACCCAGTAGACTGCTGTGGTCCGTTCTCGTGTGGAATATTGCTGATGTCGTTGTAGCTGGTGGATTGGGTCTGGACTATTAGTCTCCCATTTTATGTTATACTGGTTGCGAATGATAGTTTTAGCCTCCATTATATGACACTTTATGGGTGTATTGTTTCATTTTCCCATCTGTTTTTGGATAGTGCATCGGCTCTTTCGTTTTAAGTAATTTAACAATGAGAAGGGAGCCACTGAAGTGTGATCTTTGATATCTTTTGTACGTGTTATGTCTTCATTTGTTGTATTCTTTACCGACTCCAGTAGTGCTTTGCAGTCTGTGAAGATCACTATCCTCTCGTGTGTGTGTGAGCTTCCAATTTGGTGACAATTTTCAGTGCTTGGAGAAGTGCCATTGATTCTGCCCTCAGACTAGAGGAAGTTTTATCTGTTGGGAAGGACTTGTGGGTTATCTTTCCGTTATTGTGTCTTATAAAGTTGCATCCATCACTATTTTTGCCACCGCTTCTGCAGATCCATCTATGGACACATTCTTTGGGACTGTGTTTGCCTTTAATCATCTCATGAGGCTTGGCTTTTAGGTGGAGTGTGGCCTGACGATCTTTTCAGTGCAGTTCTGTGTTAGTTAAAACTTTATCTAGATAGTGGTTTGGCTCTTCATTGCCCGCCAGCATATCAATTTCGGTGCTTTTGCCTGGGACAGCTATGCATTTGTTGTGATTGTGTGTATGAAGTTAGTGTTTTTCAACATTATTTTCCTTGGATCTTGGTGTTTGGCCTGCATGGGATAGTTTGGCATGCGTCTCAACTTCTCGATATGCACGAGCACCTTCACTTCTCGTCTATTATGCAAGGGGCCTGAGTTTGGCGTGTTTGCTTGGATTTTAGTGTTTTTCAATCCTCCTGTGATTAATCAGAAGCCTGCGTTTTGTGCTTTTGTTAGGCGGTCTGTATTTGTTTTGGGTACTGTGTCTCAGACTGACAAGCCGTATTCCAAAACTGGCCTGACTGTATCTGTATTGACGTTTTTGAGAATGCGACTGTTTTCTCCCCAGCTTGTACCTGCCAACCTCTTCATAAGGGAGAGTTTTCTTGTTGCTCTATGTTCTATGGTGTTCAGGTGAGCCTTTTGTCTAGCTTTAACCCAAAGATATGTAGGGTTTTCTTCACATGTGATTTCACTTTCCTGTTAGTTTTAGTTTGAATGTTTCTTCCCGGTTGTATAACGAGAAGCACGTTACTACGTCTTAGAGGTAATTATTTGGACTTCCCAGTCTGACGCCCATTTTCCTTTGATATTTAGTGCTCCTTGTATGCTGTGTTTAGCAGTGGGGAGTAATTTTTTTGCAGCACACCATACTGCAAGATCATCTGCATGGAGAGCTCTAAAGATATACTTATGAATTGTCTCCACTTTGTCATTGATGAACATGATTAAGACGCTAGATGATATGACTCCACAGAAAGCCGCTGCTGAGCTTGTAATCCACAATGAACATGTGCATCAATAAAACATAGTCTTCCTGACTGATGCCTGGTCAGTGGTATCAGCCCTAAACACAACACAAAGATGATCATCTCGAGCAATGTATGCACTCCTTGACATAGCTCTCGGCAGAACATTCAATGTTAGTCATTCAGTGGATCAAAGATGGAATGCTAACCCGGTACTCAAAAAATGATTGCTGAAGTCGGATGTGTTAAACCGAAAGGTGTAAATATCGCAGTCAAGCTGTAAACTACGACACAACGCATTCCGTTCTCTGAACTAGATTCTGCTACTTAAGTCCTTTCATGGTTTGGTAGTGGGAGATTGAGAACGAACGAAGCCAAGCCAAATCATCTTCAAACTGAGAACTGGGCACAGTAAACTCAAAGGCATCTTTACAATTAAATGAGGATTCCGACAGATGTCCTTGTGGAGAGTATACCATGGTCGTGAAACACGTCTTACAAAGCTGCATGCTCACGAAGGAAGAGATAACATTACTGGCCTCGCGAGACCGATGAGACAAAGGATGTATTGAGATAAAAGTCTTAGAAATAACGGTGTCCTTCCTATGTAAGAGAAACCAGGACCTTGATCAGAGGATGAACGAAGTAGAAGAAGTCCAGTACGAAATTTTCACGTATGGCATGTGTTCGCATATTCTTCCCATAGCATTAACTATCGTAGGGTTGTGAAGTGTTAGCGACATCACGTTTCAAGGTTTCGTTATATGAGGGAGGGTGTCACGACTCTCCCTCCCCGCTTTTAACTTCCCGGAATGAACCGGTACCCATTTAAGACTGGATCGACACGGGAGCCATTACGGTTTGAAAAACATTTCTGCTTCAACCATAGATGCGACGCCAGAGAGCTAACCACTGCACTATGCGGCTCCCTGCCCTAGAAGGGTTAAAACAAAGTCTATATGGTTCCTAGATTCCACTTCATCCTCGGTAGGTTGTCCAGAAGATACACCTTTACGAGGATCAGTGTCTCAAATTTCGTCTTTTCAAAATGTAATGACTTGATCCTACTGGTGCTTACATCAACTAATGTGCGAGTGTTTGTGTCTGTTGGGGATGATTGATGGTAATCTTCCTGAGTGCCAAGATTACTCTTTGTTTCTGTAGCAGTGTGTATCTGAGTATTTGTCCTCATTTCTTGATGACTTGACTATCGTACTGTGGATGACGTGATACTGTCCTCCAACTATTCTTGTATGGCCCAAGGGCTGCTTCCTCTGCCTTAATATTCCGATCACGTCGAGGTTGACCCAGGTTTATATTTCATGTGTTCATTTATGCGTTATGTTTCCAGTGTCTCCGAATGTCTTTTTTAACTATTTATTACAAGCTGTTCTTTAAATTGTCATGCCCGTTGTCATCGGATTTCTATTTCTTTTATTAAAACTGAAATTGTGTACATAGCCTCTACTAGCTCGACCTGTTTATCAAATTGAGAATAATTCCGGAAAGTTCAATCAAAACATTTTACCAACAAACGTAGTTTCTACATATTTCCTTTGTTCAGTCGAGTGACCACGTATTGACTGAATCCGAGTGAACACGTGACCATTTGCCTCTAGAGCTTGCCACGGAATTCTGCGTAGCTGTGTGACACATTCTTCTTCTTCTTCTGCGTTCGTTCTGAATCTCCCGCTACCAAGCCCTGAACAGGGCTTTGCAAGTAGAAGGATGTAGTCCGAAGAACGGAATGCGCTCTGTCGCTAGTTTACAGCTTGACTGCCATATGTGCATCTTTCGGTCTGACACATCCGTCTTCGGCAGCAGTATGACATTTATTTATTTACTTTTTTTTTGCGTTCGCCTTATTTCTCTAGTCCCCAATGCGGTGTGTTTTGCACTGTGGTTTTTGTTTTGCGCCTGACGCCCAGTGGATCCGACTTCAGCATGCATTTTATGTAAGGGTCTGGTTCCTCCTGCATTTTCTAAGGGTTTGCTTCCCCGGGGTAACGGCCGATATTGTGATGGGGATCGAATCCAGCACCGGATTTAGACCCTCAGAAATCTGGGGTTATGCCCTCTGTGGCTCGGTTTTTCTGCATCCAGTGTTTGATAAAGGAATTGACGGAAGAGCACTATCAGGAGTGGAGCCTGAGGCTAAAATTGACTAAACACGCCAATAGTGTAGAATGACTGTCAAAAGAGAGCACCTTCGATGGATCTAATAGTGAACATGTGCTGGTATTAGACCCACGGAAGACAGGTCAGTCTCCAAACCCCCAAATGAAAGAGCGCCTGCTACGGTAATCTGGTCTTCACCCTGCAGAAATCGCAGGCTCCAGAAACTGGGCCATTGACAAACTAAAAGCCCTCTATTGATACGGTCTGGCTAATATTGAACGGGTGCTGGAAATAGACCCTCTGAAGACAGGTCAGCTTTACCCTACAAATGACAATGCTTTGCTACGGTAATCCTGCTAAGCCCGAGAGGAGCCGCAGACATTTTGGTTCACGTACTAGGCGGATAAGCCAACGGTTCGAGGTGAGGGATTACGGCCGAACGCCTCTAAGCCAAAAATCCCGCCCAAAAGCAGCCCAGCACGAATGCAAAGGGAGGCATCGACATGGTGGGGACCTCGGGGTCACGCTCCAGCCCCGCCCGGTCAAGCCGCAGAATGAGGTCTCTGCCGTCCGCTGATAAAAGCGGGCGGGAAGCTGCTCGATATTCACCCCATACGGCGATGAGGAATGAAATCATTTGTAGAAGACTTAGTTCTCGGTCGGGTGCCCTAAGCAGTAGATCAGCTACCTCACTGCGAACTGCTGAGACTCAACCCTTGACCATGTCCGCTCCCTAGGCGGACAACATCTCCGTGCAAGACTAGGCTTGTCACCTTGTCAAATGCACTATTTCGAGAGGAATCACAGGTCGCTGACATTTGGTCCACGTGCTTGGCTGATAAGCTACCATCTGAGGGATTACGGCCGAACGCCTCTAAGCCAGAATCCCGCCCAAAATCTCAGCACCGCTGAGATGGGAGGCTACGACATGGCTGGGGCTTGTGTCCCGGCCCGATCGAGCCGCAGGAATGCACCTGGTAAAATGCACTCCTTCCTCGCTCTTTGCATCTGTCTGCTATCAGTCATTCCAATGGACGCAGAAGAGATGCAGTCCAGCGGACACTGCACCTCCTGTCCTATGGTGACAAGCTCCCGGGTGGCGGGGAATGCTAGGCGTACCATCACTGCAGATGAGCCGAGAAAATAGAGCGAGCAAAAAGATACCTCACTCATATGCATATGCTACGTTTCTGGCAGGACGTGACGATCCTGGGAAAAAGTCACACTGGACTGCCTCTCTTCCGGGATAGTACAAACTAGTACATAGTCCATCATATCATTGCCAAACGCTATAGACACGAGTAGGGAAGACTCGATAGTCCTGCAAGACAACTTCCCAAGAGAGACAACTCTGACCAAAAACAACTGCTGCCTTGCAGTTAGGCTGGGGACAGCCACAGGCTAAGGAGGGCAACCCTACAGAAACGCCTGTTGAAATCGGATGCACTGAGCCACTGGCTAACAAATTAAATCAGTGCAACGTAAATATCGCTGTAAACAGCGTACGATGAAGAAGAAGAAGAAGAATCCAGCACCTACGGATTGTGAGCCATACCACTAGCCCACGCCGTCCCCAGTGTCAAAGCGACAGATGAAGAAACAACATGTCTTAGTATAAATAAACGCTTGAACTGAAAAACGTCCTTTTCAAAACGTCGCTCCTTCAACCTTCAACTCCCCACCTATTTTACTGTCATAAGTTTCCTGGCATAGTGTGCAGTACGATAGGTTGCCATTACTTTCCGCACGAGTGGACAAGCAATTGTTCCAAGAATTAAAAAAACTGTCTGTCAAACTGAACACGGTGGGATTCGTACCAGGTGCGTTAAGTTTCCACTTGACTTTAAACTTGTTTATGTATCAACACTCATCACTTCTTCACTTACTATCCATACTCCATCTGTTGGATCACTAGCACCACTCTTTACGTATTCATAATCTTTGACCGAGCTGCTCGGTACCTCCGGTCCTCACATGAGACTTCAGTTGCCATGGAATACTTTTCGCGCTGATATTCTTTGATCTAGCAACGACAACATAATGTGCATCTGATTTACGGCAAGATCCGTCGTTCGTCCGTGGATACTGCAAGCGTTTTAGTTATAATAGTGCGATATATTTTTCCCTGTTTGTAGAGTTGCTTGCACGTAATGTTTCTTTATGTAGTCTCTTCACGCGGCTGTTAGCTGACTGACTGGATCGCGTTTGTGTGTCGGATATGGTTCCCTGGTTATCTTGTTATTATCTTCTTCAGCTTTGTCCTCTGAATCAAGATGCTGAGCGGTGCATGAGCTGCAGTGGTCAGCGACCCATAGCTGACTGCTAGCGTCAGGGAAAGCGAAGCAGAGCTGCTTAGACCCATGTACACCCCCACGCGGTGATCCTGGATAACATTCTGCAACACAGCATACTGGCTAAGGAAAAGGGACCGAAGAGGGAAGGCTAACCCGGTATTTTTTTAAATGTCATGCTGATACCTTATTTGTCGGACCGAAAGATGTAAATATCGCAGTTAAGCTGTAAACTACAACACAACGTATTCCGTTCTGTGGACACCTACTTGCTTTTCGCAAAGCCGTTTTCAGAAGTTGGTAGCGGGAGATTCAGAACGAACGCAGAAGAAGAAGAAGAAGAAGAAGAAGAGGAAGAAGAAGAAGAAGAAGAAGAAATTGTGTCCTCGGGACTAATTCCTCAATTTTGCCTGATGATGATAAAGGGAGCGCTTGCACTTTTGCGATGGACAGACATGCGGACTACCCAGAGGATCTGTGACTTATGATTAAAATTTCCGCGAAAATCACAGAAGTGGCTAATCGTGTTGTAATTGAATATTAATAATATAACTGATTAACACCAATTTTTTTTGTGTGTGTTATGTGTGTGTTTTGCCTCGCTCATGTAAGAGTATTTTACCGAAGTTGTACTTTATGTACCTTGCAAGAAGACTGCACCCCAACATTTATATACTTCTGCAGCGGTTTCTTTTGTTAATGATTATTCAAATGCACAATTCTGCTAACCACATTTGAAAAAAACCATAGTGCGTTGCTATAGTCAATTACTCTAAATAACAGGCTGCAACAAGGCAGACTGGCTACGGAGAAGGCATCGAAGAGGGAAGGCTAAGCGGGTACCCACAAACAAATGTCATGCTGAAGTTGGATGTGTCGGACCGGAAGGTATAAACTGAATATTCAAGCTGTAAACTGCCACACAACGCATATCGTTCTCCGGACTACATCTTGCTACTTGCAAAATTGATGAGCACCCTATACGGCTGACGACTTCAAACACGAGTTTCGAAGGAATCGGCTGCATATTTTTGTTTGTAAATAAAGCACTCTGGTTGAACATGTGTTCTGTCTACTTTGATATTTGCTTTCATGTGTTTACACGACGGGGAAAACCCCTTTAAGATTCGCATCAAAACAGAAATTCACATTGTTTATCAATTTACCTCGTCTACTTTCTTCTTTCTTGTCTTTTACCAGAAGCAATGTCCTCTTGAAATTATTGAAACGCTTTGTGTTTATTACACGATGAGGTTGGTTGGTAGTCACATGCACAGCCGTACTTAGCAACGCTTCACAAAACACTGGTGACCTATCCTCGCCAACCATGAGACCACGGGTCCGCATGGGGGAATCTGTAACAGGCCGTTATCAATACGACTCACTGATTTTGTTGGGATCAAAATGATTAGCAGTGTATGATATGCAGAAGTCAGCGAGCCAAAGCTGACAGCCAGCGTCGGGATCAGCTGCCCAGACCCTTCTACAACTCCACGCGGTGATCCTGGATAACATGTTTCAACAGAGCAGACCGGCTAAGGATAAGGCATCGAAGAGGGAAGGCTAACCCGGTACCAACAAATGTCTGCTGAAGTCAGATGTGTCGAACCGTTCTCTGGACAACATTTTGCTACTGGCAAAAGCTCTTTTTATGGCTTGGTAGCGGGAGATTGAGATCGAACGACGAAGAAGGAGACTGATTTTGTTTTTCTTGCTTGAAGTCCATGCCCAACATGTACGAGGATGTGGTGGTATGTGCATGAGTATGCACACCTGCAGTGGCGGCATGTGTGGTGTACTCTACACGAAAAGGTAGCTATCCCTTAGCATAACCTTCCTTAGTAGCATTTACTAAATACACTGAATTCTACTGCTG
Source organism: Ariolimax columbianus (assembly GCA_036924085.1). Taxonomy (NCBI): domain Eukaryota; kingdom Metazoa; phylum Mollusca; class Gastropoda; order Stylommatophora; family Arionidae; genus Ariolimax; species Ariolimax columbianus. The sequence goes on from JAVGWX010000015.1 coordinate 30,515,853, forward strand.
TTCTATTCTCCCCTCCCAAGCTTGGGCCCCGACCAACACGGGTGATCATTTGCAAAATCACGCCCGTTCCTTGGAAAATGTCACATGCGCTTAAGAGCCAGTTTCCAAACAATATTCGGATATTATCACGTCTTCCTGGACAAAAGAGGGCTTGTGTCTTAATTATGTGTTAGGATTATGCGTTGGCAGGCTCTAAATCAAGCATACAATTTGTTCTGGACGCGCTGTAAGGCGTGGGAGACATTGGCACAATCAACAAAATATTCATCTATCCTTCTTATGTTACCAACCTATACAATCCCCTATATGATTACTTTACTAACCATATTGTTTACGGACACATATGCCTCTCTCTCTCTCTCCCTCCCCGTCTGTATTATATATATATATATACTACGACTTTATATATTTTATACCAAAACAAGACGTCACCGCGCAGGCTGGGCATCTTCTGGTCCATTAAAACGGTCCTCGTTGATTAGCAAGGCATTAACCTAGGCGTCTCTCACTTCAACTGCACTACGGTCCTTGCAATGTGCTATGTTGCAGAGACATGGTCACTCAGAAAATTACTGGAGGACGAATTGTGAGTTACCCAGGCGTCTCTTGAGATATGCTTGGTCCGAATCACTTCCCCCACAACTAAAGCATGCAAAATCGCAACTATTCTGATATGCGGCGATTGTCCTTGGTATGTGATGCGGTAATGTATGATACAAAGCAAAACATAGATGGGCAGGTTTCATATTACGACGAAGTAATGAACTGAAAGAGCAGGGCGACATCAATCTGGTACCCTCGAAGCAAAAAGAGACAATGGAGGAAAAGCAACCGCCAATGCTTTGGTCAGACTCCCATGCCGTCCGCAACAACATTCGACTCTTTTGGTAGAATTCTTAACGCCCACTAGACTCTTTCGTGTCGCAAGACAAGGTTTGTTGAAGAAAACGTGTCATTATTTTACTGGTGATGTGGCCATATGCTTCAGGTGTCTGTTTTAGAACATTTTTATTTTCCCTTTTATATTGATTATTGGATCAAGACGCTGAGCAGCGTATACGATGAAGCGGTCAGCGACCAATCGCTGACTGCTAGCGTCAGCAAACCAGATCTGGAAAGCCCCTTCTACACCTGCACGCGGTGATCTTGGATAACAGGCTGCAACAGAACAGACTGGCTAAGGAGAAGGGATTGAAGAGGGAAAGCTAACCCGGTAATCAAGAATACCTGCAAGACGTAAGCTACGACACAACGCATTTGTTCTCTAGACTACATTCTGCTTCCTGCAAAGCCATTTTCCTGGCTTAGTGGCGGGAGATTGAGAACCAACGAAGCCAAGCCAATCGATACTGATTATGTTTGGTCTAATTCTTCAAATGTTCTACCCTGTTATCACTGTGGTATTTGCCCTGATTTTAAGGTTGGGAGTAAAGTGCCCTTCCTCACATGTTTTCATTAAACAGAACTTGGTGTGGCACGTCCTTCGCCATTTAGAATGTGGAAAACATTTCACGTTGTCTATTCCATTGATTTTCTTCAAGCTACTTCTATATCACTCGACTTCTTGATGACAGTTCAAGTTACGGATGAGAAAAACGCAAGAAACAGTAGTCAGAAAGATCTGAAGAGAGAAACCTCTGAAACCAATGTGCAGAGCTAGGCGTACATTATCCATCCAACTTCACAAAAAGCGTGTACATTGAAGTATCCAACACTTCATCTCTTATTGCAATGTTTGTAATGATAGTATCTTTTCATACGAACAAAATAAGGTTATAACTTAGACAACGTCCGTGAAAATTTGAAAAGATTAGTTCTATAATAGACATTGTTGTCGGGGATGAAGTAAAAGTTCAATATACCAGGTCGAAAATAATCTGAATGAATTTTCTCGCTTAACATCTTTATACTGTTTTGGAAGACACTTGCAGAGTTTGTATACAATCAATTTCTTCTACTCCACTTGAGCTAAAGTAAATACGTGCATCCAATCTATTCGTGAATGAATTAACTGACCATGTCATCACTATTTCCTATGGCAATGCACTCTCTGACTAAAAAACTATTTCCAAATATCTAGCCTGGACCTTTCTTTAAATCATTTATAGCTGTGCCTTTGTTTTCTTGTTCGCGGCTGTACTTTAAAATAAAAACTTGTTATAGTCTATTTATCCATTCCCTTGATTAACTTATAAACATGTATTAATTCGCCTCTAGTTCTTCTCTTTTATATTCACTATAGACCGGTTTTTTTTCTCTTTCCTCACAACTATAATTCCCGAATCCCACTACCCGTTTTATCGCTCTTCTTTGCATCCTTCCTAGCATGTTTATACACCCTCTACGATTAGGACTCCCCCACATGAACACAGTACTGCAATCTAGCTCTAACAAATGCGTTATACAATTTAACTATCACTTTGTCCTTGCTCATGTGTTTAATGTTTCTTTTATTTATTATACCTAACATTGCATGTGCCCTTTTTACTGCTACCTGCAATTGCTCACTCACCTTACCTGTATAATATTATAATCAATAGATCCCTTTCTATTTCTATCTTTCTAATATTATTTTTCCCATTCTGTATTTACATTCCATAATGAATCTACCGATGTGGATGACTGTAAATGTATCTACATATTTACATTAAACTACATCTGCCAGCTTTCCTACCCTTCTTTACTTGTATCTAAATCCGAGCTCATTCCATCAAACTCTGCTGCATAGTTTTATGTCAACCACGAATTTTGCAATCATATATCCGATATCATTGTCCAAATAATATATATATATATATATATATATATATATATATATATATATATATATATGGGGGGGGGGGGTAGGGCAGAAGTGTGTAAGGGATAGCACCTCACGGTGAGAGGCAGCCACATCCTTGATGGCCAGGATCCTATTTGGTTCCCCCGCTTCTGTCTAGCTCACGTATGGCTCCTAGAGTCTGCCTGTGTACGGCAGCACCACCCCCCGGGCAACGGCTTTGGCTGGCCGGCTAAACTACGTGGGTGAAATGACAAGAAGGGGAGTCCACCCCTGACAAGTACACACAGCTGCTGGTGGAAGAGGCGGAAGATCGACCTGTGCGACAACGACTCTGAAAGCGGGAGCTGGAAACGCCTGGTATCGGGCTAAGGGCGCACCAGAGACCATATTTGGTAAGCGGCCAGAACAACGTCCAGAAAGCAATGGCAAACTACTGGATGTAAAATGCCAAGAAACTTATGACAGTCAAGATAAACGAAATTCAAAGATCTGATGGTGAGGCCCTCAGGCCAGGCAGATCATCGAGGCCAACTGGGGAAGAGGCCAATTTCAGAGTCAGTACAAGTAATAGAGATGACGGCCTAAAGCTTGACTGCATTACAGTGAACAACTCTGAAATGGGACTAAAAACAAAACTAAGAATAGGCACCTGAAACGTCAGGAGCCTATACTAGGGCAAGTTGTTCATGATCGGAAGAGAAATGAAGAGAACCAAGATAGAAAGATAGAGATTCTTGGAGTCTCTGAGCACTATACCAGCTCCTGAGGAGAAACATTTATATACTCTGGGACGGACAAAGGTGGAGAAAGCGGGGTCGGCTTTATTCTGTCAAAGAAGAGAGTACCTTCACTACTCGGTTACAATCCAGTCAACGGCCGCATAATTGTAATCAGACTAAAGAAAAAGACTAGAAATTTAACAATAATTCAAGTGTATGCACCAACATCAGCAGCAGACGATTGTGAAATGGATAATTTATATTACACCTTCCAAGAAGCGATGGAAAAATTTGAAAAAAGAGACATCTTGGTCATCATTGGAGATTTCAATGCGAAAGTCGGAGAGGAAAGAGCCGAAGAGGAGAGAAGTGTTCGAGGACCTTTTGGTTTGGGACACAGAAATGAGCGGGGAGAAAGACTGGTTGAATTCTGCACGGAAAACAACCTCTCCATTGCCAACACCTTCTTCAAACAACATCCACGAAGACTGTATACGTGGACCTCCCCTGATGGCAACAGCAGAAACCAAATAGACTACATCCTAGTGCAACAAAGATGGAGATCAAATGTGCTGGCGACAAAAACGCTGCCAGGAGCAGACTGCGATACGGACCACGAATTACTGTTTGCAGTTTTCCAAACAAGACTACGTAGGATCAACAAAGGTTGCCAGCCAATACGCTTCGATGTATCAGCTATACCTACTGAATACAACATCAGAGTAGAAATAAAATTTGAGGGGTTGCTTGCTATACAGGAAGAGATGACATCTGAGGAGTTGACATCGTACGCAAGGGATATTTTGATCTCGACAGCAAAAGAAATGATTCCAAAGATATTGCAAAAGACACAGAGCTATATAACAGAGGAAACACAGAAACTCATTGCAGAAAGGCAACAATTAAAACAAATGGGAATTAAGGGGACCAACACAGCATATAAAAACTGCGCAAGAAAAGTTAGAAGAGAAATAAGAAAAGATAAAAGAAGATACATAGTAGAAAGATGTAAGTATATAGTAAAACCTACAACAACAAGGCAGAGAAAGAGATGTATTCCAAGTAATAAGAACACTGACATTGGAATTCTGTCCGGTTCCACATGTCATAAATGACACATTAACAGAAACCAAAGACATACTGAATAGATGGAGAGAGTACTGCAGAACCATGTATGGAGATAGCACAAAGCGCTCAGTTACAATCCTACCAAAGGATGAGAAAGAACCTGAACCGACATTGGAAGAAGTACGCTCTGCAATTAAAAGCCTGAAAAAGGGAAAGTCCCCAAGATACGATGATATCCCAGCAGAGCTAATACAAGCAGGAGAAGAGGCATGTGCTCGAGTTTATCACAAGCTGTGTAAACAGATATGGCACAGTGCAGAGTGGCCAGAAGCATGGAAGAAATCAATTTATATTCCCCTCCCCAAAAAAGGCAACCTGAAGCTTTGCACGTACTACCGAACTATCGCACTGATCAGCCATGCTAGCAAGATACTCTTGCGAATCCGATTAAGAAGGATAGAGAAAAGGTTTGAATCTGAAATTCACGTAGTCCAGGCAGGTTTTAGGAAAGACAGAGGGACCCGGGACCACATATTCAATTTAAGGAATATCTATAAAAAATGTAGAGAGTTTAATGTAGACCTGTACACATGTTTCATTGATTACACTAAGGCCTTCGACACGGTAAAACATCAAAATCTGCGGAGAATCATGAAGGAAATGGGGTTTCCTTTGCATATAGTCCATCTCATTGAAACATTATACCAAGACCAACAAGCCGCTGTCCGAGTATCTGAGCAAACATCAGATTGGTTTGCAGTACAAAAGGGAGTCCGACAGGAATGTATCCTCTCACCTTATCTGTTCAACATATATGCGGAATGTATAAAGAGAAATGTACTAGAAGATGAGAACATTGAAAGTTTCGACCCATTTACGATTGGGGGGTACGAGATTCCAGAGTTACGATACGCAGATGACACAGTGATACTATCAAGAAGTGCGGAAGGGCTAGAGCAGCTACTTTCAGCCGTTAATGGACATAGTAAAGATCAAAATCTGATCATAAACAAAGATAATGACCACTGATAAAACACAATGTCAGCATAAATTTACATTGGGTGGTGAGGAAATAGATCAGGTGACACCTTTTGAATATCTGGGCTCCAGAATTGACAAAAATGGTGACTGCTCGAAAGAAATCAGAAGACTAGCTATGGCAATGCAGAGACTGAACAGCCTGAAGAAATTATGGCAGGGCACCAACAAAACGATAAAAGTAAAAGTCTTGAGAGCCTGTGTTTTCCTGTGGCAGCTTATGGCTGTGAAGCATGGACGATTAACAAAACTTCTAGACAAAGAATCGAATCCTTCGAGTCAAAATGTTACAGAAAGATCCTCAGAATACCCTGGACAGAGAAAGGAACAAATGTAGACATACGGCAAGAGTTGAGCATAGAGGAGAACTGGTTTATCAATTCCATTTTGGCTAGAAAATGCAAATACTTTGGTCACATCAAGAGACACAACGGTCTTGAGAAAACGGTGATGGAAGATATGGTGCCAGACAAAAGAGGAAGGGGTAGACCAAGAAGACGATGGCACAAAGATATCCAGGAATGCCTAAGTATGACAGTGGCGGAAGCTGGTGTTTTGGCAAGGGAACGAGTTTCTTTCAGACAGACTGTGATGGGAGCGACGTTCTACAAAGGACATGCTACATGATGATATATATATATATACAGCAAAATTGGTCCCAAAACCGAGCCCTATGCCACTCCACTTTTTACCTCACAGTACTCAGAGTACTCCTTATTGATGTACACTATCTAGCTTAGTCCCGTTAACCAATTTTCTATCTAGCTGATACTTCGTCACCTATTCCATGTGATTTCAACTTCCTAAACCATCTTTGATGAGGCACTATATCAAAAGCATTTGCAAAAGCTACATAAATGACATCTACTGGCTCCCCTCCATCCATAATTTTGGTAACCTCTTCCAAGAATTCTAACATTTGGCACGTTATCTTGCCTTCTCTAAATATAAGCCAGGTAACGATTTCCTGTTGTTCAGATTTAAGCATGCTACCAATGATACAAGTAGGATCTCGTGGTCAGACGCCTACGAACATTAAGAAACAATTAACAATAATATAATTTAACAAACAACAACAACAAATACGGAAATGTACCGTTCTGCAGGTCAATATGACAAAATAAGCATCCTTAACATTTCCCACAGCCGATCTGACTATCATTAACAAATGTTCCTCTCCGCCTCTCACACATACTTCATATTTCTTATACTCGACATCTCCTGTAAAAACAGCTAGCTAAGCTGGGCCGCTTTACCTTCTCCTATTTCCCAATCTGTCTGGCTCTTCAATAACGCTAATGGTATGTTATCTCTCGCCTGAGATACCTCCCGAGGGTTACGACAGTCGGTGTTAAATAAACAAACACCGGTACAATATTACTCTAAATAAAATCAATACATGCGAAAACTTCCACAGACGGTCTCCTGGAGCCGAAAGCTCGTTTTGAAAATCAACAAAATTAGTATATTTAAAAAGTCAGACGTCAATAAAGCATATGGTGGCCATCATCATCACATGTCACGCTTGGTGGCAATGCCCTCAATAAACATATATCATGCGCGCATTTTCAGCAATTAGGATGTTCTTTGTTTTCCCAGGCATCTTGTCCTGTCATTCTATATCTTTCTTTTCTCCACGCCGCATTTTGCCTACGAACTGCCCCGTTCTCACACGGTTTTTACATTCTCATTTCAATTATGTATGTCTCCAATGAAGTGTAGTTTTGTTTTTTTCCATTTTAAAGCCACAAAATGTTTTTCTTAAAATATACGGGACTGCATATGTTCCAATTTATGGAAGAGGACAATGAAATATATATATATATATATATATATATATATATATATATATATATATATATATATATACTGTTGCCATATAAAAAATAGAGGGACGGTGTGGTCTAGTGCCTAAGTGACACGCTTTACCGAGAATGGTAAGTAGGTGAAATACACGCTTTACCGAGAATGGTAAGTAGGAGGTGAAATACAGGAGTCCACAGTTACTTCCAACGTGATAGATGTGTCGCCCTGACTTCTTACCACACACGTCTGCCACTGAAACGTTAATGTCCGTACTGTATACAGTTCCAATTACAATCTCTGTGCAGAACTAGCCGATCTCTTACTCTTCTTTACCTTTCTTCGTTTCTTTCTACACACCGCAGGGTCGAGAGCTTTTCCATGAGCTAAATCGTTTCCCACAGTATAGAAACTCAAGGCTCAGTTACGCAGAATCTATTAAACAGGCGGTGCATGAAAGCTTCCGTTTCAGTCTGGGTAACAAAAGTTCACAGCTTTCTGTCATAGCACACTGTCAAATATCGTAATACGTTAAGGAAGTATGTCTATCATTTTAAACTAAATAAGCTACAGCTACTATTAGTGTCATAGAGTAGTAATTGCTAAAGATTGCTAACGTCATCAACAGCTCTATAGAAGGATCTTGTAACTGATTACTATACTGCAAAACTCTTAGTCCTTCAGATGAATCTCCTAGGATTTATGCATGGATGCAATTGTGTAATATTCGAAATCAGTGCACTGTCTGTCGCAGGCGCAGTGTTACATCAGGCACTAACTTACATGGGATTACGCGTTTTAATTTCATAGTAACAGAAGATTGGAAACGTCATATAGCAAGACCCACACACGCACATCCTAAGTCATAGAGCCTGCTCTATACCACTAGGAATGATAAATGGAAACAGAGAAACGCCTAGGAACTTCGTTTCTAGGAGCTGCACAATCCAAGAAATAGTAAGCCACAAAAAGGAAACTACAAACAAATCGTCTACAGACAAAGATAGACACAGGGTGGCACATTGTAAGTGCCACCAGACAGACTGCAAATTTTAAAAAGGAGGGGGGGGGGATAGCTTTTTTGACTACATGGCATAAATAAAGCACACGTTATATATATATATATATATATATATATATATATATACGCTTGTCTGGCTGCTTGATTGGAGAATGGGACTCTTATGGTAATGTCTCATGTATGATGATGTTGGTTCCTAGAATCAAGAAAGCACCCTATCTGCCTGGATGAATATCAAGATTCAACTATTCCAGCAATAATCAAAAATGCCTACAATATTTACCTACATAACTACAAATAAACATAAATGGATACGACAATTATGGAGGCAGCGTGGCCTGGTGTGAAACGTCGGTTTCACAATTCGAATCTCGCCGTGTCCAGTTTGGCAGACACGGACATTTCTCGGAATGATAGGTCCTTCCGAGTGATAGGTCCTTCGCGTACGGAAAGTAATGGCAACCTCCCATACTGCACATCTGCCAAGAAACTTATAACAACCAAATAGGTTGGCAGTTGTAATAAGCGACGTTCTGCAAAAGAACATGCTATGTATATATTACATACATCAATGAGACATTCTGTTGTGAGTCGGCTAGCGCGTTATTGAGAAAACAGAAAACAGAACCACTGTGGGCTATCTAGGCGTGCTGTTAAAGACAACCAAAGAGGGGAGATAGCCGCATTGTGTAAAACAAAATACTAGTGAGACCCCAACTGAAGTAGCACATGTATAATTTATCGCAGGTTTTCTATGGGCAGACTAACAGCTAGCTGCGACCACATGCTGCTATTGAGGTCCCCCTTCTTCTTCTACGGTCGTTCTCAATCTCCGCCTACCAAGCCCTGAACGGGGATTTGCAAGTAGCAGGATGTAGTTCGGAGAACGGAATGCGTTGTGTCGCTAGTGTACAGCTTGGCTGCGATATTTGCACCTTTCGGTCCGACACATCCGTCTTCGGCCAATTTGACGTCCATATACAAAATAAAGTACTAAAATAACTATAAATATGTATGGTCAGATACCGCGGTACGGCGAAAACACAAACAAAAACCTACTTGACGACCAACAGAGCTTCATCAGGAACAACAATGAACTAGAGAATCATGGAAGAAGTAAAGAAACAATAAAATAAGGATATAAACACACACAGAGGGGAAAAAAAAGTACTTATCTTGATAACATACAACCAACCGCCACAAGGCTCCTCGAATGTCAGAGGCCGGAAAACAAAGGCGAGATGAAGTGATATGGCCAGGAGGGTGTTAAAAGTAGGAGATTGCAAATACGCAGTGATCAAACAGCGCTATAGGTTCAGAGAAAAGAGGAAGACATGCACACGGAGGCGGGGAGGAGGAGATAAGGATTAGGAAAAGGTTAGTAAAATGTTGATGCCTGCGGGAGTTAGGTTTATTCTGAAGTGCAAATGGATGATGATTATTAGAGGAGCAAGAAATTATCCATGTGGCAGTGACATCGGATTTGCCCTGGCGTTTAGGACCACTGAAGCGGCTGAGGATTGAAAAAACCAGTGTATTAATAGATGTCATTGATATGCTACTGGAAACGCGAACGCAGTTCTTCGTCGTTCGCTCTCAAATAATCGCATCTATCTTCATCATAAGCATGGCGGTCTATCTTGCCTCTGATATGGTTCTTGTTTTCTAGGATGGCTATTGCAGTTATTTTTAGTGCTTCAGTCTCAGATCTCAGGACATTTGAAAATTGTACAGTAGCCACTGATACATGAATTTCCCGTCCATTCTTTAAATGTGTGTAAACGCCTCCTCCTCCACATTTTATAGATCTCATTGCTGGTTCATTCTGTGGTTGGATATGTTCCTTGAATATATTCTAAAGTTATGTTTTCTCTCTAGTGTGTGCCTTTGTCCATCACTTCTGGTATGTTGTTTATCAGCTCTGAGAATTGTGTTTTCTTCCATGTTGGAAATATAATGCTTGTCTTTAGGGGCTCTGCCTTTATCTGTGCGAGGTCTGGCATGGAGGGGCTAGTGTTTTTTTTTATTTTTGAGCAAAGCCGTTTCTCTGGAGTTTCCATTCATTAATTTACAGTATAATGTGGTAGCCGTTTGCCCACAAAATACATAAATGATATTGCGGGGTCCCCTGTGCTATCCATCTACATTTGCCTAATCCCTGATAAGCGTCTAAGATCGAATGAACGATAGTACAAATGCAAAACTGCCTTTTAACCTTTAATGTTAATCTGCATTTACTGTCCCAGAGTGTGATGCAAATGCGCGAAAATAATTTGAGCACCACCAGGGATTTCACAAACATAAAGCAGAATATACATGGCCAAACAATCCGCAGCTTATCCTAAATCATTTCCCCGTGTTTTTGTCCTTAGCACCTGGCGCAATATTTTACAGTGTCAGGCCAGCCAGAATACGTCGTGTTAAACAGAAGAAGTTAGACTTACACAGCGATAACACAGAAAACGGTAAACAAAGTTACACCTTGGGACGGAGAATTAGTAAGCTTTCACAGTTATCAAACGTAGCAACCACAGACTGTTGTAGGAAGGCAGAGCTATCAATCAAATCACTTCGATATATCCAAAAACTGGTTGAACGAAGTGTAACTTGTTTTCTTTACACCCCACAGGTAAAATTCGCTACTGAATAAACTCTTCATTTAATTAATTCGACGTACTCTACTTGCAAGCTGTCTCAACGATTGATCGTCGTCGCCTCTCCCTCTTCGGTCACGTTCACCTTTTCCGGGAAGTCCCAGTCCACGAGATGCTCCGGCAGGCTGTGGGGGCGAGGGACGGGAAGAGGCCGTGCTCATCCAGTGAGAAGTCCTTGGGGCCACACTTGCAATACCTGGCTAAACCAGATCGCCACCTCCCCAGCAGAACTGCAGGCCGACTGGAACACGGCCATCAGAAGTGTTCATGGACATGGTCAATCGGCGCGCCGGACCCTGGATCGCATAAGCGTACTATTGTACTGTATTTAATAAACATCACTACACTCCCTCGGCTGATAACTTCAAGTAATCTACGTTGTTTTCTTTCAGACACAAACTTGAGAATATTTCAAGAAAACAATGGTCAGGTGTGAGGTTATTGGCATCTCCATATTGATATCTCGTCAGTTTCTCTCAATTTCTTTGCGTCTGATGTACTCTATCGTTTCTTTGGGAGAAGGTTAACAATGACAGGGTTGTTAAGTGAGCTAACAGCTATACCGACAGACTTCTCTTATATCTGGCATATTATACCTCACAGTTTTTTGTACGCTCCGACAGCTCCGCTTACACTTACATGCAACAAACTATGGTCACCTGTACACCATTAACTCGTTTATAACGTTGAACCCGGTTTTCTCTCATTTTTACCTGCTCATGAAAATGTTTACCTGCGAGTATGATAAATTACTTCGACGAAAAGAGAGAAAAAACAACCCACAAATATATACACACACAAAAGATGTTAACGCAATGCACAGTGTGCTACGAACTACTCCGCGTGGATATCGGGATCTTTCATTTGATAAGGACAAGAAAATTGAAAGGTCAGAAAGGCATTAATGTTGTTGCTGTACATAGACGTAGATCATTGTAGAATCAAATGTTTTCGTCCAAATATGTCAACTATGCAGTTATGAAAATAAGACTGTTCGATACTGATGTATAATCACTTCTACTATATGACTAGGGGATGTGAAATGTAGCCAAAAATGTCATTTACAGACAAAACGTCAAGGTAATCCATTAGCAGGGGCTGATCTTGGCTATGAACTGTTAGAAACATTATGTATGAAGCCAAAGCAGTTCTCTTCCTCGTTGGCTTTCCTTCTATAACAGTAAGCCCGGTACATGTTTACAGCTGGGTAGACTAGAGAGTGCCGATAACGGCAGTTTAACCCGTAACATTCGACGTTAAATGCGAGGGGTCTACCACTACGTTGATCAGATCTTTCAATACTTCGAATCAGATGGAGAGAAGTTATATCCAATCCAGCCTTGTGGCATACAAGATATTTAGTATAATGGAGAGTGTGACAACCAATACCAGAACAGTCTTTCTCTCTTCATCCACGGTACAATGAGTTATTCCATCGTGTATTTGTGCATTCGAGGTTGGGCGAGGCATCTCAGCACAGCAAGACTCACGCTGATCCGAGCATGGACACAGTCCAGACGTATCTGGGGCGGAACGCAAGGAAACGGAGTCAGACACGAACGGACAAAGAAAGCCAGACACAAACATTGGTCCAACACACACTCCTCTCGACCCCCATCCCATGGCAGCGGAGTACTGGGCTCCACCTGGGTATCCTGTGTAGGGATTTCGGTCGACACACTACACATGGACGATCCTCAGCAATTGGACATGGTAGTGGTCGTTCGACGTAACGGGCCTTTGGTGTCTAAGAGAACATTACTATTATTCTTGCATCATAATTAATAGTATTATGTTTCCAGAGATTTCTTTTGAGACAGATAAAGCTACTCCACACTCAGCAGGCTGTTGTTCATTCATTCACCCCCTCGCTCCAATGTGAAGCATACATTTTAACTGCAACTAGCCCCTTTGCACGAAGCATGACTCGGAGTATTTGCAAGGGCTGATTAAAATGGCGATATATTATTTTTACATGACGAAGTCGCCAGCCCCAAGCATGTTTAAGGTGTGTGTAGATAGAGGGGTCAATGGAGTGTAATAATATTATCAGCTGCACTAGCTTAGAATCGAGGGTGACAATATATAATGAGAGGGACGCGCAGGGCGGTATAACTACGTCTTGGCGTTCAGAAATGATTGACAAAACTGTTGTACTGCAAAAACTGCCATAGTGCAACCCATTGCAACCTCATACATTATATACATACGCACCCACTAGCGAATACGTCCACACTACAAACAGATCCCCACATCCATCTAAAAGACTGCGGTCTGTGGTTGAAAAGGTGTGGCTTCGCTAGTAGAATCAAGAAAGGCAACACTTTAAACAAACAAACCAAAATTGGAAACCCTAGCACACAATTGCCAATAATATAAATTGGTAGATTGCAACTGTTACAGCGCAATGTTTTCAATGAACTAATAGGGGGATGTTGTACTAGGAAGTAATAAAAGATCTGGTTACATAATTATCAAGTACTTTGTTAAGCTGTCAGTTTATAAGGGAGAGAATAATTCCTTCATTCCTTTCTCTCCCACAAATATCTATTATGTATGGTTGTGCGCTTCATTTTTTTATCTTCTATATTCATGTTTGCCGTGCATAATCTCCATCGAGAATCATTTGACGTTTCACGCCAGCAACGGGGGAATAAAAATCGTTATCAGCAAACAGGCGGTCACGTCACGCTATTTATAACGTAAAAGCGGTCGGCTAGAATTGGCTTGGAGTTGTGGCTTATGTGGCCGACAAACATACACGAAACCATGTTACCTGCGTGAAGAATAAGCCAAACGTACAGAATACATCGGGTATTAATATCAAACAGGTGGAGCTTACAATGGCGTGGTGACTCATGTGTGTATTGGGCGATATTATATGCAAAGTATTATCATCATCATGTGCCATGTTAACTGGCGTGAGAGCTGGTGGATCTCAAATACTTCATGTCGATACTGATGTTAATCAATTCAACTGACGACTCCCATTGACTTGAACGACATCACCTTGACAAAGGTTTGTCCCATAGTAGAACGGTTTGTCCAATAGTAGTTACATTACTACCCGGGAGTGAAGTTGTTAGAGACTTCAGTAAACTAAGTCACAGCTTGTATGAAGTAGGGTTCATTTTCTGGCTGCCTTTTACATCCCTAGTCCTATGCCAGGTATCCATTTACAGTTGGGTCAACTGGAACGTTACGGTCGTGGTAATTGAACCCCGTACCTCTGCCGTGAAAAGCGAGAGTACACTAATCATACGCTTCGACAAGAGACACAGAGACCCCTATTTCTGGGGTTCCACTTGAATGTCCCTCGTATTAAAAGATGTCAAAGAGAACCCTCAAGAGCACTTTGTGAAGTAGTAGTAGCATAAGCAGTAGTAGTAGTAGTAGTAGTAGAAGTAGAAGTAGTAGTAGTAGTAGTAGTAGAAGTAGTAGTAGTAGTAGTAGTAGTAGTAGTAGTAGCATAAGCAGTAGTAGTAGTAGTAGTAGTAGTAGAAGTAGTAGTAGTAGTAGTAGTAGTAGTAGTAGTAGAAGTAGTAGTAGTAGTAGTAGAAGTAGTAGTAGTAGTAGCAGCAGCAGCACCAGTAGTAATAGTAGCATCAGTAATAATAGTAGTAGCAGCAGTAGTAGTAGTACTAGCAGCAGCAGTAGTAGTAGTAGAGGCAGTAGTAGTAGTAAAGTAGTAGTAGTAGTAGTAAGTAACTAACAAACAACAATAGCAGCAGTGTTTAGTATAATAGTATAAGTAGTAGCAGTGGCTAGCAGTAGTCAGTTACTCTGGAAAGATTGAAACAAGGTGTAGCTACCAAGTTAAGAAACGGACAGGCAGGTTTCAGGATTGACAGATGAATGTAGAGCAGTCATTAGAATGGAATTCAAGTCTGTACATGAACTTCGTTGACTTTCAAAAGGCCTTTGACAGTTTTGATAGGGACACTTTTTGGAAACTACTAAGGTGCTACGGGATCCCACAAAAGCTCGCCAGCATATTTAAACAGACGTATGATGACATATAGTGCAGAATGCTACACGAGGGACAACTCATGGAACCATTTAAAATCGCGATATGGTGTTCGCCAGGGGTGTCTTTTATCCCCTTTTTTGTTCCTGCTAGTAGTCGATTGGTTTATGAAAGAAATGGAATCCAATAACCTTGTGTGAACAGCTAGCTTATGCAGACGACGTCGCACTCTTATCTCATAACCAACTCCAAGTGCAGAAGACAGAAGAACTAGACTGAATCTGGCCAGCAAGTAGGGTTAAAAATCCAAGCAGGAAAGACAAAAATTGTAAAACTAGACGTCTCCTATTAAATTGAGAGTAGCATCATTGGAGGAGGTAGAGAGTTTCACATTGCTAGGGAGAACCATAAATGAGACAGGGGTGCAGAGGAAAGAGAAAGACAAGTAAAGAGAAGCAAAGTAAAGCCACAGAGCACACATAGAAGAGACACACACCCAAAGGTGATACGGGCAAAGAAGCAGTAGCAGTTAGTAGTTATTAGTAGTAATAGTAGCAGTCAATCGTTTGGTTACAGGATTATCACGTCTGTTGCAACTCTGAATGATTTTAAAGGCACAGATACATCGAATGATTAGTAAAGTAACAGACTTATCCTGCTACCGGAGTTAAATCTCCCGTATTTACTTGTATCGTGGATACTTTCTATGGATAATCATTTTGACTTTTCGCGTCAGCAGCAGTGAATAAAAATCGTCAGCTAAAGGGCGGTCACATCGCGTTATTTATAACCTAGAGTTGGTCAACTCTTTCTTCTTCTGCTTCTTCTTCGGAGTTCGTTCTGAAAACGATCTTAACTGTGTGAAGAATGCGCGTACATACAGGATAACTCAACTATTGATATCACACAGGTGGGACTAACAATATCGTGATGACTCATGTGTGTACTCAGAGATATATCCAGAAAAGTATCACCATTAACATGTGCCACAAAGATGGCTATATACAACGATTGATATAAGCAACGTCGTATTCGCAATACTGTTTATCAATTATGTTGTTGACTTGTGTTTCAGTGCGTTCTATTGTTGTTGCCCTCGGGCCATTTCCATCCAGCAATTTTAGCTGTTATCACTATGTGCTCACAACAATCTTTTTTTTAAAATGATTATTTCTCCCTTTTTTCCGACGACTGTAAACAGCCGAGTATGTACATTGGTCTCCTCCAGCTCATACTTGTTGGTCTTCTTATAACCACATTATAATCTTACCATTCTTCTGTACTTGTAAATGTTCTGGCATCATTGATTTGTATAACGGCTGTCCTTTATTCTCTTCTGAATGAGTTCCGAAACATAAAGAACAATGAAATGATGGGCTGTGAGAGGCGTAACAATAACACACAAAGAATAATTACTAATTGCATCTGCAATAGACCATCACAAAAATGTTCCTACTATTCCGCAAGGTGCCAACGCACAAAGAACGTTGCAACTTACTGCATCTCTTCCATTTCGCAGAGTGAGGGTCTGCAAACGTTTATTCGTTGTCTAGGACAATGTTTCCCAACCCTTTTACACATGCTGGCCGGTGAAAATAGGAAACCTTTTTGGCGAACTAGTGTAAATAAGAAACATTTTTCGCGGCCCGGTGAAAATAATCAACATTTTCGCGGTCCGGAGAACGCAAGAAAAAATTTTTCGCGGACCGATGAAAATAAGACATAATTTATAAAACTATTACATTCGAAACGTGTTCAAATGAAACGGGACCTAACTGCACCAAGTAAACATAAGTACGATGTGCACGATGACGTCACTTCTGGTGTAAACAGCACATACCAACCGTCAAGTTTGCAAAATTGCATTATTCTCCGACCCATAGTTTCCTCAGTAGACCGTTGAAAACATGGCAGGTGTGATGCGGAATCCGGACAGAGTTGATCAGTGAGCGATGATTCGGTTTCTTAGAGCTGAAGGATGTCGACTAGTTGACGTTAATCGCAGATTGCAGGCAGTGTATGGTGACCCGAATTGCTGAATCAATTTTGGCGATGGCACCTTCTGACACAACAACATACGCCTGACCTGGTCTCGGAAGAGCCTTCGTTAAACTCATGTCCTTTTTAAAACATCGTTGTCCAGTTCTTCACTGTTGTCGACACTTTTTTATCAACCATACACTGTCTGCATTCTGCGATGAATGTCAACTGGTCGACATCCTTTAGCTGTTAGAAACCGAATCACCGGTCGCTGATCAACGATGGACGGATTCCATATCACATCCGCCATGTTTTCAACGGTCTACTGAGGAAACTATGAGTCGGAGAATAATAAAATTTTGCAAACTTGACGGTTGATTTGTGCTGTTTACACCAGAATTGACGTCATCATGCGCATCGTACGTATGTTCATTTGGTGCAGTAAGGTCCGGTGTAATTTTAACACGCCTCGTATATAGTATGTATGTTAATGAATATAATATTATATAATGACAATTCCAGTTATTAAAAATAATAAGAAACATTGATTTACCCACACACACAAAAACATGAATATACTTTGATAAATAAACAGACACAAAAATATAGTTTTTTGTGTATGAACAGTACGGATATTTGTGGTGCAGCTGGCGTCATTTAGATTTCAACATTAGCCAACCACCTTCAATGCAATCTTCACAGCCAAAAGGTTAAGCTGAAATAAATTGTTCACGGACCGTCTTGTTTGGAAAATATTTGTTTGGAACATCTTCTTGAGCTCCGTCCATGATACTCCCAGTTGCTGCCTTGCATTCTTCGTGTAGCTTAGAGTCTCATTGTGTGTCTAAATCCTGGCCATAGTGTACCCTGTTGATCTCCATGTATCTCCTTAATCTCCAGCGTATCGACTGTGATGTACGTTTTTTGCAACGAAAACTAAGCCGAGATAGTGTTACTTGTAAAGGATAGCGCATTACTCGATTTACTCGACTGTGAGCTGGCTTTCTCTTTCTCTCTCTCTCACACACACACACACACACACACACACACAGACTTAAACAAATCATATAAGGACACGTGCAGACACTCAAGATTAAACTAACGTAAAAAACACAATGCTCCTAATGAGGACGTGTTTAAGCTTCGCAACAAAAATGTATGCAATAATTCAAAGTTCGTGAAATCGAAAGTTTATTGACAATTTACTATACAAACGTCTGCGCAATTATTCTAAAGTGTTAGTTACTTACATGTGTGTATGTATAATCAGATTTACTGCAGTGTTTATGATAAAAGAAAACATTGTCATTTTGAAATAACACAGCCCTGAAAGGCACCTAGCTAGCTGTACGTTTGTTGTAAATTAAACCCAGTGCTTGCAGACTTTTCTATCTTTATTCAGCTACTCAGCTGCAATGCTCCATGCTGTCGACTTAATAACCAGTTGTGAAAGTCTCACTGTTTTCACTAGTATTTGGTGGGGAAAGAAACTCTGCTCTTTGTTTGTCCTTTACCTTTACTAGTGATTACAGCTGGATTGTCCAAACCTGCTCTCACAACATCGACGTTGATTTAAAAACAAGCAAGATTAAAATGTAGTTTTACATGAAAACAGTTGCAGGTATGTACGAACTGTCCAACCTAAATATACTTTTATCAAGGACTGCATAAACTAAAACACCATACTTAACTTAACGTAACGTTTTTATACTGATTTAGAAGACTCTGCAGAGTCTGTATTCAGCCAGTTTTATTTACATTTCCTTGCCCTAAAAGCTATGCGCACCCAATCTATTCTTGAATGCAATAATTGTCCCTGCCTCAACTACTTCCTGTGGCAATGCATTCAAACCAAGCCACCACCACTCTGCTTAAAACATATTTCGTAATATCTAATATGAGCCTTTCTGCAGTTAATGTGCAGCTATGTCCTCCTGTTCTTGTAGGTGGTTGTATTTTGAATAAAAACATTATAATAGTCTCATTAATCCGTGATTAAGAGTTTATATACTATTACGTGAACACATCTCGAGTTGAAAAAATATTTATGTATAAAAGTGTGTGTTATCAGCGAGATGAAATGTTCGCAGCCACATGTTATCGAGGAACGCCAAAGGGGTCAATGCCTCGAGCTGTGAGTGGAGCGAGCAACACTAAACGGTGAATTTTATTACATAAATCATAATTGCTAGAATGCAGTGTGCATGTGCCCGAGGCTCTCTGCAAGATGGTCAACTAAAGCGGTTATTTTCTTACGCCTTTTATGTGAAAAGAAGCAAAGTTAATTACTTTCTTAAGATTCTACTATCGCGTACATGGGAGTAGACTAGTACAAAACGTATTATTATGTTCAATATAGTTCACGGTCTATATAACATACTTTTATAACAATGCGTCTGGTATGGAAAACAGCTTCACCATAAGCTATTATTAGCTTGCACGGAATATGACCGTCAATTATAACGTAATAGCTTGCACGTCGTCGAGGATGGGTAAAAGGATCCAGTGGCAATAATAAAGTATCTAACAGTTTTCATTCATATAACTATCACGATTGCTACGTTGTTAAGATTATATGTCTGTTTTGAATCGGTATATTGACTGTCGTAGACAGATCTACTTCTAGTTGACACTATAACCAGGTCTTGACAAAAGAGCTCGTCTGCGACTAGTGAAAATGTTTGCTTGACGGGTAAAATAGATATCCGTTTTTAATTGTTAATTACGTTTTTAATCGTTACTACATGACTCTCGAGCGATTATTAATGATATTACAGTTGGAATAGATTGTACATAATCTAGCTTATGAGGGTGAATCTAAATGGACCTCCACTGTCACCTACTAAAGCCAACGATAAATGGTACTACAGTGCTAAAACTACCAAGCATGTTCAAGGACACAAACGCCATGCATCTGACAGCAGTGCATTTTTTCTTCAGAAGAAATAGGCTAATACTGCGTAATTAATAAAATATATTTTGGTTTGATACGCATTGTTATTTAGAAATAAAGGTGAATTAGTGCCCAGTTTTAATTTGTTAACATAAATTACATGATTGTAGTCCGATCACGATGATTGGTGACATTTTTGACTGACTGGTGAGCCACCCTCAAATTTGTCAAACCCTGACTATAACAATTAGGTTTTTGTTCAACACATTAGTCAAATCATGACAGGTGTCGGCAACTTTGCTTGGAACATTAGTCTGATCCAGCCGGTTCATTGTTTCACATCAGTCTATTTTCCATTCAATGCTTCCAGACTTCATGGAAGAAATTGTACTATCTTCAATGAATCAAAACCCTTTCAGATCCGTGCGAAGCATATGACTTCCACAAATTCAGAAAACCAAATGTCAAATGTCAGTTTTTGTTGTCAAAAGTACATGATGGATTAGCAAGCCCCATGTCTAAACCTTCCTCATGGTCGCCTCTTACGATACGTCTGGCAGGTTAAAATAACTCATATCCTATTTATATTTGTTATCACTCTTGTATCCTATTTTGGACCATGGAAACACTCGTGCCTTAGTAAAGACTCATTTAAAGAAATACATGAACACATGTAGTGTTACATGTTTTAGATCAAGCTCTACGTTGTTAATAGGAAAAACAAATGACACGCAGTAGTCACGCACTATGTAAACTATCACATTTGGTCCATATACTATATAGACTTAGGGCTATGATGGATATATGAGACCCATTTAACAAGGGTAATCATCGTGACCCACACGCAAGCCTTACTTCAGAAGGTACAGTAGGGGATGGCTGAGGTATAATTAGATAGCATCGTTTAGGCCTCTCACCTCCAGAGGTTGACATGGATATACTGTCCTGGTCATGCTGAGATTCAGAGCAACGAAAAGCTGACATCTTGGCTTCACAAGCTCCCTTCACAAGCATATTATTAACGGATGGGAGTGGAATTTTGAAATCAATCAACGACCGTCTGTTAGATAAGGACACCGAAATAAATGAATCAGTAATCCATAGACTGCAAAGTTTCGACATCAAAAGCGGTTCGAGCGGAGTGGGGCGCATGAGAGGATGGATCAATAGAGTGTACAACCAGCGAGCTACATGGACCATCAGCATCCAGATCCCGCACCATTTTCTGAGAGAGACTTGAGCACCTATTGTTATGCCCTGAGTGCGTTGAAGTCGATTCTTAGAAACATAATACGTAGATCGAGTTTTATGTTTAGCCAAGGACAGGTAAAATACGCATTTCATTTCCCCTACCTGGCAGTGCATGATCTGCAGCGGTCATCGACCCACAACTGACTGCTAGCGTCAGGACCAGCGAATCAGAACTGCCATGACCGTTCTACGCCTCCCAGTGATGAACCTGGATAACATGCTGCAACAGAGCGAACTGGCTAAGAAAAAGGGATCGAAGAGGGAAGGCTAACCCGGTACTCAAAAAATGCCTGCTGAAGTCGGATGTGTTGGACCGAAAAGTGCAAATATTGCAGTCAAGCTGTTAACTAGAACACAATGCATTCCGTTCCCCGGGCAACATACTGCTACTTGTAAAGACCTTTTCATCGCTTGGTAGCGAGAGATTGTGAACGAATGAAGAAAAAGAATGTTTTCACATCACTTCGAAACAGTTCTTCGTATGGCTAAAGAGGTGGGAATCGGCACCGTGATCCCCATAGTGATGAGCTTACTGGGCAGAACAATGTTGCACTACATCCAGAAAGACCCCTGCCCAACGTCTCAAGTACGCCTCCAGATGTAACGAGAGCAACTGTGATCCATAAGCAAAGAAAGTCGTCAAAAGTCAAGTACAAGTATCATTAGCAACAACAACCGCTGAATAACCCCGAGTGATCCACCGGGATCTTTGTGTATGGCAAGGACAAAAATAGCACCACTGCCCCACAGAGAGCATGTCGTAAGAGGCGACTGTGTCACGTGGTATAACACCGGCCATGGTTAAGTGGTTTGTTTAGAGCAGCAAAGAAGACGCCTAACAGGCTGCGGGTCTACTTTGCTCTAGTGCTTGAGTCTATTACGATGGATTCGCACATGGGTTAACCCACCTCGGCGGCACTTGTTCCAGTGCAGAGGAGTGATAAGCTGCTCGAGCCTATCCTACTGGATAGGAAATCCTCCTCTTGGATACATCCAGATCATACCAAAGCTGGGACATGCACATGGGCATTTGCCTCTGTAGAAATACAGGTCGACTAAGAACTAAGAACCTCTGATAGAAAAATAAACAACATATGCATTAAGGAAGAGTTGAACGCATATTTTCGTGCTCATAGATCGTCACCTAAGGTGGCATAACACACTGGATGGCAAAACAGACCCTGCGAAGTGTCAAATGCTCAAATGCAGATGGTTGAGCAGTGAATGCATTGCCAATGTCCTTCGGCATGGCACTTGATAGGCACAGCACTTTTTAAACCCAAATCGTCAAGTAAACAAATCATATCACGTGCAGCAGAAAGTCGCCTTTCTGTGAAAGCCAAGAGCATGGTATATTTCCCGAGATTCCTCTGCGGCGTTGAAGTTAAGGACAGAGCAGATTGGGATGACGTCTGAAGGCAGCAAAGCGTTACTCTTCACGGAGGTTGGGTTAAGAACTCAAATGTATTCATTACAGATAATTAAATAGATATGTTTATTAGTACGGGCTGCACAAGTATGTTTATAGGTGCCAGTAGAAATTATCAGCAGGTCACACTTGACCTACCGGATTCTAGAATCCGACTACATTTTATAACAAATCGCGCTTCCACTCGGCTGTGACGTGGTTAAGCCAGCAGAAAGATAATAGTATCCATATTAGTGTCAATGAAATATTCATCTCTATTTCTGAACAGCTGGTTCAAAAGTCATGTACTTCGCCCGGCGTGACACTTGACCTGTCGGCCAGGTGAGTCAGTATAATGTTTGTTAAACACTTTAAATAACCCGGCCAGGCGTCCAAGCGGCAGTGAATTAAGAGAGCATATATCAAAGAGGTGAGTGTGCAGCACAAGAGCGGAAACCTGGAGGACGACTAAAAGTATTGATGGGAGATTACAGGGTTTTGTCAACAGATGCCTGAGAAAGATTCTTGGTCTACAATGGCTTGACAAAGTTACAAACGACAGGCTGTGGGAGAGAACGGGACAATGGAAATCAACATGAAATCTTAGGAAGAAAGTGGAGATAGATGAGTCATACATTAAGAAACCCCCAGACCAGTATCACCAGGAACCACCAGGGAAAGAGAGGCCTAGGCAGACCAATATACATGGAGACGACATCTGGAGGCAGAAGTAAAAAAAAAAAACAAGAAAAAGCTGGAAGAAAGTTGAAAACAATCGCACAACAACAAAGCTGCTTGGCGAGGGTTGGTTGATGGCCTATGCACCCCTAGGTCATAGATGGCGAAAAAGATAAGTCGGATGTGTCGTATCAAAAGGTGCAAATATCGCAGTTAAACTGTAAACTACGACACAACGCATTCCGTTCTATTGACTACATTCTGATACTTGCAAAGTCATTTCAGTGCGTGGTAGCGGGAAGAATGAGAACGAACGAAGCCAAACCAATATTCCTAAAAGAAAGTCCTTCTGCCAAAAAAACGCAAATTGTACACTCAGTTAACACGGACGCCATTGAGCTTGAACGGGCATGTGATACCGAGTCTGCTACATTACAGTAATCACAAAGCTGTATGTTACTTTCACACAATGATACCTTTAGAGACTACCAACTACATACAAGAGGCTTGTCATAAGTCTTTACCCTGACCATGAAGGTGTTGGAGAGGAAAGTTGAAATTTGGCACAGTGCTTATTCCTTCTCAATGTTGCCACCACTTGAATTTATACATTTCTGCCATCTCTGCGTAACCTTGAAAAGACCTTCAGAATAAAGTAACCTATTTTTCTAACTAACCCAGTTATCACAAGCCAGTATGACATCTTCATCACTGTCAATATGATTTCCTTTCACCTGTTTTTTTAAGTTTTGGGAAAAGAAAAAAGTCTGATGGAGCTAACTCCGGAGATTATGGTGGGTGTGGAAGAATTTCAATATTCAAATCGTTGACTGTTTGCAGTAAAAGCCTTGCTTTATGGGAGGGCGTGTTGTCTTGAAGCAAATGCATAATTTGAATGCGCGCTTTCCATCGTTTTCTGGTCACATTCTTTCTTAGTTTGGTAAGGAGATCTGCATAATATTGCCCATTAACCGTGTTGCCATGAGGCATGTAAACTTTAAATATGACACCTTTGACGTCCCAAAAAACAGTCAGCATCACTTTTCTTGCAGATGTCTGTGCTCTTGGCTTGACATGTGTCGGTGAACCCGGGGCTTTCTACTGCATGCTGGAAATTTTGGATTCTGGATCATAATGGTGAACCCAAGTCTCATCTACTTACTGTCACCATGGTCGGCAACATGTTTTTCCACCGACACATTTTCAGCAATTGGCCACAGCAACCACCCCTCGTTTGTTTCTGTTCACGTGTCAGCAGACGCGGGACCCAGAGGGCACACACTTTTCTCATGTTCAGTCTGTTGTATAAAATGATAAAAACTGTACTTTCTTTCAGTTTTGCTGACTTAGATCTCTCCACAATTGTCATTTTCCTATCCTGAGCAATGATTTTCTTCACTCTTGCAGCATTTTCATCGCTGCACTCTGAGGATGGTCTTCCTGATCTTGGAAGATCAGTAACATGGGAACGGCCCCACTTAAACTGCCTACACTAGTGTTTTTTACAGAAGCATATGAAGGACAGTAGCCCTCAAACACTGGTTCCATCTCTCTGTGTATTTCTGTAGGTGTTTTTCCCTGCAACATCAAGAAGTTTATCACAGTTCTGGGCCTTGATTTCTTTATTGTTCTGACAAACCGTTAGAGTAGCAGATCCGGTCAATAATGTGTGTTGCGCCATGCACCATACCGGGTAAACCCGCCGAGAAGGGAAATTCATACTTCTCAAGTCCAGTACAAATTCAATGAGCTCTACATATGTGCCAAATTTCAACTTGCACCTCCTACTCCTTCATAGGCAGGGTAAAGACTTATGACAAGCCCTTGTATTTCAGCTATCCCACACCAGTTTGCGACATAATAACTATCTATATATTTTTTTAATATATGTACATAAGCAAAGTTTGAAAGGTCTTCACAACACTGGCGTGCGACAAATGCAACTGGTTGGTTACCAACGCAGACAAGGCAAAGCTTTGCTGTTGCTGGACTGGTCACCTGCTTCGGAGAACTGGTGACCGTTGGAGCACAGCGGCAGCAGTCTGGTACCCACGAGACAGAAGACGACACCGAGGAATACCACCTTCGCGCTGGTCTGATCCCATCGAACTTCGAAACAATATCTACGATGCTACAGAAGAGAAACTTATCACCTACTGGTCCAAGACAAAAGACAATGGAAACGAAGTTGGGACCCCCATCGGTTTAGCCGGCTCCGAGGAACGTGTCGTCCAGTGATCCTGTAATTTATATTATATATATTTCCCAGTCGAACTGTATAACGATTGATATAAGAGATGATATAAGGAACATATCAAGAGCACGATCGAGCAAGCTAAAGCAGTTTTAGTGCGGTATGGTCATTGGACCATCATACTTATTTTGCAGCCCTTCGGTCAGTGTCATTTTGAAGCGTACTTCTTCATCTTCTGCGATCGTTCTCAATCCTCCGCTACCAAGTCCTGAACAGGGCTTTGCCAGTAGCAGGATGTAGTCCGGAGAACGAAATGCGTTGTGTCGCTAGTTTACAGTTTGACTGCAATATTTCACCGTTCGGTCCGACACATCCGTCTTTGGTAATGAAGCGCACTAATCTAAACATACACACGTGCTACACATAAACGAAGTCAGAGAACGCGTAAACTCCTCACATCTAGGTTGCATAGTTTACGGAATCACGTTTTTACTCCATCTGCTTGGGTGGTATATGATAATCACAGTCAGATATAAGCTGTCTTGCAACGAGTAACATTTCTAGCATACAATACGCGTGCTTTCGTGGGCTCATGTTTGTACCTACAATACACGGAGCCACGTTTCAGTCTATGATCACGGGGCCACAGTTCTGCTCACAACAGAAGAGCCAACATCTGTATCTAGCTACGACGGTGTAATGCAATATTTACTGCCATATATGTGATCGGTAAGGGACATGCAGTTATACATTAGTTCTGCCCGCGTCTGCTAGTACAACTGATTTAGCTAATTCACTCATACACCGGTACAGATCAATGGTGAAGGAAGACAGACACGTAAAATCGGAGATGGCACGATAATATTGACGGGGGAACATTGAACATCTGAAATGTTGATGCTTGACCTTAACTTGTCTCATTTTTGTTGTGAAGCGCTATTGTTAACTAGGTTCTATTCCAAGGTGACAATTGTTTTACTATCGTTTCTATTGTTCGGCATACGTGTTTTCTCTTGTTGTCACTACTATTCTCTTTTGTTTTCAATTGCCTATCATCTTCCATCTTTCGGTATTTGTCAAGTTGACACACTAACATAGGCAACTGAAACGTGGTTTCTCTACTTTCTGTTGCATTCTTATGTGCCTATTTAATAACATACGTTCTACAGTCTTTAATCAACGCGCTTCTGCCTTCTGCCTTATTTTCTAAAAGGATCAACAAAAAACAAACAAACAAGAAGCTGACACTAACGCAAGCACCACAGAAAACATTTTTTAATCCATAAAATGTATTTCTACATAGAACAGAAAACCTTGTTAGCTACTTTACTTTTGGTATTTTCCCGTGTCTAGATTTTGATAAAATCACAGGAAACGTGGGCAAGTCAATAACTTTTTATATAAAAATTGCATTTTAACGTGCTGGTTTTATGACTCTCCCTCCACATAGTAATTCACTGGAGATTCAAAACAACATATATGACTGATTTGTTAATGTATTACAATTGTATGTCTAAAATCTGTAGCGTGAGGATTCTTTTCATCAGGTCGCTATGGTAGTCTATAGCTTGCCGCAAAAAAATTTGAAGCGAAAACTGGCCCAGCAGGCGTGAAGAGCTCCAATGATGCGATGCAAAGAAAGCATTACGGAATCTGCTCCAAGTAAAAACGAGGTTACGCTGGAGTTACTGACAGCAGCCAGCGACTCATAGCTGGCTGCTTCCATCAGGATCAGCAAACCACAGCTGACCAAAACACTATTCCGTCTCATAGTGGCAGCATTGGAAACAGGCTTCACTAGTGTAGCCTGGTTAAGGATATAGGGGTTGCAGTGGGAAGGCAAACCCAGTGCCAAAAATATGCCAGCTCAAATTGGATGTGTCGGGCCGAAAGGCGCACATGTCGCAGCCTCTCTGTTATCTATGACACAGCGTCACAGCGCCCGTTTAGGGCTAACGCCAAAGAAAAAGAAGAAGAGCAAGAAGAAGAAGAAGATGAAGAAGGCAACAGTACTAGGAGATTTGATTTGTATTTGTAGAAGATCTGTCAATCCACGGGGAGCCAAAAGTTACTTTCTCATTGATTGACATAAAGTGTTAGCAAGTAAAAAGTAATGTGCAGTGGTGACCCAATGCTTAAATTAATATGATAACCTAACAGAGCACAAGAATAAGGAAGAAGAGGACGGAACTAAATCAACAAAGACACCCTACTGGAAAAGTATCTTTTATCTCCATCTGACTCACTTTTCATTTCTCGTCTTGTGTGTACCAAACTCGTCATACATCTGGAACGCAAACGAAAAACGCCGTAAGCGAGTCCCGAAGCGTAGTTTGGAATGTATAATACTTGACACATCTTCGCGCGGGACATCGCACACATAACATAAATCTGTTAATCAGGACCGACGTATTTTATATTTACCTGTGTCCTCTTATCACGCTGGTTCAACACCGATTGTAAAACTTGCGTGTGTACATACAGACACGCAAGTATATCATTGTCTAATAAAGGCTGCACATGTTGTAACAAGATTATGAATGACCAAGCAATGAGGTCAAAAGGATAAGAACAAAATTCGATACAAGGGATAATAAATATAACAGACACAGAGTTTGCAAAGCATTTCACCCCCAAAATAGGGGAGGCAAAACTAACGTTTTGATCGGACATGTTAGTCAGGGTCAGGCAAAAACATGCTGGCCAAGACCCTCACCTCGGCGTCCTAGTAGACCTGCCTGGAAACGGGCTGTTTTCATGGCAGCCTGGCTAACGAGGTGACGGATCGACGTGATCCCCGTAGCAGTAAGTGACACGCAGATGAAGCCAAGCATAGCACAACCGAATGGAGCACCGTGGTCCACCTTCATTAACACGTTCGACACGCGAGGAAAGCTACTGCAACCCGTCACTTAACGTCCTTTTCGGGGCGTTAAAAAGAGTAGCCCTACTTGTTGTGAGAGCATTTAAAACAACAACCCACAAAATAAATATTTACTCATTGCAACTATACTATGGTAATAACGACCCTCAACTCTCCAGGCGAGACCAGGTAATCATTCCTCTGTTACGCACAAGACACAACAGACTGAGATGTCCTCTGTGCAATAAGTTCAAGATTGGCACTATGGACTTTCTACCTGCGGCACATCCCACATAACAGCAGAACACATTTTACAGTCCTGTCCATCGTATACCGATAAAAAAAGTAGCATTTGGCAACAGCCAGTATCCTTCCACGAGTTACTGTATGGAAGTGCACGGAGCCTCAAGCCGACTGCTACCTTCGTTAAGAGTAATTGAATTCGAGGTCTAAAGGCGAACAATAAAGAACTACGAACTTAACGTCTTTATACTGGTTTAGAAGACTACAAAGTGTATACAGCCAGTTTCTTGGAGAGTGGGTTTTACAGATGTGCAAGTCCATCTTAGACAAACACTAGAGCTAAGTAGACCCGTAGACAGTTAGGGGCCATCTTGAGATGCTCTTAACAAACCACCCGGGGAAACGTTGAAATTACTGTATGGTAGATTTTTAATTTGAATTGTGTCCGGGCAACGCCGTTAAGGCTACTCTTTTCGATTTCCAACTGACAAGGAATTTTTAACGTGCTCGACACTGGACACGGGAGTCCGATCTCACTAGCCAGAGATCAGGGGAATTTTTAACCACGTACAAAAAAAAATCCCGGTCTCCGTGAGACCACTGAGTCCTCCTAACGACAGCTTTCGCCTCGTATCTATTTATTTTAATGTTCCGCCTTAAGAACCAAACGGTGATCACTGCAGTGCAGTCTTGTACCGGTGGGTGCCCGTAACAATTGATTTCACCCAATAATAGTATTAACGCAATGCACAACTCATCCTTCACGACATGTTTGGAAGGTTGCATGGGAACATTACCTGTACGCCGGTAGTCACGCACGCATCCATAGCAATGTGGGCAGATGTAAAAACAGACGTATCAACAACCAACACAGCTATATATGAAGGAGATATATTGAGTCTACACCTTCAGGGTTAAAACTAACAATGTAATCACATATGCTCTGGACTATAACCCACAAGAGAAGGGAAGGATGTAGAGACCCATAAACACTAAAACAAAGAAAACGTTGAAAATGAAGCAAAAGTGTCCGATGAAGCAAGGGCAATCGGAGTGATATAGCCAGCTCGGCAGGACGGTCTAAACATGAAAAATCGATGAAGAGTCACTACTGTGGTTGTTGAATGCTCATGATTAGTAAGTTTACTGTATTGTTGGCCATCAAAATGGCGTTAAGTGAAGAAAGCTTTACAGAAGCTTTACTCACAACCCGAGTGTGCTAATGAGGATGGACCGAGGTCCTCCACGTTGTTGTGTTGTCCTTGGCTTCATAGCACAACAACTTGGAGGACCTCAACATTATAGCTCGTGATGTGAGGCTAGCTACTGCAACCCGCCACTTAACGCCATTTTCAGGGCCAACAAAACAGTAAATTTGCTCATCGTGAGCATTAACAACAACAATAACGACAGTAGTCCCTCTTCGCCGATTTATTATTAAAAGGGCAGCTAGTTTGAAGGTTATGTAATTTGTCTTCCAATGTAGTCGATTCACGGAGAAGGACCGAGGCGATATAACAGACTCCAGTCCATAGTTAACGGATGTCTACTAAAAATAAAAGAATACACAGTGGTAAGGAATGAACCTCTTTTGGGCAAAAGGGTCAAAAGCAGCCACTGGAACAACAAATTATGATCAGTGAATGGGGCTGGATTTGACATATTCTGATGAAGGCACTGTCCAACATAGCTTGGCATGCTCATGTGAAATTCCCATGTGAAGAGACAGTCGAGCAAATCTTCTTCTTCTTCTTCGTACGCAGTCAGACAGTAACCATTATTTTTTCGAAAAAAGCGGCGGTCATCCTGAAGCTGTCGACACTGCCATATAGCTTGTCTTGTGGTTCCACTGGTGATGGCCACATCTGCTCTCTCTGATCCTCGTATGTCGGGCAATTCTGCAGCAGATTTTCAGCGGTCATTTTCCCGGTACCACACGGGCATTCGTCGGTTCCACCTATCTTCAATTTGTTGAATAGGTGGTACATCAGTCTATTGCTGCCAGTGCGAAGTCTGAAGACAACGACCTGCTCTCTTCTGTTCAACTGGTAATATGCATCGTTTTTGGTGTAACCAGTATGTTCGGTTTCCCATTTGGTCATGTATCTGGCTTTAATAAGCCGTTTTGACTCTTCGTACGTCATGAGCAAATCTAAAAATACACTAACAAGAGAATCTGAAATGGAACTATTAAATAGTTATACCTAGTGACAGGCAGAAAGAGTAGCTTCTTCTTCGTTTGTTCTCAAACTCCTGCTACCAAGCCATCAAAAGGGCTTTGCAAGTAGCAGGATGTAATCCGGAGAATAGAATGCGTTGTGTCGTAGTTTACAGGTTGACTAATATTTGGGTTCGACACATCCGACTTCAGCAGACTTTTTTGGGTACCGGGTTAGCCTTCCCTATTCGATCCATTTTCCTTAACCAGTCTCCTCTGTTATCCAAGATCACCGTGTGGATGTGTAAAAGAAGGGTCTTGGCAGCTCTAGTTCGCTGTCCCTGGCGCTAGCAGTCAGCGTTGGGTCGTTGACTGTTGCATCTCATGCGTGACACCTTGATCCCTAGAAAGATTAGCATGGAACAGTATTTCCTGGCGAGATATGGTCAATCGCCTATGAGAGGAGCGAGGAGGTTTTGATTGATTGAAAACTGATTGTTGATAGCAAACAGCTCACATGTGAAAAAAAGATGATCCGTCTTGCAGTGACTTACATAATGAGAAGATGTGTTCATTAATTGCTCATCCAACATTTCTCGTACATACTGTGTTCGCTCGACTTGTGATTTTATCGCATTATTTATGACGCGAGATAATCCTATGTTGCATGAAAGCGGGTAGAACGTTTTCTCAGCAAGCAGTCTCGCTTCATGACACTATTATGGTACCTTGACGTTTGGTCATCGGCTAAAATGGGCATCCGACTCCATGCACTTATGGAAGCAAGGCAGCAATGAAGGGAACCCGCCAACCTTCCTTCCAAAGTTGAGACCTCCTACAGAGAAGTATTGTTATTCTCTTCTCTGAGAAAACGAGATATTCTCTTGTCTTTAGACAGTTCTTTCAAAAACAGGTTACTCCACACTCATGAGGCTGTTGGCCTGTGAAAATAACGCCTTGCGCAACACTACGAGTTGGAGTATCTTCTACCAGTAGGGGGATGTAGCGAACTGTTAGTCGCCTCTTACAATAAGCTGTCTGTGTGGTATTCCTATTATCATCGTTGTCACACATACAGCCTCCTCTCCGAAAATCATCGTACAACAATGAAGTGTCCAACACTCCATCCCCCATGACAACACCTACTATATCACTACGTGTGACCTTCCTTCCTTTCTATCTAATCACAAATATGTCCCCGTATTTGTATTCATGTACACGTCTGAATCTCGCCACACCGACTTCCGATGCTATTTTTTATAATTCCTCATTTAAAATGCCGGACAATAACTTCCTGTCCTTTAGCTGTGACTGATCGGCCATTTTTACATACAAATCTTTGCCAATGGAAGTGTGAAACAGAATTCTCGTACGCTATATAGAGCTAGGCCTGTCATATTTAAGCTAACAATAGACAATAGCCAAACAACATATTCGCAAACATGCGGTTGAACATACCAATTTTAAGAAAGGACAACAAAGAAGATGGTGTTGAGAGAGACCCTTTTGACAACTTCCTGTTCATATTTACATACATGAGTGACTTGTTACTAATATTACATAATTGGTGGAATTGAAGACACAGTGAATGAGATAACAACAGTCAGCGACTTACAGCTGGGAAGGCGAACCAGATCTCATAAATGTGCAGTGCTGGAACCAGATGTGCCGGGCCTAAAGGCGCCGACTCGCCGTAAACTAGGACGCAATGTAGCAACAAGATTTTTCCATGACGAAAAACACAGGACAAGAAAAAAATATATTTGATGCGTTATAGGAAACGTCCGTTTCATAACCCCAACGCACCGGGTTCGAACCCCACCGTGTCCAGTTTGGCAGACAAGAGTTTTGTGTTCTTGGTCCGATCGCTTCTGCGCTTACGCGAAGTAATGGCATCCTATCGTACTGCACACCTGCCTAGAAACTTGTAACAGCCAAATAGGTTGGCGGCTGTAAGAAGAGACATTCAACAAAGGACAGGCTACTTCCTTTACTTTATCCTGCTAGACCTATAAAAACAATACCATACCAAAATAAATATTGTTATCCTTGGTTTATCGTGACAGACGGCCATAAATAAACAAACAAATGCACTGGTACCTATTTAGCGCAAGAATCACAAAGGAGATTGCACATTTTCATCATCTAACTTCTGCTAATCTTATTTGTTGGGAGATGGTGACTTTGATGAAGGTGTCTCAGCTACTTACCTGGAATACTTGTACTCAATCAGGCAGATTATGCTTGCTGCCATATATCCGAAAGCTATCCATTGTAAGTGCTTTATTATGTAATGTTTACTTTTTGCGGCTTACTAGGCCTCGGGGAAGGTAGATTGCGTATTAGGTATGAGTTTAATTTCTTTTTCATAATTTTTTCCCGGAATCGATTTGCTACTGTCAAGGGTTCTTTTACGTGCACACATGAAACGCAGGATCTCTGTTTTCGTCAAATCTGCAATAGAACTAGACGTTGGCATAACCATTGTCACCAGTGGACGCTTAAAACTTGTGCTTTTCGAAAGTGTACTGTTTCGTGCTTTCGATTCTTGAGACAAGCGCTTTTACCTCTCAATAATAGATGTTGAAATGTATGCTAGGTTTGCTTTTTATTTTTTTTACAAGACTAAGCTGGCCTTTTTCTTAAAGTATGAACGCAAAGAACTGTGTCTCACAGCGTGGCATGTCTTTTCTTTACAAAATT
Organism: Ariolimax columbianus; assembly: GCA_036924085.1. Classification (NCBI taxonomy): domain Eukaryota; kingdom Metazoa; phylum Mollusca; class Gastropoda; order Stylommatophora; family Arionidae; genus Ariolimax; species Ariolimax columbianus. Next base: position 30,549,276 of record JAVGWX010000015.1, read on the forward strand.
CTTTAAAACAAGCAAAATCATTTCCCCAGTGAAACATTAACTTTAGAAAAACTGTCAAAGTAAACGTATATTCTTGATCGCGCAATCTTGAAAATGTGTCAAAATAGCGAATACCTCTTGGGCGTCGTACCAGCGAAGCTCGGAAAAGCGGAATACTGCTGTATATCGAATCCACAGGAGGAGAATGATATGATGACCTTCAATTCATATGAGCGATACACTAAGTAGTGACAAGACAAGCGTAAGAAAGACCGCAAAGTTGAGAGGGATTGGAGAAAATGAAAAAAAATTACACCTCATCCAAACAACATTAACGTTGTAATGGCAAGCCAAGCATATTTACGTGAAAAGGTGAAGGTAGTTCTATCGTGGAAATTTGTCTTCGGAGAATAGCATGTTACACACCTCCATTGTACTGCGCCTTTTTTGTTGTGTGTGTCTAACAGCTTCTTCTTCGTTCGTTATCAAATGTCTGCTACCAAGTTCTAAGAATGGCTTAACAAGTAGTAGTATGTAGACATAAGAACGGAATGCGCTGTGTCATAGTTTACAGCTTGGTTGCGATATTTGCACTTTGCGGACCGACACATTCGATTTCAGAACGGCATTTTTGGGTACCGGGTTAACCTTCCCTCTTCAATCAATTCACTTTAGCCAATCTGCCTTGTTGCAGCATGTTATCCAGGATCACCATGTGGAGAGCAGAGAAGGGTCTTGACAGCTCTGGGTCGCTGGCTTTGACGCTAGCAGTCAGCTTTAGGTTGCTGAGAAGTTACAGCTCATGCACTGCTCGGCACCCTGGAACATATATTAACAGCAATAAGGTGAACAGATACAGCTGGGCAGAACGGAGTGTTTTTTTTCCCAGCAAACGACGTCGGTACGTATTTCTTCTTCCTGACACGCTTTATATATATTTACAGAAATCAGCTCGAACTTATGGTAGGCAAAACATACTGATTGGTCAATGATAGTCAGGTTCAAGCGAAATACAAGGTGTGTTCAAAAAGTATCAGAACTTTGGACCGGACAAATATAATTAGTCACCTGCAGGTTTTGAACTCTAATACCCTTCAAAGTACTCTCCTGTGAACTCCCGCCATTGTTAGAAGGATTTGAGAAAGGTCTCTATGGGAATGGGGTATAGCTGAGCCTGGCGAACCAGACGAATGTTATGTTTGGCCAAGACAGTCTGAATTAGATGCGGAGAATGGGCAGGCGTGTTGTCATGATTGGGCTGTGAAGTTCGCGTTTTCCACAGGTCCGGCAGTTTGTAAAACGGTGGCCAAACACCACAACATTCCTCTGGTTCCTCAGGTTCCCTACTTCCCCGACATGGCTCCTCGTGATTTTTTACTGTTCACAAAGCTGAAAATGCAGCTAAAAGGGACCCGATTTGAGCCACGAGAATGCGACGACCCAGCTGTTTTCCATTCCCAAAGAGGGCTTCTTGAAATTATTCTAGCAATTGCGGGACCGTTGGGAGAAGTGTGTGGAGTGCCAACGAGTGTACTTTTAAGGGGATTAAGGTTTCATACCTCCAAGCGTGTAATTGTATTTTACCGGCTCAATCATCGAATACTTTTTTAACACACTTCATATACTGATCGGACAATGATAGGTTCGGGCGAAATATACTGACCAAGTGCTGCTGGTCAGTAGTCGCCTACACACCAGCCCTCATAGCCTCCCAGGCACCAGGCCATGCAAAAATTCACGTGGCTGTGTTACCTGCCCTCATGTCATCCTTTCTCGCTCCATTACCTTCCCTAAGGCTGAATTCTTCATCAAAGAGGGGTTCACATGCAAATCTCGTAACCTCATCTATTCCATCATCTGCCGCCAGTGTGGTATGACTTACATTGGGGAAACTGGTATGGAACTACGGGAGCGTTTCCGCCAACACCTCAACGACATCCGCAACCGCACTGGTTTCCCAATTGCAAGTCACTTCAGTGGTCCTGAGCACCGGGGTATGGTTGACGTCAGTGTCACTGGTCTAGTTTCGTGCTTCTCTGACGATCGTCATCGATTCGCCCTGGAGAATAGACTTATCTCGAGGATGGGCTGTCTCCAACCACATGGCATTAATATCTTCCATACTTTTTCTTAAACCCTCACACTGGCCCCCATCTATTTGTCTTCCTTTGTTCCCCCCCCCCCCGCCCCCATTCTTCCATCAGTTCTCTTCCCCCCCCCCCTCTCCTATATCAATATCACGCCATCCCGGCTTATATTGCCTTCTCGTTGTTCTCCTATCTGGACCACTATCTGGCCACCATTTGCTTATCAGGCATATTCCGCCACTTTGTGTTTGACCGCTCCGATTCAGTTTCAATCGAGCGCTTGGCACAGAAGAGTTGGCCATTTTTTCTTATATGTTGATTTGTTAATTCAGTGTTGTTGTCCCTGATGAAGACCTATTGGTCGTAACGTAGGTTTTGTTTGTGTTCTCGTCTCGGTGTCTGACCATACCCATTTTTAAAGTTTGATTAAGCTCAACCTTAATCAACTTTTACTAGTTTCTTTCATGTTTTTTTTCTCATTATAGCCTGAAGACATTGGTATCTCCAAAAAGCTTTTCCAGAAATGGTACTGGTGCTCGCTATATTTGCTGTTCCCCGTATGTCGGACAAATTTGTAGCAGATGTTCAGCTGCCATTTGGTAGTGTATTCATTGGTATTTCCCATGATAAGTTTGTTGAATAGATGGAATCTCAATATGTTGTGTACTGTGCTGGGTCTCAAGATTACTACATGCTCACCTCTGAATAGTTAACATTCGTCATTTGGTTGTACAGCAGTGTACTTGTTCGTGTATCTACACCTGGTAAACATCTTGGTCACCACTTCATGAGTTATACCGATATCAGGTTGAGGTAGCATTCTATCTTCCCTGATAATCTGTTCGTCTCTTCATTGCCTAGAATGTTGCAACGAGATGAAATCCACTACACCCCAACTCTCTTGAACAGGTGACATAGTTTTTGGAGAATCACCCTTAGTTATTGTATATGTTTGGCTCGCCAGTGCCGTAAGCATTGATAGCGTGTCCGTGAAGAGTAGCATTTGTCTTTCTGTGTTCTCACCTGTCATTAAAACGTCCGCTGCAGTTTTAAATATCTCTGACTCTGTTCTGAAGTAACTTGACATTGTTCCGGTTGCCACACCTAGCTTTCTTTGTGTACCGTTTTTTTAAGGCTCAAGAAAACTCCTCCTATTGCATTCTCTTTTGCCTTTGTTGCTGATTCGTCTGTATATACAAGGGCCCAGCTGTGCTTGTGTAATGTTTCTGTCTGGGGTTGTTTTCCCTCATAATGTCGGGAATGTTTCCTATCATCTCTGTGAAGTATGTGTGTAGTGTGCATGAGTTTTATTTGTGATGTGCCGTTTGTAGGATTTTTTTTCTCTCCACTTTCCTTTCACTTGTGCTACAAAGTTGTGCTGTTTGAGTCGTCTCCATCCATGCTCAAGTATTATTCTCTGGTATCTAGGATGGTCTATCAGTCATCTTATTTTCTCCCCTTATAGGTGGACCATGTCATCCCTTCTGCTCTTCACTCGATGCAGGTTAGTAATTGTTTTCTAGTTATTTAATGGGTTATGTTATAATTTGCACTGCTTGGTTTTGAATTTTTTTCTCTGCTGAAGTCGAATGTGATGGACCGAAAGGTGCAAATATCTCAGTCAAGTTGTAAACTACGACAACATTCTGCTACTTGCAAAACCCTTTTCGGGGCTTGGCAGCAGGAGTTTGAGAACAAACGTAATAGCTAAATAGTTATGGGTTTCATGCAGATGATTCCCATTGAGTCTTATTTTAGAGAAATGAGTTTGTTCGAGAGAAAAACGTTGGTGTGTATGAGGTTTCCTCCCTATTTATCGCCATCGTATTAGGGGACGGTGTGGGCTAGCGGTTAAGTGACACGGCTTACAATCCGAAGGTGCTGGGTTCGATCCCCTTCACAACACCGGCCGTTACCCGGGGAAGCAAACCCTTAGAAAATGCAGGAGGAAGCAGACCCTTACATAAAATGTATGCCGACATCGGATGCATTGGGCCAACAGGTGCAAAATAAACAGTAGTGCAACGCACACCGCCTTGGGGAAAAGAGAAATAAGTCGAACGCAAATATTTTTTTTTAATCGCCATGTCAGTCGATATGTCATGGGAAGCAAACTCTCTAACCGCTCTGCCATTAAGACGTTAAACGATTATGTACATGATAACGCGAAGAAAATAGCGTCTCCACTGCCAAGTCAACCTCACCTTTTCTCTTGTCAGTGTTAAAGCACCTAGCGCAATCTCCCCGCCGGACGGACCTGTCAAAACAAGATCCACATCGACACGCAGGACAAACATTGTTGAAAACGTAAACAGAAAGCAGGTCGCCACACACACACACACACACACAAAACGCTACCGTTCCGCTATAACATCGACCAACGAACCCAGACAACACAGAACCTTCCTCACAATTGGCTTCAGACTTCAGTGCATATTCGAAGTGGTTGGATCGCATGTTTCCCACATTATGAATATTAGGGACAGAAAGCAGAGAGGACGGGGACTAGGCATTTCACATCATAAAAAACTGAGGCATAGAGCAATAAAGTCCTTTGGCAGTCTATCCCCGATAGCAGTGTCTTCTATAGGGACTACTTTTACCCAAGCGCAAGGTGAACAGAGACGCTAGTCCGGTCAGGCACAACATACTGACCAAGACGTCGCGTCAGGGTCAGGCACTAAGTACTGACAAACACCACTATCTCTCTTCTATATAGCGTTCCCTGAAAACAATCTGTTTTCAAAGCAGTCTGACTAAAGAGATGTGGATCGACGTGATCCCCGTAGTAGTGAGCATCACGCAGATTAAGCCAAGCATAGCACTATCGCCTAGAGAATCGCGGTCCACCTTCATCGGCACGCTAGGGATGCGAGAAAAGCTACTACAACCCGCTACTTAACCCTGTACACCATAACACTTTTAAACAGGAAACATATATTCATAAGACAGCAGGATACTTTTCTCCTCGTTGTTCTTCCACGGTGCAAGTCGACCTTGCGGCGTCCATGTTGTAGGCTATACTGTACATGCTGCTAGATCGTCACAACCCCTACATGGAGTTTAGCTAAGGAGTCATCTTGTTCCTGAAATAAGGTTATTCGTTGTACATACTTTTTCGTGCACTTTATAAAATTGATGTTACTTAATGACTGTCCCTCGTAATTAAATTCCCTTTGTCAATTGTCGGCACATCTTATTCAGCATGTTTTTGTTTTTTTAATATGTACTTGTGGTTCCAAACATTCTTTTGAAAAACCCTTTATCTTTTATCTCTAATAGTAGTCGTGCTTGTTCACCGACTGTCCAGGATAAGCTTCCATGTCCACCTACGAGTGGGTTAGACAGCTGTAAAATTGTCACGTAAGTCGAACAGGGAGCAATTTATTTTCAGCGTGACGCAAAGGGACGTGGCATCAGAAGGTTGATAAAGCACAAAGGGGCATTTTTCTACGGTGAGAAACGGGCGGCAAAGCGATGTGTGTATCAAGGAGACACAGGTTTGTTTATTTTTTTTTCTACCGGATATGAATATAAAAACCCTGGCCTGGACACTGCATTGTGACTGCACATGCAAGTGACCTTTATTCGTCAGTCCTGTCTAATTCCTCTAACCCCCAACCCACATCGATGTAATAGAAACAAACGCAGTTATTATTCTAGCTTTATTCTAAATGTATCGAACTTTTGGCCGGGAAAAGTACAAATACTCACTTGGAGGTTTCAAAACCTAGTCGTTTTCAAAGTACTATCTTTGGAACCGCAAAGATTTCTCCGAAAGGTCCTGTCCTTGTTAGAAGCATTTTAAAAAGGTCACTTTCGGAATGGACTACAGCTGGGCCGTTGCGTTCCATAACGTGTCGTCTGGTGACTCAAATCGGGTTCCTTTCATCTGCATTTTCAGCTTGAGGAACAGCCTAAAATCGCAAGGAGCGTAGTGGAGCGGGAGAGTATTGAGTCTGATGAATCTGAGGAATGTTGTGTTTCGCTAAGGAAATCTGGATCAGATAAGAAGAATGGGCGGGCGCTTTGTCATTACAGAGCTGTCAAGCTCCCCTTGCCTACAGGTCATGCCGTTTGCGTCGCACAGCATAACAAAGACGACAGATGACCTTCAGGTAATGCTTAGGCCCTATGGTGCGTACTCGTGGTTCACTAACCCACGAGAGTCAAAGAAAACGGTAAACATGACTTTGATGTTCCGTCATTTCGCGACTTTGTTCACAACATTCGTTCACTCATGGACTGACTGACTGTCAGCAACCGAAGTTTTCTGCGGTGGGGAAATAAATTCACAAATGTGCATGAAAGTCCCCTACTACCTCCCCACCGGGGTTTATGCGAAAAAATGCAGGTCTGAAACCTTTTGAACATACGGCTATTTACTTGCTGGTTTGTATAGTTTTTAGGGACCAACACATGGCGGTTCGTCCGCCAACACTTGAGAGCGCTGGGGTCGAGCACATGTTGACAACAGATACATTCACTGAAAAACAAAGAGACAGGGAATAAACAACTATCGAAAGTACTGGAAACAGGTGAACATGATGGCACGGTGAACAATTCCAACAACGGAACTGATAGACATGGGGATAGTGATCCAGTCATGTAAAGGGAGCCGTGTAGCGCAGTGGTTAGCGCTCTGGCATCGTATCTGAGTGGTCCTGGGTTCATTCCCCAGTTGAGGCGGAAATGGATTTTCAGACCGCAATGGCTTTCGGGTAGACCCAGCCTTAAATGGATACCGGTTCAGTCCGGAAAGTAAAGGCAGTCGGTATGATGCTGACCACATCATCCACTAATCGCCGTGGGTTACAAAATAATAGGGGCCTAACACCATATTTTCTATTCGCCGTATAGGAGTTTACTATTTACTTTTTTTAACATGTAAAAACAATTGCTACGGAAACTTTTTTTAAAAATAGCTTTGATAAATGCTTCGTATAAGGGAATCTTGCTGCAGTGGCATTTCTACGGTTTATATGAAGTAAAAGCGAGAGAATGGCTAAGTCGGTATTGATCGATTACGATTCTATCTATACATGACAGCTTGACTTTAGAAACACGCCCATCACAAATAACAGCAAAATGACAACGATTAAACATAATGCCTTTCTACTTTGCTAATAAATTATCAATTCATCAACGAAACAGCTATGAAATATAATGTCCCCAGTGCAGTAAAACAAGCGCGTAAATATCATGTAAATATTAATGATGGCTGATAAAAGCTCCTGCTAGAGCGGTCGATCGAAAGTTACGCACATCACTATAATGCTTTTGACAATGGTGAATATACGGGGATAAGCTACACAACAGTGCTATCAACAGCTTGCATGTATAACTTATGAAGAGGTCCAACGGTTTATCAAGAACCGATAACGTAGCGGGCAGGAAGTAGAAAATCCAGGCAATGTTCTTTGGTAAGGCGCATGTGCAAAATGATATGATAACTAAAACTGTGTGCAACATTTTAAGGGAGACGACGGTACTGAAAGCGAATAATAAAAAAATATCGTGTTATACTAATGTGAGCAAGATAATTATTTTAGGTTTTAGGATGCAATTCCATTGTGGACTTCGCATATAAGGAAGAAACCTAGTAATATAACTCGACACACGCTTGACTGGAATTCACATCGGAAAGAGAAAATTGGACAGCACAGCGGAAGGATACAGCTGGTAGGCTATTAACATTTATCGCAGAATAGTGAATTAGAAAGCCAAAGAAACTGACTGAAGCCATCCACGTTTATGGAGAAACGGCCCAAAATAAGATCGACTATTTTAGTCATGTGCTCATATGGAAAGGTAAATACGTTCACGTATATTGATTAATTTGAGATTTTTTTTAAATCATGATCTTCACTGTTTTACCTGTGTACCTGTCACCAACTCAAACGTTCAATATCAAGTTGCGTAAGTGGTCCCGGCACGCCGCGAGGGCCCCAGATAGTAAGAGGCAGAAAGTGTCATCCATGTCGCTCATTATCCGTGAATGTGTGTTTGAGAGAGAGAGAGGGAAGGAGAGAGAGAGAGAGAACAGAGGTCAGACGATTTCCGAGACCCACAAGAGGATTGACGTTTTAATACGTGATCATCAATACCTATCTGTTCTTCTTCACGTCAAGCACAGGTCTTCTAGACATCCCCGTCAAGTGCTGACTTGCTCGTATTTATTGACCTTTATTTGGGCTTAAACTTTCTACAGGATGGGGTAGCTAGCCCCATGCCCAACCCTCCTTAGTCGTCTTCTACGACATGTATGGCAGGTTACAGTGTTGCTCTTCTTTCTATGCCCTGGTAAAACTCGTATGTAAGAATTGATAATAAAAGAGAATACTAAAAGGTGTTATACACTATAAAAGAATCCTTCTACACTTTTTGTTTCTTAAACGATAAACATATATATTATTGTCCTGTTATCCCTCCAGTGGGAGTACAGGGCCACCTCTACGTTTGGCTGTCTTCGGGAAGATTGCATCAAAGCACTTTACATTGTGGACTTTTGTTAGCTATTTGTTTGACACGATGCTGTTGATATCATAACTTGAGTTCCATTTTAGGGCATGCATGGAGCTCTAGACCATGAAAGGAATATTGTGCAAAAAAACCTTGTCGCTGGAACAGAAAGAGAGTCCTTGGATGCTACGTGGTACAAGAACTGACATATGGCAGTGAATCATGGACAATTAGCAAGCAAGCGCTTATTTGGAAGTAACGGAGGTGTGGTTTTACAGAAGAATGCTGCTCATCTCATGGACTGGAAAGAGGACTAATGATGCAGTACTCGATGAGGCACAAATTGCTAGAATCAGAACTAGACAGTCGTCCTTTTTTGGGCATGTTATGAGAAGAGGCGGCTTGGAGCACATCGTGACAACGAGAAAGATAGCAGGAAAGAGAGACAGAGGAAGGCCGAGAGAGAATATGTTGGACAACCTGAGAGTATGGCACTGGCGACAATCAACCACAGAGTTGATAAACGACACACGTGATAGAATTAGACAGAGGTCCATGATCGCCAACGCCAACCGGCAGGGCACCTGATAATGATGGAGTTTCAGTGGACATATTCTTTTCTCCCCAATAAAGAGAATTGGAATCACCTCTAGAAAAAACAATTATATTCTAGTAAGATATCAAGATAGAAGGAGTGAGCAGCGGATATAGCAGAAGAATGCTTCTAGAAAGAAAGGAGAATGCAAAATATGCATTACAAAACAGCACAGCAGATAAACCTGAATGGCATTTAAAAACAAAAATGTCAGTCTCATCCTGCCCTACAGATGATCCGCAATTTGTCGCCAAAACGACGGTAGGTTTTTTTCCTTCCTATTTGGGTGATCCACATCTGGCATGTTTAAGTATGCTTGTTTGCTACCAGCATCTTCAAAACATCAATGGCAGATACACGCAGCAAGACAAAAACACATAATGTAAGGACAGAACGTGAACAGCTTGGTGGAATTCTGAAGTTAAAGAATCAATCAAAACAAGAAACACTACAAAATATGGATAACAACCAAGATTCAAGAAGACCATATTACTTTTTAAACAGCAAGACAGAAATACCAAAGAAGTAATCAAAACTATGAAAGAAGAATCATGTAAGAAGTATTGTGACCAACTATCATCGATATGCTAAAATCACACAAGAGATTTCTACAAAAGTTCCAAAGCAATGAGATTGAGAGCTGTAATCTTACTTCAATTATTAATGCCAAAAAGAATCTACAATATTTAATGAGCACGCAAAACAGCAATATTTTTTTTTTTAAACTTCCAATAACATTTCAACACCATTTCTTCTACTGCAGCCTTCAGTGCCTCTGCCTCCGCTCTGAAATTGCTTGTTTATTTTCCAGTTGCCACTGACAGTGTTATTTTTCTGCCATTTGGTAGGCTCAGGAATACCCCTGCCCCTCCGTTCTGTGTTGTGTTTGTTACAGAACCGTCGGTGTATGCATGGGTCCAGTCCATGCTTGGGTAGTTTTTCGTTATGTACCTCAGGGTTGTATCTCTTCTTTCTTTTTCAGTCTGGCAGTTTTGAACATGATATACAAAATTGAAGGAATAACTATATTATTTCCCATACGCATCCAGATTATGCTAGAGTGATTTGATTGGCTGATAGAATCATGTGATTCTCGTTTACAGTGCTAGAAGGTCCAAGGTTCAAATCCTGGACAAGCGTTAATATTGTTTTCCTTCTCATGATTTTTTTAAAATCTGATCAATACATCACATTCTATTATATCATTTAAATATAGTTGAAATCAGGAAACAGCTGCAGTTTGCTTATGTTCCGACTTCAAGCGCCACTCTCATAGCGAGCAACATTTTGTTAATCAATAGAGCGAGGCCATGTTTGTACTATACGAAACGTGTTTCTATATGCCCACGTAGTCAAAATACACCCAACACTTTATATTTCCTTTCCGAAACTATTTTCATACGGTGGTCTAGGGTGTGATCCTTCGCCTAAGCTGCTAGAGAACTGTTGTTCAAATCCAGGACGAGATTTGTTTAAAATAAAATGTTACGTCTAAAATATGATTTAAACGTTTATCAATAGCGCAGTTCCACTGGCGGGAAAATGTTCTGCCTGTGTCTGCTAGTAGAAATAAATAATGGGAATGGAAAAATGAGGACATTAGACATGCGGTGAATAATATACCTTGTACTGAATACGTTTCAAGACAAAATACGATGGTTAAGGCAATCTCACGAGAATGTAATCTGATCAACTACATCGGCATGTTTACAATACAAGAGAATCTGGCTACAAGACCCGAGGAAGGTCGCGTGACAGATAGATAGAAGACAGATGAGAAATCCCTACAATAACACGATCTTTCGAAAACCGGCGCAACACTTGGTAAAAAAAAAAATAACAAAATCTCACCTCATCTCTTAACATTACAAGTGGATGGGGGGGGGAGTCAGTTCAGCAAACTCACGAATGATAAATTATCAACCAAAATAGTTTTCTATTCCTACAGGAAGAAGGCCTCTTGATGAAACTATACATTTGTAACAGGAAATAACTATTCATGACTAACTGCAACTTGTTCTTCCTCCTGATTCGGCTTCAACCTTAGATCAAGTTTGACGAAATACAATAGAGATCATTCACTGAAAATTAGACTTCGAAAAATTACATAATAAAAAAATACCACACATAGAAGTTCAAAATTGTTCTTGGACAAATGACAGAATTTATATTTTTATGTGCATAGTATAATGTTCACGTCCAAGTGCTCAAATTGCCTTATAAAAACGGCCGTGCTAAAAGAGTAAAATGTTGGTCGTCACTACAATGCACAACATATACTGCAGTGAGACGCAGTGCTCCGATAATCAGGTTTCGGGAAAAAAGGACATACAATTGTCGACAGTTTGATGGTCCTAATGGCAGTACACTATTCTTCTTTTCCGTAACCGTATTGGTGAGTGGGTTATCCCAGGGAGTGTACTCCTCAAAGTTGGGCTCGTTAAATCAAAACTATGTTGTTGTTTAATGCCCACGATGAGTAAATTTAATCTTTTTTTTTGTGACCCTGAAAAGGACATTAAGAAGCGGTTTGTAGTAGCTTTCCTCACATCCCCAGCGTGTTGATGTAGGTGGACAGTGGTCCTACCGGCGGTTGTGCTATGCTTGCCTTCATCTGCGTCATCCCCACAACTATGGGGATCACGTTGATCCTCATCTCGTCAGTCAGCCTGCCTTGAAAACATCCGGTTTCCAGGGAACACTACGTGGAATAGAGATAATGGTCTTGGTCATTATATTGTGCCTGGCCATGACGCGACCTACTGATCATTATATTGTGCCTGGCCATGACGCGACGTACTGATCAGTATATTGTGCCTGGCCATGCCGCGACGTACTGATCATTATATTGTGCCTGGCCATGACGCGACGTACTGATCATTATATTGTGCCTGGCCATGACGCGACGTACTGATCATTATATTGTGCCTGGCCATGACGCGACGTACTGATCATTATATTGTGCCTGGCCATGACGCGACGTACTGATCATTATATTGTGCCTGGCCATGACGCGACGTACTGATCATTATATTGTGCCTGGCCATGACGCGACGTACTGATCAGTATATTGTGCCTGGCCATGGCGCGACGTACTGATCATTATATTGTGCCTGGCCATGACGCGACGTACTGATCATTATATTGTGCCTGGCCATGACGCGACGTACTGATCATTATATTGTGCCTGGCCATGACGCGACGTACTGATCATTATATTGTGCCTGGCCATGACGCGACGTACTGATCAGTATATTGTGCCTGGCCATGACGCGACGTACTGATCAGTATATTGTGCCTGGCCATGACGCGACGTACTGATCAGTATATTGTGCCTGGCCATGACGCGACGTACTGATCATTATTTTCTGCCTGGCCATGACGCGGCGTACTGGTCAGTATATTGTGCCTGGCCATGACGCGACGTACTGATCAGTAAGTATATTGTGCCTGGCCATGACGCGACGTACTGATCAGTATATTGTGCTTGACCATGACGGGACGTACTGATCAGTATATTGTGCCTGACCGACTAGCGTCTCAATTACCCAGTCAAAAATATCACTATAATCATTTCTGCTACGTTATTCTGTTTATCTAATATTTGATTGGCAGATCAAATCGTGTGTTAACCTAACGATGACGATATTCCTAAAATATACACGAGACTCTTCCTTTGTAAACACGTATAACAAATCGGTTGGCCGGTCTAGAGTTATGATTCCTACCTCGAGTGCGAGAGGTCCTGAGTTCAATTATCGGAAACAGCGATTTATTTTCCCTTCTCACTTTCCGGAAACAATCATATTTTTTTGGGGGGTTGAAGGATGAGGAGGAAAAGGGATCGACGGTTAATACATGTAGTTAGTGGACAGGTTGAGGAAGAGGAAGATAGGCGAGTTTGGAATGGAGAGGAGATGGACCGGCTGACGTAGAGTGAGAGGGGAGAATTGAGTTTGGGTTAATGGGAAAGAGATTTGCGGGTAGGAGGACAAGAAAAGCGTGTAATGAGATTGACGCAGCATGAGGAGCATATACTTGTTAAACTGCTGTTGTTACGTTAATATGGTACATTTCGACTGACGGACATATGTTCTGCTCGGGTCTGCGAGTCTATACTATAATTCTCGTAGCATGCACGTCGAAAATTCGGTCTCAGTACTGTTACATTAGTTCATGCCTCGTCTAATAATAACTGCAAGCGAAGATCGACCTACGTATCAATACAAAAGGGAGTTTCCAGATGAACAGATTTAGGTCGCTGGCTGGAAACTAACTCGTGGGAATTTATTTTTATTTGACAGTTGTATGATAATATTTAACGCAGCAATAACTTTTCGTATTAATTGAGTTGGTAGATGCTGAAACACAACGCGAGTGATGATAATATGCGAATCTAATAACGGTGTGTTTTTCTTCTTCTTCTTCATCGTACGCAGTTAGACAGTAACCATTATTTTTTCGAAAAAGGCAGCGGTAATCCTGAGACTGTCGACACTGCCATATAGCTTTTCTAGTGTTGCCCACATCTGCTCTCTCTGATCCTCGTATGTCGGGCAGTTTTACAGCAAATGCTCAGCGGTCATTTTCCCGGTACCACACGGGCATTCGTCGGTACCACCTATCTTCAATTTGTTGAATAGGTGGTATCTCAGTCTATTGTGGCCAGTGCGAAGTCTGAAGACCACGACCTGCGCTCTTCTGTTCAACTGGTAATAGGCATCGTTTTTGGTGTAGCCAGTATGTTTGGTTTCCCATTTGGTCATGTATCTAGCTCTAATAAGCCGTTTTGACTCTTCGTATGTCATACTAGTATCTGGTTGTGGTAGTTTTGCACCTTCTTTTGCCAGTCTGTCTTCCTCCTCGTTGCCTTTGATGTTGCAGTGACATGGAACCCACTGCACCACTACCTTTTTTGGTGCGGACTGCTGGCATAGTTGACAGAGTACTGCTCTTAAATCATTAAGTTCAGTATTTTTCTGGCTTTTTAGTGCTGTGACTACGGCCAGAGCATCTGTAAGCAGGACTATGTGGCTTTCATTCCTTTTACCCGTCACCATTTCTTCCACTGCCGCCCTCAGTGCCTCTGCCTCCGCTCTGAAGTTGCTTGTGTATTTTCCAGTAGCGAATGACAGTGTTATTTTTCTGCCATTTGGTAGGTTCAGAAATGCTCCTGCCCCTCCGTTCTGTGTTGTATTTGTTACGGAACCGTCGGTGTATGCATGGGTCCAGTCCATGCTTGGGTAGTTTCCGTTATGTAACTCAGGGTAGTATCTCTTCTTTCTTTTTCAGACTGGCAGTTTTTGCTTCCAATACCTGGTATATTTTCTACCCCCTCTGGAAATATATCCTGCCTCCAGGTAGGTTTTCGTACAGTAGGGATGGGCTTTGGTGTTGTTAGTGCGTTCATTGGGTCTTCGTGCATCTTAGCTTTGGCTATTTCTGCAAAGTTTCTCCGCTTTAGTTTCCCCATTTCCCAAATTGTTTAGTCTCTTGTGCATTGGATGGTCAGTCAGTCTTCTGAGTTTCTCTGACTGCAGCTGTGCTCTGCAGTCTCTTCTATCGATCATGGATTGCAGTTTTGTAATCTTTTCAAGTTCTACAATTTGCGTTGACTTCGTGCCTCCTGTTATAACTCTCATGGCTTGGTTTTGAAGTTTGCTAACTTTATCGAAGTTCGCCTTTGCTGCTGTTGTCCATGCCGCAATGCCATATTCGAGAACTGGTCTCACTCTTCCAGTGTACAGTTTCTTTAGTATACTTTCGTCTGCTCCCCAGCTTGTGCCAGCAAGTTTCCTCATGATTGCCATTCTTTCTCTGGCTCTCATTCGATTTCTCTCGATCTGACTTTTCCATGTCATGCGCCGATCAAATGTGACTCCCAGGTAGTTTGGGTTGTCGTTTGGCTGCAGATATTTGCCGTTTAGACTTAATTTGGTGTTTTGGGGTTTGATTGATAGCGAGAATATTGTACATGTCGTTTTTTCCTCGTAATAACGGTGTGTTCATTTTACTCTAGTGGTCCGACGGGGTTTTTGTGTATGGAAAGGACAATAATAGCAAAAGTGCCCCAAAGAGAGTATGGCCATGGTTAAGTGGTTTATTAAGAGGAGCATAGATGGCACCTAACAGGATGCGGGTCTACTTTGCTCTTTGAGTCTATTAAGATGGACTCACACATCGGATAAGGCACCCTTCGCGGCGCTTGTCCCACCACAGCGGAGTGATAAGCTGCTCGAGCTTAGCAGGAAATCCTCCTCCCCCCCCCCCCCCCAGCTAGATGCGCAGAGGCATCTGCTCCGGTAGAAGTACAGGTCGACTAAGACTAATATCACACATTGTATAAGAATCGGGATCAAGATGCTGAGCAGCGCATGAGCTGCAGTGGTCAGCGACCCATAGCTGACTGCTAGCGTCAGGGCAGCGAACCATAGCTGCCAAGACCCTTCTACACCTCCACGCGGTGATCCTGGATTACAAGCTGCAGCAGGGCAGACCGGATAAGGAGAAGGGATCGAAGAGGGAATGCTAACCCGGTACTAACAAAATACTTGCTGAAGTCGGATGTGTTAGACCGAAAGGTGCAAATATCGCAGTCAAGCTGTAAACTACGACACAACGCAAATCCGTTCTCTGGACTACATCCAGCTACTTGCAAAGCCCTGTTCAGGACTTGGTATCGGGAGATTGAGAATGAACGCAGAAGAAGAAGAAGTATAAAAATCAACAATTTTCACTAATCTTATGCTATTGCACTGTAAATAAATTAATTGTGTTGTTAATGTGAAAGTGCTTCTAAATTGACTATCAAAATATTTCCAAAATATATTAGTTTCCGATTAACTGGTTTTCGTAATGACTATCAGGTGCTGTTTGTTTCAACTACCATTGTCTCACCAAGTGTATATCTCACCAGTTGTCCCCATAAGTTCGGACATTTAATGTGCTTACATATGCGTGTGTTTACTAGCATTCTTTAGAGGAGTAAGTATATGGTTCACGTTCACGCAGGTGTACCTGGAAATGGGCTGTTTTCATGGCTAATGAGGTGTGTGATCGTCGTGGGATCCTCATTGTAGTGAGCGACACGCAGATGAAGCCAAGCATAGCGGAACCGCCTGATGGACCCCAGTCCACTTTCATCAGCACGCTCATGATGTGAGGAAAGCTACTGCAATGCGCCATTTAACGCCCTTTTCAAAAGAGTATTCGTAGTCACTGTGGGCATTCAACAATAACAGCATGTCAGTTCTAACGAAGTTACTTTAAAAATGTAGTCCAAGTAACAAGAATGGACAAGGTCCGCAAATCAGATAATACATCAACATTTCAAAAGCACAAGCCCTTCAAGCTAATGACCGCAGTAGTTTGATCATTTCAGCACAATGAACGATCGGCTATCACGACACTTGAAGAGAATCAAAATGATGGGATGCCTACACAGTACAGTCTCCGAAGGACTAGACTGGAACCAAACCAGGAGGAAGACTTTACATAGAACAACATGGCGCTCTTTCCTTACCAGACCGCTAGTTGCCCATCGCAATCAATGATGGTGACATCGTGAGACGGGTTTGTCTTGATGATGTAACTGTATGTAGCTGTATTTGGATTATAGTGAGGAAGAAACAATAAACTGCGCTGGTCATCAATCGTACTCTCTGGTCTCGAGCTACCTTGAACCAGAGACAAGACATTAGTCGAGAAGACTGGAGGCAACTCAGGATGCAGACTCTGGTCCCATGAGAGCAGTGGTCGCTTTAAACTTGCAGGATTCGATCACTCATCGTTTCCTTTCATCGCTTTGAGAGGCGAGTGCCTTACCTCTCGACCACAGCAACCCTATCAGACATCAACAGGGTAGTAGAGAAGCGATTATGAGAAGTCATATAACAGGGTAGTAGAGAAGCGATTATGAGAAGTCATATGTTTTAATCATTAAGTATGTTGCCATTACAACCTTAGTGGCTATCTTCGGTTACCTCGACTATAACATTCATAACCGTATTAAACTTTTTTTTTTAAATTATCAAGCCCTATTGTTTTCATTAATTGGATCTGCCGGTGAATATAAATGGCTCACGAACATGGACGGTTTGTCTTGTAGATTGCAGGATACCATCAGTAAACCGCTGAAGATGTCACGACATTAACTTTCTAAAAATTGTTGTTTTGAAATCCCCAAGTTTACCTTGCGCCTACGCGGAAATGTAGCAACGATATATTTCTTCTATAGGTTTTGTTGGCTTTAAAATGTGGTATTAGGTTGCTGGCTTTCAACGACCGTAACTGCATCATCAATGTCTCCACAGACGTCGAAAAAGAAATTCGACATTTTTTTTTAAAATTCTCCCTATTTTACCTTGTGCATACAATCTATTTTCATATTCTTAACGCACCTGGCTCGAATCCCAGCGGGTCCAGTTGGGCAGAAACATCGGCGCTATCACCCCACAACGAATGGAAAGTAATGGTCACCTACATGTCAAGAAACATTAGAAACCTGTAACAGCCAAATAGATTGGCAGTTAAAAAAAGCGAAGTACTGTCAGAGTATGCTACTTACATTACATTGTGTGAGTGTTGTATGACACCTATTTAAATTACCAAAGAAGGGAAATCTGGAGAGGAATAGCTCTCCCGGCGATGAACGGAGAAGTCATGACCAGGATTTCTGTATTGTATAAAAGGTGCTTTATCTGGAAATCTGAGAAAATAAAATAAGCAGGATTCCGAACATCAAGATCTTTCACAGATCTAACTGCAACTTTCAGAATTATGTTTCAGTAATCGAGGCAGTGACAGGCGGATTTCACAGATTTTGAAATGGTCTTTGATAATATAGACTAAACAGTGATTTGGATAATCCCAAAACACTATGGAATATTATAAATGTATAAGAATTATTCAGTTCTATGATATATATATATATATATATATATATATATATATATATATAGTCCAAAAAGACAAATGGTCATGCCTATTGATAATTCAAAAGCAGGTCAGACAGAAGGAATAATCCCAGACGCCAAACTATTTTGCTGTGGTGCTTAACATTTTTGGCCCTGTGACGTATTTACTTGCACAATCGCGTAATTATCTTCACACACACCCCCCCCCCCCCCCCCCCCCCAAATTTAAGTGACACAAAATAAAATCATTTTCCACGTAATTTCCTATCTTTTCGTCGACGTTTAAAGTCGGACTGCCAGTCATGTTCCGCAGCAGCTGTTCACGCCACTCGGTGAATCAATTATCAAGATCAATCGATATTGAGCGTCTCACTGTTGAATATCCCCTGCTTACAAATCTAAACACTGATACAATTTGAAATTATTTAAAATAACTATGTCCAGGCATGATCAATCGACTCTAGCCACTGATTTTGAGCGAGCTTTACACAATGTATGCGTAAAACCAATTTGCACACTATGCACGGTGATACAAGGAGCTTGTAATAAGTCTTTGCTCTGACTATGAAGGAGTTAGAGGAGAAAATTGAAATTTGGCACATATGGCTTTGCAGGGTTCGTTCTCAATCTCCCGCTACCAAACCCTGAAAGGGCTTGAGTAGTAGAATGTAGTCCAGAGAACAGAATAAGTTGTGTTGTAGTTTACAGCTTGACTGCGATATTTGCACCTTTCGGTCTAACACATCCGACTTCAGCAATCATTATTTGAGTACCGGGTCAGCATTGCCTTTTTGATTCCTTCTCCTTAGCCAGTCTGCCCTGCTGCAGCTTGTTATCCAGGATCACCGCGTGGAGGTGTAGAAGGGTCTTGGCAGCTATGGTTCGCTGCCCTGACACTAGCAGTCAGCTATGGGTCGCTGACCACTGCAGTTCATGCGCTGCTCAGCATCTTGATCCCTAGGCACATATGTATCTCATTCAATTTGTACTGGACTTCAGAAGTATGAATTTCCCTCCTCGGCGGGTTTACCCGGTATGGTGAATGGGGCAACACACCTTATAGACCGGATCTGCTACTCTAACGTTTTGTCAAAACAATGGAGAAATCAGAGGCCAGAAATACGTTGATGTTGCATGGAAAAACCCCTACAGAAATACACAGGGAGATGGAACCAGTGTTTGAGGAATTCTCTCCTTCGTTCCCATGTTGTTGATCTTCCAAAATCAGGAAGACCATCATCAGAGTGCAGCGATGAAAATGCTGCAAGAGTGAAGAAAATCATTGACCAGGATAGGAAAATGACAATTGCAGAGATATCTAGGTCAGCAAAACTAAATGAATGTACATTTTTTAGAATTTTACACAACAGACTGAACATGAGAAAATGTTGTGCCCGCTCGGTCCCGCGTCTGCAGACATGTGAACAAAAACAAACGAGGGTTGATTGCTGTGGCCAGTTGCTGAAAACGTGTCAGTCTAAAAACATGTTACCGACCACGGTGACAGTAGATGAGACTTGGGTTCCCCATTATGACCCAGAATTCAAAATTTTCAGCATGCAGTGGAAAACCCAGGGCTCACCAACACATGTCAAGCCAAGAGCATAGAAATCTGCAAGAAAAGTGATGCTGACCGTTTTTTTGGGACGTCAAATGTGTCATATTGAAAAATTACCTACATCATGACAACACGGTTAATGGGAAATATTATGCAGATCTTCTTACCAAACTAACAAAGACTGTGACCATAAAACGAGGGATAACACGCACTCAAATTCTACCTTTGCTTCAAGACAACGCGCATTCCCATAAAGCAAGACTTGCCCTGCAAACAGCCAACGATTTGAATCGTGAAATTCTTCCACATCCACCATTTTCTCCGGATTTAGCTGCATCAGACTTTTTTCTTTTCACAAAACTTAAAAAACAGCTGAAAGGAAAATCATTTTGACAATGACGAAGATGACATACTGGCTTGTGATAACTGGTTTAGTTCGAAAAATAGGTTACTTCATTCAAGGTCTTTTCAAAATCACACAAAGATGGCAGAAATGTATAAATTCAGGTGGTGGCTACATTGAGAAGGAATAAGCACTGTGCCAAATTTCAACTTTTCCCTCCTAATCCTTCATGGTCAGGGTAATGACAAGTCCCTTGTACAGTTGTATGTATTGTGTTTACTATCATTATTATATAGACTTTCAGTTCTTGTGTTCTTGTACAAAATACAGCAACAGGTATATTTCTGCAAGTAGCATGTTCTTTGTATAACGTATATTGCTGTTATAAGTTTATGGCCGGTGTGCCAGTGTGGTCGGTTGCTATTACTTTCCGTACATGCTGGTCTCTATCGACCAGACATAAGACGCAATTGCATAGCAAATTTTACTTTAAACCGTAAAATCATAATACCGTGGTTCAAAATGCAATGGCAGAACCATTAATACATTTTTAATGCAATTATTTATTATTTGTGTAGGAGCCCGTGGCCGAATGGTTTTGATGCCTGCCTGCTGATAAGAAGGGCAGCGGATCGACATGACGTGGCGACAGCAGCCTGTAGTCCTCAGCCTAAAAATTTCAGCAATTGTAATTAAGCCGTACGACAATACATTATTATTTGCACCTTTCCTAGACTTGGCTGTTTAGTAGTAAGCCCACTCCCTTCTTAGCATGCACTTTTCTATCTTACGAAGCATGCCATGCGAGTCTGACAGTATTACTGGCGTGGCACCGGTTACGTCACCAGCAAAGTTAGTGCCGGTATTACCGCCTCAATCTCTATTCGGCAAAATTGAAAAATACATTTATGCTGTTTAACACAGTCCTGGGGACGGTGTGGGCTAGCGAATAAGTGACACGGCTCACAAGCAGAAGGTGCTGGGTTCGTTCCCCAAATACAGCACCGGCAGTTACCCCGGGAAGCAAACCCTTTGAAAATGCAGCAGGAAACAGATCTACCATAAAATCATGTCGAAACGGATGCACTGGGCCGACAGGCGCAAAATATTAACATAGTTCAACGCACACCGCCTTGGTGAATAGAGAAATAAGGCGAACACAGAAAAAAACAGTCCGCCCTGATGTACGGTTTGGAATTATGGCGATATGACTAAGAGTATCCAATACAAACTGCATGTGTTTTTTTAACAAATGCGTTCGCTGCCTACTTCCACAAAAAATCGCAAGTAGTAATGGCAACCCCGGATCTGTGGAAACGAAGACGGCAAGAACCACCAAATAGAGCAGGAAATTGGGTAGAGAAAGTAAAATGGTTAGGAACTATCTTCGGAGAAATAGACGAATGGTTACGCGGAGAAAGACCTGACGAAGAACGATGACTGCTGTTGATTAACTAGGTCTGCCGAGCTGTTCGTTCTTTTGCAGTCAATGCCAAGTTGAAGAACTTGCAGGTGTTTTGTAGCTGGTGAGTGCATTCGTGATTGTTGGGGTGCCAGGCAATTATATTCATCTGTGGTGAGTCCTGAGCAAGCGATCAGCACAAGGCGCACTGTCTCATATAGATGGGTGCAGTTGCCCCAATTAGGTTCGTGTGCTGGGTCTATCTTGTTTAAGTAATTGTTAAGTCAAATGTGTTCTGTCCTACGATGGATGATTATGTTCTGCTCCCTGCGTTCAATGTGTTCATGTCATTTTTGTGTGGGTGTTATTTCTATACACACGGCGTGCCCAGTACGCACTTCTATCTATCGGTTCAGCCATTCCTCTGTGAAGTTTTGAAGTTTGCTGTGCGGTCTGCATGCTGACAGGTGTAAGAACGATGGCAGAGCTAATCAGTTCAGCCAGGGTCAAGAGAGCGGCACAACATAAACAGATGGAGAGCATCTGTTGCTCCCTATGTTAAAAGCGAATGCGACGGATAACTGATGATGATGGTGTGTTGCAGAAGAAAACGTTGGTATCCCCTGTAAATGATTTTTTTAAAATAGTTGTATCCTCAATAAACGATTTAAAAAATATGTGTATCCTCAATAAACGATTTAAAAAATTTTTGTTTCCTCAATAAACGATCAAAAGTGAAAAGGGATACGATACCGAAGAGTTTGAGAACCCCGTCTATTTTAGTTTTGGAGGGCCTTATATAGTAGTTACGTCCCTTGTCTCATCTCTCCCAGCCTTCATATCCTCACTATCTGATAACAATCAATACTGCAAATATTAACTCAACTTCTAATTTCGACTTGCTATTCTCTCATCCGAGTGCTTTTTTCTTCTGCCGCGAGAAAGTGAAGGAAGAGGGAGAGAGGAGAGTTAGCGAGGGAAGAAGTTGTATTACACGGACTTTTAGAGAACCTAAAAACTAAATCCAGCAGGCCAGTTGTACAGGACTCCTCCATCTGAGAAGATTGAAAACCAAAACAGCATATTTTTTTTAACTGAATAAAAAATAGCTAGCAACACCAAAGTGGCTATGGAGTATAAATTGATATTTTTTAAGTTATCGTAAATAAACAAGACACTTAGCACTGTCAGAGCTCAACGCGTTTATCGCCATGTTTTCCAAATCTGCTTATCTTTGACTTGCCTGAAATTTATCATTTCACAGGCCTATTTATTTATAGCAAATATAAGTCCATGTCATTCATCAATATCTTGTTTATTATTCTTCCTTTTTGTCTACGAGGCCTCTTTAATCAGGACAGGGACTCTCAAACTGAAAGACGTAGAAGGCCATAGCACGACGGGATAGCAGCAATTTCTCAGTCTTTCTTTCTTTTCGCTTTTTGGTCTTGTTTGCCCCTTTCAGTGTCACGTTATGTAGAGGTTTCTTTACGTGCCCTAGTATATGCTTCGTACACGTGAAGCTTTACTGCTTCTGATATTTATGCTAACCACCTTTTACGTGATCGGCCATTGACTTTCTTCCAATTGTATATATATAGCATTGCTTTCTGGGGTATACTATCTGGTGTTTGACATGTCACGTGACCCAACCATTTGGTTTGCTGTCTTATGATGAAGTCTAGCTTTGTTGTTGTGTCTACCTGTCTCCCAATATCATTGTTTCTGATTCTTGTCATTTTTGTTACTCTGTTGCTATAATGTTTCTTTTTTCTGTGTTTGTTAATGTCCAATGTTGGCACTGATTGCACAATGCGGGTAGGAATATCGTGTTGTATAGCGTTCTTTTTGCATTCATTGTCACGTGCTTACATAGTAATATCGGGGACATTGCCCCAATATATTTACTTGCTTTATTACATCTGTGTTGGATTTCGGTGTCAGCTTTTCCATCTGCTGAGATTATGTTACCTTGGTACGTGCCATTTTCCCCATGTTTTACTTATGTATGAATATTGTTGTTTTTATTTCTTTTCTTGCAATGCCGAGGTTCGTGGTAAAGAAAGGGAGGATTTCAAAAGCATTAAGTATACCGACATTAAATACCACTTGTTAGACGATGATACAATTAATGGGTCATTCAGGAAGAGTTAGACATTCCAAGTAGTTGGAGGAGAGGCGGAGAGGACGGGACAAAAGTGCGCATAACAGCTACAGAGACACGATCTATATACATATCCAATCTCACCCCCCCCCCCCCATTTTTTTAAATGTCACCTGCAACAAACATACATGGATGTAGTGGAAATACGCTTTTCTGTCCAATAAGGGGTCCAAGAAAACACACAGCGGAGAATACGTACGGTGGCCTTATTCCTTCTTTTTATTTAGGTCGAATCAGCATGAGTAAATCTAGCAAAGGCAGCAGAGACCCTTTCAACACATACATGATGAGACCCCATCACTAACTAAAGTTTCAAAATGACTAGAGAACAACGTTGTCCGCTCCCCACACATACGTAACTCCATGGTAATTTGATATCTAACGTGAGCTGATGGAGATCAATACAGATAACAGTTGTACATGTTTAATCAATACTGCATAGGAAAACTGTGTTTGCGGAAGTCTTTGTCTGTCAAATAATTGCTTGATTATCAATAACCATCACATTTAAATATTAGAGTTAAATGTAGTAGCTGCTTACCTCACACATGAGGTGCAGAAGGCAGTGTTCGAAGGTAGCTCTTGAGTACTTGAGTATTTTTGTTATTGAGAGTAAGACACGATGTACTGTATTTTCGTTTCGATCTCGAAACTAACACATATGGTTTTAATCAAATCTCATTAGCCTTTAACTTGTCGCCAGATGGTACTTTAAGAGACATGTTTTCCCTAGATGAGCAGCCTTCCAGGCTAACGAGTTGCATCTATCTAAGTTCTCGTCTGTTTTCTCCAACAGTATCTCCTCTATGCGAAGTCTGAAACAGGCCTCCACGATCATAGATTAATTTTATGTGTTTGCATTCGCCTTATTTTTTTAGTCACAAAGGCGGTGTGCGTTACACTATGTATTTATTTTTGCATTTTCTAAGGGTCTGCTTCTCTGGGTAACGGCCGGTTCCGTGATTGGGGAGCGAACCAAGCACCTTCGGATTATGAGCCGTGTCACTTAACCACTAGGTCACACCGTTCCCACATATGGATTTATTTGAGATGGAACGACGAGGAAACACGTCAGATCTTACAACATAAGTAACAATTGTATGTTGACAAGTGACCCCCATTAAACATGCCTTCGTGTTATGAAAGGAATTTTTTTAAAAGAGCATGATAGTACTGCGGACACTTATGACGATGCAAGTTTGATACCTCGGCGTTAAACTATAACATTTATGTCCCAGGAGCACGTCTTTGACTGAGGTTCGTGGCCTATTTTGGGGGTCACCGTGACAAGCAGTTGCATCAACGTCTTGTCACTAACTTAAACGTCTGTATAGGTTAGGTACAAGTAGCAAATAAGGCATAGCCCGATCTACGGCGCTTCGCTATACTGGCGTTTTTTCCGTAAGTCTAGTGAAACTCAGCGTACCGGTGTGTCGAATGAAAACATTGAGACAAATGTGAATGCAATGCTAAGCTGGGTATCATATCATATACAAACATTTGAAATGTAGAATATATAGCTATTAAAGTAAGGCTTACTACTGTCTACTCCGCATATAATAACAAAACAATCTTCACCTAGATTAGGTATAGGCTAATGCTTGTACTTGCATTATATAAAGCACTCGACGGTCTATGTTGAAAATTATTATAAAAATTGTACTTAAAACTACTACGTACTGTTATGCATAATTAACCGAACGTTATTAACGGCGCATATCATGGAAGGGAAGACAAGTCAACTTGGAAGGGGGCTATGTTAAACTTCGACCTAACAAAGATGGAGTCTACAACTCTCCATCCCCAACGGAAAAACCGATTTGGTAACTACTCCTACATTTACAATCACATCAGATCTTGAATCGCCTCATCAAGTAAACAATTCGTCCCTTACTACGACGTATGGTAGGCACTCACTGACGCATCCCCCTTGTTATTAATCTATAGTGATACCAGTTATTAACATCGGTCGTGATAGAGATAACAGCCAATACAGTTCAGGCCAGAAGGGATAAGCAGAATAAACACCGACACAGCGTAATGTGGGTTATTACTCTATCACTTGCACCGAGATAACTTGTGACAGTATCATAAGCATCAAATAACATTACGTTCTGTGCTCAGAAGCCTGGGTAATCGTGTTTCTCCATTTCCCATGTGGGACACATGCGTGACGGAAACGAGAATAGAGCCACTGCCACGCAGAAAGCTTCCTGTAAGAGGTGACTAACAGTGTGGTGTAACTTCTCTACAACAGAAAACACTACAACGCATGGAATTTCACACCGGCTATTAGCACAGACCACAAAACTGATGACGCTTGAGTGTCGTCGGGGCCTGAACGGAAGACAAAATAGTAGCACTGTAAACCTGTCAAACATGTCGTAAGAGACGACTGATGAGTGTTGGGCATGGGGACGGGTACCTCATTACGCACACATTTTAAGCAACAACAACTTCAACAAAAATGGACAAGTCAGCTAAAAAGAAATATACAACTAAACACCCAAAACAAAAGAAGGTCCAGAGGGATATTGGCGTAATGTACGGAAAGCTGCAATGAATCTACATGGCTGATTTACCCATTATCTTCTAGGAAACCCACCATATTTGGTAGCTGGAATATATACGAACTGTGGAAGGCTGCAAATGTGACAGCAGTGATGAGAAACTGTAAACTTGATAATATCCTGGGACTGGCTGACAATGAGCAAAAGAAAAATGTTGCTATCCCCAGTGCCCACCATATCGTTATCTAAAGGAACAATGATTAGCTTTTTTTAAAAAAACAGAACGATAACAGAAAGCATTGATAACAGAAACAATAGCAGAGATAACGGGAAGAAAACAAATTATTAAGGCAGATTTAAACAGAATCGGGGGCCCAAGATACAACACAGCGAATAATCTGAGAACAGCCAGCGACTCATAGCCGTCAACAGCCGGCGACTCAAAGCCGTCAACAGCCAGCGACTCATAGCCGTCAACAGCCAGCGACTCAAGGCCGTCAACAGACAGCGACTCATAGCCGTCAACAGCCAGCGACTCACAGATGACTGCTTGTACTAGTGTCAAGCACCCATGACTCAATTTCGTCTCAAAAGTGCCCCCCCCCGGACCAGGTTGCACTAGTGTAGTTTGGCTAAGACAACAGGGAACGCAAACCCGATGTCCAAAATAGCCAGCTGAAACTGGATGTGTCGGGTAGAAAGGTCCCACTGTAAAACTGTGACAGAACGTCCTTTTCATAACGACCAAGAGGAAGATTAGGGAAAAACATGCGTAAAACAGACAAATACTACCAGCCACGGTTCAGAAATTGTACACTGCAGATAACAATGAAGTGTAATAAAAAAAAAGCATAAACAGAGAAAATATATCGAAGAGTTGGCAGTGGAAGCTGCAACAAAGGGAAATGTGAAAGCCGCATATCAGAACAGAGATCTTCACAGGAAAATATAAGCAAGTAAGTTACTTTATTGAAGATAAAGAACGAACGTCGTTGTTTAGCAACACAAATGAGCAGAACATTTACAAGAACTTTTAAATAGACCAGTTCCATAAGATTCCCTAGACATTCAGTCGACAGAAACGAAACTGCAATTTAATGGCGAGAAACCAAACAACAACAAAAAACTAATTAAGAAAGCCATAATACTTCTGATGGTAAAGGCACTGGCCCACATGGTTTTCTCAGCAGGTGTAATCGCAACAGACATTGACACTTCAACAGAGATATTCTGCAAATTGTTTGGTAAAGAGAAGAAATTCGAGCAGATTGGAAGTGAGGTTGTGCAGTCAAGCGGCCAAAGACGGGAAATGTTTGTCACATTATAGAGAAATTGTATCGGTTCCGAAGATAATATTGAACAAGAACATACTAGAGAGATTAAACGAGGTTAACAAATGGTTCAGGGAACATGCACAAAATAGGTATTGTACAGACCAGATAGCTACATTGAGAATAATAGTTGAACAGTGTTGTTCGTTAACGGGTTACCTTGAGCTTTCGTGAGAGTACGCCACTTTCAACTTCAGACTAGGTCTTTTAGGCTATATCAAACATCAATTTGTCATTGTTTGAATGTGTGTGTGATTCAGCTGAGCTGTATAAGTACTTTCATTGTCGAGGGTCGACTCTGCCAATTATCCCAAGCCGGTGTGCTCCAGCCCACCAGTCGCACCACTCCAAGTAATTTTTACATAAGTTACAGTTGCAGCTTTCACGAAATAAGAAATATAACGCCACTTTATATCGGATTAGCGGACTATGATTAAGCATGTGACAATTTAGAGAATCACTATGGATAGCTAAATAAATATATAAACGGCGGGAGAATGTTTCGTTCCATTGGGAACATTCAAAACAAGTTTAACATAAAAATACATTTCTTCAACTCCGATGTAAAGCCCCTCACTCGAGTCCGTAACCTCGATGTAGTTATAAAGCTAGCAAGATCTAAATGACCAAAGGAGCTAAGCCATTGGTGGCAAAGAAGGGTCACTCAGGCTAGGCATGTATTGGGGGAGAGAAAAGACTAAAAACGGGCAACTCACCTAGAGTATAATACGCTAGATTAGGGCCAACCGACAAGATCTATTTATAAAAAGTTAGGGAAACATTGACGAACAAAACAAAAGCAAAGGATCCTCGAAAAGAAAGGGGAGAGAAGAGAATTGTTTAATAATTTCCCGTTAGCTGTCGTGCAAAACGCAACACTTGTGAGCTAAAAATAACAGTGACACAAGTCATGCGTTCCAAAGTACGCTTTAGTTCTGAGGAGCAACATAAACACGGTTAACTGATAAAGTAGATAAGCATACTCGCGTACTGTGACATCACTTATCATAGTGAGCCTCAACCTAGGGTCATGATATACACGGAGAGCGTGAACAATGTATTAATCATCCAGTGAAAAAATGTATTTTTTAAAAATATAAATAACTAAGTTTATCACGTAACAAGACAATTTTTAAAATGGCCTTAGTTGTTAAATGTGTGCACATATTGTTAGAGCGTAACAAATCCGTCATTTATTTAGGAGGCGTGTTCAAATCAAACCGGGTCAAACTGCAACAAGTGAACATACGTACGATGCCCATGATGACGTCACTGTTGGTGTAAACAGCACATACCAACAGTCAAGTTTGCAAAATTTCATTATCCTCCGACTCATGAGTTTCCTCAGTAGACCGTTCAAAAACATTGCAAGGGTGATACGGAATCCGTCCAGAGTTGATCAGCGAGCGGTGATTCTGTTTCTAACAGCTGAAGGATGTCGACTAGTTGACATTCATTGCAGAATGCAGGCAGTGTATGGTGACAAAAGTGTGTCGAAAACAGCAGTGAAGAACTGGACAACGATGTTTAAAGAATGACGCGAGTTAACGAAAGATCTTCCGAGACCGGTCAGGCGCATATTCTTGCGTTAAACTCACGTCCTTCTTTAAAATAGTTGTCCAGTTCTCACGACAGAAAAATTAGTGTTGCACTTTTCCTGTGTAAGCATTAAAGGGTCTTTATGCATTGATCTCACTCATAACGCACATTCTCATTAGCCTATTTGTTACTGTCCATAAGATATTAACAGCCCTACGCGATACCAAATCCTTGTGTACCGGATTGCACATGATTCATGTCAATGACAGCATTAGCTTTATAGAATAAATGAAAACCTCTCCCTCTGTAAACTGGTATGGAATATTACTACTATCGTCCCGAGTGGTCCGCCAGTCTTTGTGTATGACAAGGAAAAGAATAGCACTACTGTCCGACATAGATCATGTCGTAAGAAACGACTGTGTGACATGGCATAACACCGACCATGGTTAGGTGGTTTGTTAAGAGCGGGAGCCTTTGCCTTGTGTTCAGACGGTCGAGGATCGATTTCGAGCTGCGACGGTCGGTCCATGAAGTCAATTGTTTTCCGGAGATCCCTGGGTTCATCGCTGGAGCTACGGAGTTCGTGCTTTGTGCGATGCTCTCGATAGATGGGGTATCCATCTGCCGAGAGAGACCGAGCTAAAATAGGGAAAAAAACCCAAGGCAATGAAGTCGAGCCCCCGCTTAAAGTTTTTTTTTTAAGAGCAGCATAGATGGCGCCTAACAGACTGTGGGTCTACTTTGCTCTAGTGTTTGAGTCTACTAAAATGGACTCGCACATCTGTAGCGGAGTAATAACCTGCTTCGGCCTAGCCCGCTATGCAGACAATCCTACTCCCGGCTACAACCAGCTCAGGCCAGAGCATCCGGCCCTGAACAAGTACAGGTCGACTAAGACTAAGATCGTCTTACCTAGTAAACCCCCAGTGTGCAATAATTAATTGGATAAAACAACATTACGTTTTTAGTACCTTTTGTAGAATACACGATAAGACATTTTAATTCGTTAAATCATTATTTGTTTTTATTTCAATAGACTTTTCCCCTTTGCACCTAATGCAACAGCAGTAACTTTTCACGAATTACTTTTTTTTAATGTTTCTTTAGCTATCCTCATGCGACTCCTATTACTCTGGTCTTATTTTTTTTTTACTGTTCCCTCCAGTGTTCTTTGGTCGCAGCACTATTCACTTCTTCTGCGGGCTCGTATCCGGTGCTTATATATTAATAATGATCGATTACTTCCCGAGGGAGTGGCCAATCAATCTGTAATTTCTTACCTGTACTAGTTTTGATGTGTTCATTGCCACACATTTTTGTTTGTTAGTGCACATGTACATCTAATTATTCGAAAGAATTAGTGTCATAGGTAATATATATATTGAAGTAACAAAGAATAACAACAATATTGTTGACACATCTGACACTCGATAGAATACTATACCTCCCTATAACGTTTTAACAACATAAGTGGATAGAATATGTATGTGTGTGCATATAAAAATAAGTATATATATATATATATATATATATATATATATATATATATATATATATATATCATGTCTCTTGCACAACGTCGCTCCAGTGACAGCCCGACTGAAGGAAACCTTTTCTCTTGCCAAATTACCAGCCTGCTCCAGAGTCATACCTTAAAATCGTGGTGCCATCCATAGCCTTCTTGATCTACCCCTCTTGCCCTACACCATACCTTCCATTGACGTTCTCTCATGACCATTGTGTCTTTTGAAGTGGCCACAGTATTTCAATTGTCTGTCCATTTGCTAGTTTCCTCAGGTTGTGAAGCCTCTGTATTGCCATTGTCAATATGCTTCTGATTTCTTTCGAGCAGTTGCCATTGTTGTAAATTCTGAAGCCTATATATTCAAAATTCATGACCTGTTCTATTTTCACCGACCCTGAATTTGGATTTATTTTGACGTCTCTTCTTTTGTATGTATTCATTTTTTATTTTTTTTAAATAGGTTTTTTTTTTAATCTTTTGCTGCATCTGTTTACGACAGCAATTAGCTGCTCTAATATATACATATACATATTTTATAGAAATTCCATCAATCGGTAGACCAAACATAATCAAATCATCTGGATGGCTCAATAATATTTAGGAGTACAAACAGCACAGGAGACCCACAAGTTTGAGATCTACTGCAGTAATGTATTAATTAAGCTAAGTCACACCTCGTTGTTATATTAAGCATGCAACTAAAGAAACACAAACACATCAATATTCTTACAAAAACAAACTTTATAACTGCCGTAAAATTATATATGACTGTACTAAATCCTTCTGCACCCATTGGAATATAGGGCAGCAATAATTTGAGCCATCTTAATGACCATTAATTATATTTTTATTTAAGCTTCTATATCTGACAGCTGTTATAACCTCATTGCCAGCATCTTTATTGCCCAATCCTAAATATTCAATTTTTTATCATTTGTTTTTAAGAATGTATTGATTATCACATTTAAATGATGCAATCTTTACATTTTTATTTTAGCACAGTTAAACTTATTGCATCTGTTCTGTTTTGTTTGTCTAGTAATAGGTCAATATATTCACTGAAACTTCAACCACACTCTGACAATGTTACCTGTTGTGATTAATCACCACTAATATGCAACTATTACACATAAGATTTTTTATAGAAATGGCTGATACTACAGCTGTTATAAAAACTTATTGTATATAAATTATGTATACTACAATTATGCCAATCACTTCAGCATACAAGATACTGTTATCAATATTATTAGGCAGCTGCAATACTTAATCCAGTTATATGTAACTTTTGATTGGCACTGCTTCAGAGCAAAACAAAATAAAGGTATTGGTTTAAATAGCATGATGATTGATGAACTTATAAATACAATTATCAAAGATGTTCATATTCAGAAATAGCTAGACACCCTAATTACGCCAGACAGACATAATAACTAAATAAATCAAGAACACTACTGCCATTTGGTAATGAATCATGGACAACCACCCAACTACAAAACTATCATTGGCAAGTCATCGAAATGTGGCTTTACAGAAGAATGATAATATTCCCATGAATAACACAGAAGGCAAATGATAATTAATATAACAAATCTAATTATTGCCATCAATCAAGTCTTCATGGGAATAATTACAATTAAAATATATCTCTACACCTACACAGTGTTGCATCTTGTGTATTCCTGAAAATATCACTAACAAAAATAGGCATGTGATGTCTTTAAGGTTGGGAGGACTAAACTTCACTACGTTCATTCTTCCAGTATTGTTCTGACAGGATCGTGGTACTGCCAGTGCCTTAGGCATGGTTGTAGGACGGCTGTGTCAAATCATTTATGTGATGGTTTGTATTTTATATTTATAAGGGTAGGTTGCCAGCCCTATACAACACATTATTATGACAAAACGTCACAATAACAGCAACTGCGATTTGAGTCATCTTTTGTGGTGAAATTTGTCATTAAAAACTCAACTGAAACAAACATTACCACCATACAAATCCCAAATAACAATAAATTATAGAGATTACAAATGTGGATTCCCAAAATCCACCAACCAAACAGCTTCTACCACCAAGTGGTATCTGGGTTGAAACGAATAGGACCACTTAACTTTCTAAGGATAATGTAAAAGAAGGTTGTGCATTAACTAAAACCACTGGTATTGAGTATTGAAACCACTACTGCAATTGCATGTATACAAGACCCCGGAAAATAGGGGTCAGATGTAGTGGTGGACCTGGTGGGATAAGGTCAACCATCATTATCAACAGACACTATCAATACAATTATATAGTTATGCCTTCAAACTAATAGGACCATTGTTAATTTCCAAGGATAATGTAAAAGAAGATTGTGTATTAACTAAAACCATTGCTTTAGAAAACAATACTGCAATTGCGTGAATACAGGACCCCTGTAAATGGGATCAGTTGTAGTGGTAAACTGACGAAAAAACCATCAATTAAATTGTATAGTTTAGCATTAAAACGAATAGGACCACTGTAACTTTCCAAGGATAATGTAAAAGAAGGCTGTATGCATTAACTAAAACCATTGCTTTTGAAAACACTACTGTAATTGCAGTATTTAGTAATACAGGACCCCTGTAAAAGGGGTCAGCTGTAGTCGCGGGAAGAGGTGAGCCATCATTATCACTTTAAACAGACACCATTAATACAATTATATTTTTCGGAATTTAAAACTTTGTTAACTCCAAATAAGATATGTCTTACTCTTACAGCAATGACAAGGAAAGACAATCTCAATCTGTATTCTTCAAATATGAAACATCTGACAGAAATGCCAAGTGCAGACTGTTAGGCCTACTTCAAATAACACATTTCTGAATAAAGTGATCTAAAGTTAGTTATATCTACTTCAAATCAGTCTTTTCTAACCAAAGTGATAACTGAATGATACACACACAGTAGTTCCAAACAGCAAGGGCAATTAATATAAGGAGTCTGTAGCTTTTGACTTGTACTTGTTGAAATTCTCAATGAAGTCACTGATACAATTATAATTATTGCAAACTACGCCCTATACTATATGCTACATAAAAATATTTGTAGGATGTGATAGACTGATAAGTCCGATACGTTGTTTGTCAACAAATTGCTTTGCGAAACAACTAACACAGATTTTTCATATTTTATTCAGCATTTGCCAGCAATATCGATTTATACTTCACCTATTATCAAATTTCCATTGAGCTTGTCATAAACATTGTTATAGCTGACAGCTATTTACTTAGATCTACTAATAATACAGGCTATTCCTCAATATAATCACGCTGCTTTTGTACAACAGTGTACATGTATATTACAGTAGACCTATATCGTTTAAATAATGTAGAACTATACATTACTGATTTTAATGCTCGATTAAATTGTCCTTTCTAATTTCTTGGTTGTCTGACGGTTGCACTTATTCGATTATTCAATAAGGCCCTTATATGTAGAATGTCTACACATTTGTTATTCGTTTATAACTATATTTGAACAGCAATTACCATTTTGCTGCCACCATTACCTTTGTTTGTGAACTGTATCCTTATCGCTAGAATGATAGTTTTCCTCCTTAGATATTCTCATAAGCTACCAGTTTGCAACTAAGAATGGCAGGAAAGCGTTTATTTTAATAGTGCATTTATACTTAAACGCTTAGAGAGCTTGCAAATTTATATTATAATGAGAAAATTGCAATGAAACACTTTACTATTTAGTGACTTTAAAGACCTTCTCAACATTTACTCATTTAGTAACTAGAGGACACAGACTTGCGTGTGGTTTGAAAGAAAGCTATGGATAGAATAGAATCCCATCCACAAATAGTAAATGAATATATAGGGAATAAAAGAGTGAATAGTACAAACAATTTCTCAGATGTCTTAGTTCAGAACAAGTAGCGATTAATAAGGAAGACGTTCTCAATCAGTCAATGGAAATACTCACTAAAACACACACAATCTCCTAGAAGGATATCACTTACCTCAAGTTCTTCGAGAGTTTTAAAACTCAATATTGCGAATCCATCAATAATATCCTCTTCGAATAATGCACTTTTCCCCTTCTTTGGTTTAGACCGAGGTAATTTATCCTTACTGGATCGAGGGGGAGACTCCTGGTCATCTTGCCCACTAGCTTCTTCCTCCTCTCTGGTTTGTTTTTCATGTTGAAGCTGTAACGCCCGCTCTCTACGCTTTTGTCGGGACCGTTGTTTGACCGGGTCGGTCTCCATCGAAATTTAACTTCATATGGAGCCTATCCGATGAATATATCTTCTGAAATCGAACACACAAGCTTTATACAACCCTGAAAAGTTATCCGTGTAAGAATTAAAGTATTCACAGTGGCAAAAAATCATAGAAATAGCGAGAGAGATCCGATGCAAATCCACGATAGGTTAAATGGCGGATCGCAGGCATACACGCAGACGACACACGGGCCAGTTTCACCCACAGCTGCCAGATCGCAATTTTCAATAAAAGCCAAACACTACTTTTAAAAAGCAAGATAAAGCCAAACATGGTTTATCACGAAAAGTCATTTAATTTGAAACACTATCTCTTAAAAGAACAGACCAGAAAGTATTTGAACATCTTCCTAAATAATTATGAAACTGTAAACACTGTCAGACTAAACAAATAGATTCTTATGGATTCTAGCAGCTACAAAGAACTATTCATTTCTAGATCAATTTGAGCTTGTTATTTATATTGAAATATGTAGCATAAACTTGGTCAGATGTAGTTTTTCGTGATATATTACACTTGTATTACTTTGTGTAGAAGCAATTTTTTTGCGTTTTTCAAATCACCAAAAAAATGTATTCAGAATTCTCTAACTCCAACCCATTTCCAACTTATCCAACAAAATAATGCCAGAATAGAGCATTTCAAATTGTTGACGTCATCTATTTTGATTTTGTTTTGTTTTGTTTGATTAAAGCTTCAACAAACCTTAAAAAAAATGTTTCTTCACTAACTAAAAAAAATGCATTTCCTGTATTTGGCTTTAAAAACGCCAATTTGGCAAACATGGACTCTCACCGCCCGCCCGCTGGACTAGTTTCTCACTCCGCCCTAGGAATATAGTCCGATAATAAACAGGCTCCGCTCCTAATGGACGTTTTCATTATGTTGTTAAACTGTTTTAACAGCGGTTTTCACAACGAACTATAGTCTGTAATTTCGATCGAAAAGATCAGAGAAACGCTGAAAGTTTACATTTGTAGTAGCGCTGTTGTAATCGTGTGAATGTGTCCATATCTAGTGTAGCTACTAATGCTTTTGATGCCTCCCTTTGCCTTGTCATTGAGGTCTGCTATAAACGTAGCGGGCCCCACCATAAGCCCTGGTGCACTCTTGAGTTTTCTGGGCTATTAGGTTCGGATCAATTAAAAGAAAGCCAGTCAATTAAAATGCCGTCGTTTTGTAAGTGTCTCAGGCTGATAGAATATTTTTTTTAATGCTGTGGTAATTTATTATCTTTGAGCTATAAATGTTTATAGAAAAGACAATTCGTGTTGGTTTGTGAAAAAAATATGTTTTATGTTTGGAAATCATGTAAAACAGTTGTTATCCAGCAGGCTTTTCACATCAGTTATTGTAGTGGATTCAAGAATGAATATCTTATTATTATCATAATAATTATTATTTATTATTCCGATCGTAATCTTGCAGGATGTCAATTTGCATTTGTTAAACGAAAGCAGCTATTGCTGATGTGACTGCCTTAAAGCAGTGTGCGGATGAATTGTACTTCAGGTGGTCATATGCGCTTTCTTTTTCCTTTATTTTTGTTGAGCGTTTTGCAGCATATTTAGACTTTCAAAAATGGTTTAAAATTATTGTGCCAACAACCTCGTCATGTATAATAATTTTCTACAGAGACCACCACTGCAGGAGCATAAACAGTTCTTTGGTGCTGCCTTCCAGAAAGGTCTAGATGTATTAGTGGTCGGTCCTGTGGGTAATCCATCAAAATTAGACTCATCACCATCATCTGGTTGATCAGTCGCGAGGCTAGTTGTAGGTTGTCTATGTCTCTCCGTTTGACCTTATCATAATATCATGTTAGCATAAGATCGTACTTTAATGTCCCTGCATGCCTAAGATGTAAAAGTGAGTCTTGGTCGCCCTGTCCTCTCTTCCCGTGCCGGCCCTCTCTTCTCTTAAATCTTGTCCTCTAGTATCTTCTGTAGAAGACTTTCATGTCTCATATTGTGATCCAGCAAACTCAGCCGACGTTTTTGTGCCATATGCAATATTTATCTTTGTGCACCCACTTCAGTGAATACACTGTCGTTCCATCTTCTTTCTGTAAATGTATTACGCTTATGTCGTTCCAAAAACATAAACCATGTTTTAACATAATTAAAAGCTTGTAGTAATAACATTGAGTTTTAATATTCCCTTGTTAATTTGTTATTCAGGTGGTGTCTAAGAATACAGTTGTCAGTTCGTATTCTAAATATCGTTACTTGATCAGAGAACCGAATGCGTTATTTCTTAGTTTACAGCTTGACTGCGATATTTGTACCTTTCGGTCCGACACATCCGACTATATGGTAAAAACACCCAAGCTCACATAGTATGGGCATGTTTCAATATCGTCTGGGTTAACCAAGACGTTCCTGCAAGGTACTGTGCCTGTGATGCATAAGAGACCCCTCCCGGCAGAAAAAGGGATGGGAAGACAACATCAGAGAGTGGACGGAAAGGTCCATAGCTAGAACAAATATCATGGCACAAAACCGAGTGGAGTGGCGGGAACTGGTCCAACAATCTGGCAGTGTTGGTGCCTGGAGTGGCGGGAACTGGTCCATCAATCTGCAGTATTGGTGCCCGAATGACCTTTCAGGTTACGAGGGTGATGATGGCGTTCTAATGAGGGCATTGTTGGATACCGGATTAGCCTTTCATCTTCGTTCCCTTCTCTTTAGCAAGTCTGCCCTGTTGCATCCTATTATTGTATCACAATGTGGAGGTGTAGAGTTGTCTTAGCAGTTCTGGGTTGCTGGCCTGACGCTCAGGCCAGCTGTTGGTCTCTGACCTCGATAGCTCAGGTCAGGTCAAGTCAGGTTATCCCGTAACCGGTGAGGTCGTTGGGGCACACATGAAGACATCCTCACAACCCCACGCCACACCTCTCTGTCAGTGGCCGCTGCCTGTGCCTCTTCTGGTCGGAGATTGGACCATTCGTGTATGTTGTCCTCTCAACTCCGTGGTTCGGCCTCTTCGTCGTCTGCCTTGCACCTTTCCGCGAAGGATCGTATTTGCAAGACCATTTGATCTCGATATGTGACCGTACCAATCGAGTTTCCTTCTACAGCTCATGCACTGTCATATGATACTATATGGCTTCCCTGTGTCATCTGTCACATGCTGTTTAAAAAAAACAAAATGTCACTTCACCATATGCCAATTTGCGTTTAGTTTCCCCTCTTTGTGGCTGTCTCATCTGCTTATTTCCATTTACTGTATCTTGAAGTGGACAGAAATCCATTGCGCTTTAATTCTGCTAAAATTATATCCACCGCATACTAAAAACGAATCTGATTGAGCCGCGAAGCGCAGTGGTTAGCGCACTGGCTTCGCATCTAAGTGGTCCTGGGTTCATTCCCCAGTTGAGGCGGTAGTGCTTTTTTCAGACCACAATGGCTCCCGGGTCGACCCAGCCTTAAATGGGTACCGGTTCAGCTCGAGAAGTCAAAGCGGCGAGGGAGAGGAGATGGCTTCCGCCCTCATATAGCCGAGCCTTTGAAATGTGAGACTGCTAACACCTCACACCCCTACGGCAGCAATGCTATGGGGGTGGGGGGGGGGTCAAGATGTTGAGCAGTGCAAAAGATGTATTGGCTAGAGATCCACAGCTGACTGCTAGCGTCAGGGTTACCGACCAAGAGCTGCCAAGACCCTTCTACACCTCCACACGGTGATCCTGGATAACAGGCTACAACATGGCATACTGGCTAAGGAGAAGGGATTGAAGAGGGAAGGCTAAACCGGTACTCAAAAATGCCTACTGAATTTGGATGTGTCTGACAGAAATGTGCAAATATCGCAGCAAGATAGCTGTAAAATACGACGCTATTCATTCCGTTCTCCGAGCAACATCCTGTTGCATGCACAGCCTTTTCATGGCTTGGTAGAAGAACTTGGAGAACAACATCCTATTGCTTGCACGGCCCTTTTCGGGGCTTGGAAGCAGAACTTGGAGAACGAACCGCGAAGAATATAGTATGGATAAAGTTGGGCCATTTCCGAACTTCCGACAACGACACCATTTGAGGTGGCTCACAGCCAAAACTTCACATTTATTTCTCATCCTTCTCTCCTTCTTCGTTCGTCCTCCACCTTCTTCTTCGCTGTTTGTCATGTAAAGGACATTGTTGTCGTAGTTTACAGGGAGGCTGTGATATCTACGAATGTTGGTCGGACAGATCCGAATTCCGATTTTTTTGCGTAGTCGGCTTGACTTCTCACTGCGATGCCAGAGGGCACGCGTGGGCTAGTGGTTAAGTGACATGGCTCACAACCCGAAGGTGTTGGGTTCGAGTCCCATCACAGCACCCGGGGACGCAAACCCTTAAAAAATGCAGTAGGAAGCAGACTTTTACATAAAATGATTGCTGAAGTCGGGTGCACTGGGCCGACAGGCGCAAAATAAAAACCACAGTGCAATTCACACCGCCTTGGGGAATAGAGAAATAAGGTGAAGGCCAAATTAAAAAAACCAACAAACTGCGATACATAGTCTCTAAGCCAGACTACATTTGCTCAGCCTGTTTCCAGGACCGACATACGAAGACGGGACAGGGTCTTGGTCAGCACTACTTCATTGATCCTGATTCAGCAAGCCAGCTATGAGTCGCTGATTGCTTTCAACTCTTCACTGTGCTGCAGTAAAGAGGTAAATCACTCAACTCGCAAAGCAATGAACAGAAAGGGTGGGCGATCGAATCCCGCAAGTTTCATCTACCACTGGTCTTAGGGAAGGTGGGACCAGAGTGCCTGCATCCTGAGTTTCTTCCAGTCGTCTCGAATTATGTCTTGCCACTGGTCTAAGGTAGCTCGGGACTAGACAGTGAGGTTGATGCCCACCCAGTTTCTTTCTTCCTCACTATAATCCAAATACGGCGCAAGTTACATCATCAAGACAAAGTCTTCTAATTATGTCGCGATGGACAGCTAACTTTCATTTACATTCCGCCCACTTGTCCGTCCTAAAACGACTGTAACGTTGTATCGTAGCTCATGGCGAATCATCGATATCTGGGCTATTCAGACAGTTTTTAACGCGGCACATTTTAGAAATGTTTACCTGCTCGCATTAATAACTATTCTCTCTGGAAGGCTGCAAGGCTGATGTCTGTTTCCAGGACCGCCTTCTTTGTTCGGGGTAACGGACGCAATATGCTAGCACCAAGTTTGGGTCTCCAGTTATATTTATTTGTTAACCGTGTGCTGCAATCAAGATCATGATGAGGAACGTTAGAGATTGTGAGAATTTAGAAAGTTTATGTTTCTAAGAATCGACGTCACTGCACTCTGGGCATACCCATAGGTGCTCAGTCTCTCTCATCAAATGGCGTATGGTATGGATGCTGATGGTCCCTGTAGCTCGCTGGTTGTACACTCTTCTTGCGCCGCCCTCTCATGCGCCCCACTCCGCTCGAACCTCGTTTAATGTCGAAACTTTGCAGTCTGTGGATTGCTGCTTCATCTATTGCGGTGTCCTCATCCAGCAGGCGTTCACTGATTGATTTCAAAATGTCACTTATATATATATCACGAATGTGCCCATGATTGGAGCTTGTGAAGCTTAGATGTCAGCTATTTCGTTGCCTTGAACCCCGGCATAAGCAGGACAGTTACGCTTCTTTTCTAATCGGCAGATGCACGATCCCACAACTACGATACGCAGACGATACTGTGATTCTTTAAAATAGTACAGATGAGTTAGAGCAGCTAATTGCAACCCTAAACAGAGAGGCAGCGAGGATCAAAACCTCTTTGCTAATGTAAACAGAACAAAGGTAATGAGGACAGACAAAACAGAAAGTCAACATAAATTCAAGATCGGTGTTGTGGAAATAGGACAGGTTGCAAACTTCGAGTTTCTGGGCTTCAGAAGTTACAACTATCACAATTATTCTAGGAAATCAGGAGATTGGCAATGCAGAGGCTACACAACATGAGGAAACTGGCAGAATACCAGCAAACAAACAATAAACGTGAACATCTTGAAGACCTATGTTTTTCCCGTGGCCGCATATAGCTGCAAAACATGGACAATTGCGTAAACCTCAAGGAAGAGAATCAAGTCCTCGAAGCCGAAATATTATAGAAGAGTTCTCAGAATACATTGGACTGACGAAAAGAAAAATGCAGGCATTCGACAAGAGTTGGACGTAGAGGAGAACTGGTTCATAAATTCCACCATGAACAGAAAATTGAAATAATTTGATCACATCAAAAGACACAACGGTCTTGAGATAATGGTAATGGAAGCTATTGTGCCGGACAAGAAGGAAAGAGGCACATCAAGAATTGGATGGCACCAAGATGTGAAGGATTCTTTGGAAATGACTCTGGAGCAGGTTGGATATTTGGCAAAAAAATCGAGTTTCTTTCAGACGGACTGTAATGGGAACGACGTTCTGCAAAGGACATGCTACAAACGGATGAGCAGATAGAGAGACAGACGGACAGGATCGATAAAGGCAGACATACATGCAGTTCGAGAGACAGACA
Organism: Ariolimax columbianus; assembly: GCA_036924085.1. Lineage (NCBI taxonomy): Eukaryota > Metazoa > Mollusca > Gastropoda > Stylommatophora > Arionidae > Ariolimax > Ariolimax columbianus. The sequence goes on from JAVGWX010000015.1 coordinate 30,590,450, forward strand.
TACGGGCAGTATTGATGAAGGCAGAATACATGAAAGCAGAGTGACAGACATCCACGCAGAAAGATAGACCGACCGCCCTTATCAATGCAAACAAAGATTCGGCCAGGATAGAGTCACGCAGACATACATTCACTCACAAGAAGCCGCCAGACGGCCCTCATCAATGCACACAACGATTCGGCCAGGATACGGATTGGCAGAGACATGCAACCGACAGCGACAGACATGCAGCCCGGACCAAGACAGACATGCGGCCCTGACCGAGACAAGCAAAGCGATGCATAGGCTCAACATGAAACACAACTGGCCGCTATATCCAAGTGGATTTTTACTAGGCCTGTAAGACGAGTAGCCCGCTCTGGCTTACGTCATCTGTGGGAGTCATTAGTCATAAACGGAGGCTGAGAACTCTTGCACGTGAGAACTATCGGTGAAGTGGGTCCGTTTAAACGTCTGGTGACGCCATCACGCCGGCATTTCCCCACCCCTAACCTCTCCCACGTAATTATGTTTCAAATGGTTAGCTTATGTGTCAAGCATTATAAAACAGGTATTTAGGATATTTGCTAAGAAGTCTTGGCGATAGTAAAATATATGTTTACTATCGGTCTAGACGGTAGTGAAATGTTTACTGCAAGTCTAGAGGGTAGATAAATGTTTACTTCAATTTTAGGAGGTAAGGAAATGTTAACTACAAGTCTAGAGTGTAGATAAATGTTTACTTCATTTTTAGGAGGTAGGGAAATGCTAACTACAAGTCTAGAGTGTAGATAAATGTTTACTTCAATTTTAGGAGGTAGGGAAATGTTAACTACAAGTCTAGAGGGTAGATACATGTTTACTTCAATTTTAGGAGGTAGGGAAATGTTAACTACAAGTCTAGAGGGTAGATAAATGTTTACTAACAGTCTAAAGGGTGAAAAATATTTACCACAAGTAGTCAAATGTTTACTATAAATCTAGAATGTAGTGACATGTTTACTATAAATCTAGAAAGTAGTGACATGTTTACTATAAATCTAGAAAGTAGTGACATGTTTACTACAAGAGTAAAGCGATAAAAGGTTTACTACAAGTTTAGAAGATACTGAAAGGTTTACTGCAAGAGAAGGTTACAGGGAAATGTTTCCTTCAGGGGTATGGTGCAATGAAAGGTGTACAACAACGGTACAGTGAAATGAAATGTTTATTACCCGAGTTGAGTGCATTGGAAGGTTTACTGCAAGTATATAGTATAATGAAAGGTTTACTATATGTAGCGTGCATTAGAAGGTTTACTACACGGGTAGAGTAGAATGGAAGGTTTACTATATGAGTAGCGTGGATTGGAAGGTTTACTACATGAGTAGCGTGCATTGGAAAGTTTAATACAATGGTAGAGCACAATGGAAGGTTTACTACAATGATAGAGTACAATGGAAGGTTTACTACAATGGTAGAGTACAATGGAAGGTTTACTACAATGGTAGAGTACAATGGAAGGTTTACTACAATGGTAGAGTACAATGTAAGGTTTACTACATGATTAGCGTGGATTGGAAGGTTTACTACATGATTAGCGTGGATTGGAAGGTTTATTACATGATTAGCGTGGATTGGAAGGTTTATTTCATGTTTAGCGTGGATTGGAAGGTTTATTACATGATTAGCGTGGATTGGAAGGTTTACTACATGATTAGCGTGGATTGGAAGGTTTACTACATGATTAGCGTGGATTGGAAGGTTTACTACATGAGTAGCGTGCATTGGAAAGTTTAATACAATGGTAGAGTACAATGGAAGGTTTACTACAATGATAGAGTACAATGGAAGGTTTACTACAATGGTAGAGAACAATGGAAGGTTTACTACAATGGTAGAGTACAATGGAAGGTTTACTACAATGGTAGAGTACAATGTAAGGTTTACTACATGATTAGCGTGGATTGGAAGGTTTACTACATGATTAGCGTGGATTGGAAGGTTTATTACATGTTTAGCGTGGATTGGAAGGTTTATTACATGATTAGCGTGGATTGGAAGGTTTACTACATGATTAGCGTGGATTGGAAGGTTTACTACATGATTAGCGTGGATTGGAAGGTTTACTACATGATTAGCGTGGATTGGAAGGTTTATTTCATGTTTAGCGTGGATTGGAAGGTTTATTACATGATTAGCGTGGATTGGAAGGTTTACTACATGATTAGCGTGGATTGGAAGGTTTACTACATGATTAGCGTGGATTGGAAGGTTTACTACATGAGTAGCGTGCATTGGAAAGTTTAATACAATGGTAGAGTACAATGGAAGGTTTACTACAATGATAGAGTACAATGGAAGGTTTACTACAATGGTAGAGAACAATGGAAGGTTTACTACAATGGTAGAGTACAATGGAAGGTTTACTACAATGGTAGAGTACAATGTAAGGTTTACTACATGATTAGCGTGGATTGGAAGGTTTACTACATGATTAGCGTGGATTGGAAGGTTTATTACATGATTAGCGTAGATTGGAAGGTTTATTTCATGTTTAGCGTGGATTGGAAGGTTTATTACATGATTAGCGTGGATTGGAAGGTTTACTACATGATTAGCGTGGATTGGAAGGTTTACTACATGATTAGCGTGGATTGGAAGGTTTACTACATGATTAGCGTGGATTGGAAGGTTTACTACATGATTAGCGTGGATTGGAAGGTTTACTACATGATTAGCGTGGATTGGAAGGTTTACTACAAGGATATAGCTTAATAAAATGTATGAAACAAATATCCGGTGCCTTGATGTCCCGCTTACATGCTTCTTTGAACCTGACCTGTGGTCAGTCAACTGTTCTTTTCTCACCCGCCAATTGTACCTACAGAATATTTTGGGAATACGACCGTCTTCCGTGAGACGAACATGATTAAGCTATCACAGTCGTCACGGTCTAATGAGGATGTATATACTTGGGAGACAGGTGCACGAATACACCGCTGTGAGAGTGTACATACTTGGGAGACAGGTGCAGAAATACCACCTCTGCGTTTGTCACCCTGTCTCTCCATGTGATGTCAAAGATGGATCTCAGGCACAGTAGGTAGAAGGTGTTGAGTCGAAGCTATTGTTTGACAGAGATTGTACAGGTTTCGCTACCGTATAGGTTCAAACGACTTCTTGTTCGTTCGTTCTCCATCTTCCGCTACCAATCCCTGAAAAACGCTTTGCAAGAAGCAGGATGTCGTCCCAAGAACAGAATTGTGTCGTAGTTTCCAGGTTGACAGCAATATTTACAACTTTTGTTCCGACACATCCGACTTCAACAGGCATGTTTGGGTGCCGAGTTAGCCTCGCCTGTTCGACCCTATGCCCAATCCTCCCTAATCGCCGACCGCATGCTTACCAGGTTGAAGTTACTATTTTTTGGGATTATTAACCGGACCTTGACAGCATAGATGGCGCCTAACTGACTTCAGTTCTACTTTGCTAAAATGTTTGAGTCTATTATGATGAACTCGCATATCGGTTAACCACCCTCCGTTGTATTAAGTCTAGCCCGCTAAGCAGGAAACTTTCTCTCGGCTATATCCAGCTCATACCAGAGCAGGGACATTTGCCCCGGTAGAAGTACAGATCGACTAAGGACTAAAAAGAGCCCTGCCAAGAAACGAGCGTCTCTATTGGCTTGGCTTGGCTTCGTTCATTCTCAATCTCCCACTACCAAACACTGAAATGGCTTAAGACGCACAATGTAGTCCAGAGAACGGAAAGCGCTGTGTCGTTGTTTACAGATTGACTGCGATATTTGCACCTTGCGGTCCAACACATCCGACTTCAGCAAGCATTTTTTGAGTACCGGGTTAGCATTCCCTCTTCGATACCTTCTCCTTAGCCAGTCTGACCTGCTGCAGCCTGTTATCCAGGATCACCGCGTGGAGGTGTAGAAGGGTCTTGGCAGCTTTGGTGGTTCGCTGGCCCTGACACTAGCAGTCAGCCATGGGTCGCTGACCACTGCAGCTCATGCGCTCGAGCGTTTCTATTCAAAATCAATCTGACATTTCTGAACTCTTCCACAAACTTGTATCTGTTTAAATGTTGGTAAACGACACGACAAAATATTCAAGAAGAATGTGTCTCGAAAGAAAGGTATTATTAAACAAGCCTCAACACCAAAAATCCGCATTATCCTCAACCCATCCCAGCGACATAATCTTCTCTCTGTGCATGCAAATTCAAACTGATATCGTGGGGATACCGCAAATTTGTCGCAAAATCGATAGCAGTGGAGATTGGCGAAATACGATATCTGACTTTGCATAAAATGCACGAAACTGAGAGCCTGAAATCTGATTTTCAATTCAGCATGAAATTTATCAAACTGGAGTTGGTTTAATCCGATAATAGCTTTGTATTGCTCTCCAGATATCTAGGTTGTGTAGAGTGGCTGGGGGTTAGTTGTGTTCCCTGTAATGGCTGGCGTACAGGCGATGTTGGAACGTTGTGTAGCTGAGAGGAGTAACAGAGATGGGAGTGAGAGAGGGAAGGGGGTGGGGGGGGCGGTACCTGAGAGGGGAGGTAGAGGTGGGCCCGGAGGAAGAACAGGGGGGGGGGCACAGAGGGTACCTGAGAGAAAGAGCAGAAGGGGAGGGAGAGGAGGAACAGACGGGGTACCTGAGAGGAGGGACAGAGAGAGAGAGTGAGTAGAGGAACATAGAGGGTACATGAGAGGAGGAGGTGAGAGATGGAACAGAGGGGGGGGGGGGAGGTACCTGAGAGGAGGACCATAGTATTGTACCGGAGAGGAGGAACAGACAGAAAAAACAGAGGGAGGAGTGAGAAAGGAACAGGGGGATCTGAGAGGAGGAACAGCCTTGAGGCACAGAGGGGGAGTGAGAGTAGGAACAGGGGACCGGAGAGGAGGATCAGAGGAGGGTACCTGAGAGGAGGAACGGAGGAGGGTACTTGAAAAGAGGAACAGAGAAGGGTACCTGAGAGGAGAAACATAGGAGGAGTGAGAGGATGAACTGAGTGGGGAGTGAGAGGGTGAACTGAGGGGGGGGGGGAGGGAGAGGATGAACTGAGGGGAGAGTGAGAGGATGAACTGAGGGGGGAGTGAGAGAATGAACTGAGGGGGGAGTGAGAGGAGGAACTGAGGGGGGAGTGAGAGGATGAATTGAGGGAGGAGTGAGAGGGTGAACTGAGGGGGGAGTGAGAGGATGAATTGAGGGAGGAGTGAGAGGATGAACTGAGGGGGCGGGGGTGAGAGGATAAACTGAGGGGGGAGTGAGAGGATGAACTGAGGGGGGAGAGAGGAGTAACTGAGGGGGAGAGAGGAGGAACTGAGGGGGAGTGAGAAGATGAACTGAGGGAGGAGTGAGAGCAGGAACTGAGGGTGAGAGAGGATAAACTGAGGGGGGAGTGAGAGGAGGAAATGAGAGAAAGTGAAAAGATGAACTGAGGGAGGAGAGAGGAGGAACTGAGGGAAGAGAGAGGAGGAACTGAGGGAGGAGAGAGGATGAACTGAGGGAGGAGAGAGGAGGAACTGAGGGAGGAGAGAGGAGGAACTTAGGGAAGAGTGAGAGGAGGATCGCAGGCGGGTGAGAGGACGAACAGAATGGGGGTGGGGGTTGGTGGCTGAGAGGATGAAAAGATGATCGCCTGAGAGGAGGAAGAGAGAGGGAACTGAGAGGAGGCATAGAGAGGCTCTGAGAAGAAGATCAAAGGTGAGTAGTAAGAGGGGGGGGGGTACCTGAGAGGAATAGCAGAAGTGGGACTGAGGGGGGTAAATGAGGGGGACCTGACTGAGAGGTATTAGAGGGGATGAGAGGTGTAATAGGGGGTACCTGAGAGGTATTAGAGGGGTGAGTGGTGTAAGAAGGGGTACCTGAGAGGTATTAGAGGGGTGAGAGGTGTAAGAGGGGGTACCTGAGAGGTATTAGAGGGGATGAGAGGTGTAAGAGGATGTACCTGAGAGAAGTAAGAGGGGCTGCCTGTGAGGTGTAAGAGGGGGTACCTGAGAGGTATTATAGGGGTGAGAGGTGTAAGAGGGGCTACCTGAGAGGAGTAAGAGGGGGTGCCTGAGAGGTGTAAGAGGGGTACCTGAAAGGTATTAGAGTTGGTGAGACTTGTAAGAGGGGGTACCTGAGAGGTATTAGAATGGGTGAGTGGTGTAAGAGGGGGTACATGAGAGGTATTAGAGGGGTGAGATGTGTAAGAAGGGGTACCTGAGAGGAGTAAGAGGGGTGAGAGGTGTAAGAGGGGTACCTGAGAGGTATTAGAGGGGATGAGAGGTGTAAGAGGGGGTACCTGAGAGGTATTAGAGGGGTGAGAGTTATAAGACGGGGTACCTGAGAGGTATTAGAGGGGATGAGAGGTGTAAGATGGGTACCTGAGAGGTATTAGAGGGGGTGAGTGGTGTAAGAGGGGGGTACCTGAGAGGTATTAGAGGGGTTAGAGGTGTAAGAGGGGGTACCTGAGATGTATTAGAGGGGTGAGTGGTGTAAGAGGGGGTACCTGAGAGGTATTAGAGGGGGTGAGTGGTGTAAGAGGGGGTACCTGAGAGGTATTAGAGGTGGTGAGTGGTGTAAGAGGGGGTACCTGAGAGGTATTACAGGGGTTAGAGGTGTAAGAGGGCGTACTTGAGAGGAGTAAGAGGAGGTGCCTGAGAGGTTTAAGAGGGAGTACCTGGGAGGAGTAAGAGGGATTACGTGAGGAGTAAGATGGGGTGCCTGAGAGGTTTAAGAAGGGGTACGTGAGAGGAGTAAGAGGAGGTGCCTGAGAGGAATAAGAGAAGGTATCTGAGATGAGTAAGAGGCGGTACGTGAGAGGAGTAAGAGGGAGTGCCTGAGAGGTTTAAGAGGGGGTACGTGAGAGGAGTAAGAGGGGGTACCTGAGAGGAGTACAAGAGGGAGCAGCTGACTAAATGCAGGGCCGGACTAACCTTGTATCTGTCAGGCTTAGTAAGCTGAAGGCTAGAGGCAATATAGACCTATCCATTAAGTTAACAAGAAGTACGATAGGCGAGCAGACTTGCAATGCTCGTACAAAAGATCTGCCTGTCAATTTAAATGTATAATTTGAAGGAAGCGACAGCAGATTAACCAGGAAATGAACTCCACATTCTCGCACCCCTTGCCTGCCTCATATCCCCGGCCCACCCAGTCACACCCACCACCCCTCTTTTTTTAACATATGCCTCCATAATAGTAAGTTTAATTCTGTCCTGGAGATGCAATCACAAACTGACAACTGTGTTTGAATGTTCTGTAGATAACGACTCAGAGAAAGAAGCTGTGTTTAGATTTTGAGATTAAAAGAACGCTGGGCACGCTAATTGTTAAAGGTTACTAAGGAAGAAGATGAGCTGACTGCAAGTGACATATCCAATGTCGAATTGCAACTATCCATTACTAAGTGGGATCAGTACTACGCAATGTTGACAATTCGTGAAAGTTAGTTGTGAGAGTAATTCACAATAATTGATAACACATTTTGCACTTGTCGGTCAACATAGCTGTATACGGTTTTCCCCATTCAGACAAACCTAGGAAATTACGTTTATTGATTTTTCATTACGTACAAAAAGAAAATGGTTGCACTTTGCAACCGTTCTAAAGGGATGGTTCAAAATACATAATGCACACCAGACAAATTATAACAGTCGATTACAATTTGTTTGATGAATAACACAACCAGATTCTCATTTTCTGTCCGCCATTTGCGACGGAAGGATAAACACTTTCTTTCGGTTTTCAGTGCAAAATGTTTTCAACAGACGCGGATTCATTTGCAACAGTTGGCTACTGTAATTTAAAAAAATGCATTTCAACTTATTTCAACTCACGAAAGCAGAAAATCTCAAAGAGATGCTAAATCACTTTTAGGCTAAGAGCAAATACGTCTGGCTGTGTAAATAACCTTGTTATGAAGGTACAAACTGAACGCGGTTATGTACAAATTGTGCTATATCGCACGGCTGCTATTATATTATAACATTTCTAGTGGTTCGTCCGTCGATCAGGAGTTGATTAGATCAGTGTTCTCCAACTTACGGCCCGCGGATCGGTGGTGGCCCGCAGACATTTCCTGCCGGTCCGCGAAAAGTTATGGTGGCTTAACCTCTTCATGGAAGACATCAGCTTTTGCGCACTAAGTCGTCGTGAAAAACAAAACCTGTTCGAATCGTCTTCTGATGTCACGCTGATGTCTAAACATATAATGCATTTCTTGTCTCAATTTTGTATATCACTGGAAAACGAATACCATATATATATATATATATGTCGCTTCTTACAACCGGCACCTATTTGACACTTTTAAGTTTCTCTGCAGATGTGCAGTACGGTAGATACGTGGAGGAGCAATCAATCATTCGAGAAAGAAAAAAACCCAGTGTCTGCCGAACTGGACACGGTGGAAATTGAACTCAGTGCGTTAGGATTGTGAAAACAGAGCGAATTTCATCTCTAGGCATCGTAGCCTCCATGTATATATTAGCCACATAGATAAGTCGTTGACTTCATCAGACAGTATCCATGTAGCTCAGTGGTGTTTTTTTTCAGTTGCTGAATACGCTGCACCAGTCTGGAAAAAACAGCCCATGCGAAATTAGTTGATACAGCAAAAAATGAGGCGGGTCAGATAATATCATTGTGCCTAAAGCCCACACCCATTGATAAAATATACCCCATAATTGGCATAGCACCCCCCGAGATCCGAAGAACCGTCGCAGCAGAAATCGAACTAGAAGAACAGAAGCACGACCCAAGGCACCCAATGTTTGGGCATCATGTACAGAGCACAAGACTCAAATCCAGACACAGCTTCATAAAATCAACAAGCCCATACAGACTAGCCCCGAAAGCCGCCGTATCGAGAGCTGGCACGAATTGGTGCAGTCCCCAGAGATGGAACTTCGGGAAGAACCTGTCCCCGGATATCATCTCCCATACACAACATGGAAGTCGCTGGAGGAACCTGCCCCCGGACATTATCTCCCATACACAACATGGAAGTCGCTGAACAGACTCCGAACTGGTGTATCACGGTCCAAGAGTAATATGAAACCACGGGGTTACACAGATGATACCACATGTGGCTGTCGCTCAATACAGGACCCAGACCACCCGATGACGTGCCCCAACCCCCATGAAACGTACAATAGGTGCGACAGGCTGGAGGCAATCCATGTCGCTGAATACTGGATGCATGATGTATAACGCGGTGGTACTTGGACAGGGAAAGAACAAGACTGGGTCGTGTCTGGGACGGAAGTTGAACCCCATAAGTTTAACGCGAGAACAACTCCAGTAACCAGACGCTCCCGTTGAACTAATCTAAAACCAATATCGGCATTAAATGTACATATGACATTATCTGACATTTCAAGGATGCGTACTGTCCCCTTGTCTGTTTAACATTTACACAGAAAACATTTTTCGGCAGATAAAGGAAATGTCAAGGCTCGTTATCTGTGGAATATCAATAAATAATTTTAAACGCGCTTATGACACAGTTTTGCTTGCTGAAAGCCAGCAAGAGCTACCTTTGTTGTAACAGTAGCGAAGCTAATTAATTACAGGAGCGTGCCGGCACCCAGTGTTGAGGCCTAAACCTTTGCTGTGAAATGTTCTTTCTGTACCCTAATCAGACGGTTTCATTTAAATAAATTAAACGGACACTGGTGTTAAATATACACCAAACAGTTAATAACCAAATTATGAATAAGACAATCCTGAATAAGCGAATCCTGAATTACTCAATCTGGAATAAGCGAATCCTGAATAACTCAATCCGGAATAAGCGAATCCTGAAACGACGTTCCTCAAAAGACGAAAGATGGCTTAGTGCAGGCACGTCGCGATGTCCCACGGAATTACCAACTAGATACTCTTTGGTTCCGTACCAAGACAGAGAGGGCGAGGACGTTCAAGGAAGAGGTGGGTGGAAAACATCACTGAGTGGTCAGGCCTTTGTCCCGGTGAGATACGACAGGCGGCGGCAGACAGAGAAAAATGGCGAGGGATTTCAGGAGTGTCTTCAAGTGTGCCCCAACGACCTGATGGGTTACGGGATGAACTGAACTGAATAACTCAATCCGGAATAAGTCAGTCCTGAATAACAAGTCCTGAATAACCAGTCCTGAATAACCACACCCTGAATTAGCCAATCTTGAATAAGCTAACCATGAATAACCAAATCCGGAATAATCCAATCCTGATAACCGAAAACTGAATAATCAAATCACGAGTTACTCAATCATAAGAAACATAATTCTGAATACTCAATCCTGAAAAAAACCGATACTGAATAACCCAATCCTGAATAACTCAATCCTGAATAACTAAATCATAAATAACCGAGTCCTAAAGAACATAATCCTAAATAACCCAATTCTGAATAACATAATCATGAGAAAATCAATCCTAAATACCCAACCCTGAATAACCCAACCCTGAATAACCGAATCCTGAATAATCCAATCTTGAATAAGCCAATACTGAATAACCCGACCCTGAATAACCGAATCCCGCATAACCCAATCTTGAATAACCCAATCCTGAATAACTCAATCTTGAATAACTAAATCATAAATAACCGAATCCTAAAGAACATAATCCTAAATAACCCAATTCTGAATAACATAATCATGAGAAAATCAATCCTAAATACCCAACCCTGAATAACCCAACCCTGAATAACCGAATCCTGAATAATCCAATCTTGAATAAGCCAATACTGAATAACCCGACCCTGAATAACCGAATCCCGCATAACCCAATCTTGAATAACCAAAATCTGAATAAGACAATCCTGAATAACTGAATCCTGAATAACCTACCCTGAATAACCGAATCCTGAATAACCCAATCTTGAATAACCCAATCCTGAATAAGCCAATCGCGAATAACCCAACCCTGAATAACCGAATCCCGAATGACCAAATCTTGAATAAGCCAATCCTGAATAAGCCAATCCTGAATAACCCAATCTTGAATAACCCAATCCTGAATAAGACAATCCTGAATAACCCAATCCTGAATAACCCAATCTTTATCAATCCAGTCCCGATGAATCCAATCTTGAATAGTCCATTTAGAATAAGCCCACCCTGAAAAAGCTGAATATATTCTGAAAAATGAAAGGTTGGTAGCCAATCGGGTTGGATACTGGTCCACAACGACAAACCACAACCACAACAACAACGTAAATGTCGATGTAAAACGTAAATGCAGCTTATGCCGAATTTACTAATTGGAAGCTGTATGGAGACAGAACGACCAAAAAAACAACTGTGTCCTTTTTAACAGAAACCAGAACCTTGATCTGAGGATGAACGAAGAAGAAGAAGAAAGAGAAGAAGAAGAAGAAGAAGAAGTGAAGAAGAAGTAAGAAGAATAAGAAAAAGAAAAAGAGAAGAGGAAGAATGCGAAAATAAGAAGAACAAGAAGAAGTAGAAGAAAACGAAGAAAAAGAAGAGAAGAAGAAGAAGAAGAAGAAGAAGAAATGTAGTGAAGAAGAATAAGAAGATGAGAAGAAGAAGACGAAAAAGAAGAAGAAGGAGAAGAGAAGCATAAATAGAAGAAGAAGAGAAGAAGAAAATGATGAAGAAGAAGAGAAGAAGAAGAAAAGTAGTGAAGAAGAATAAGAAGAAGAAAAAGAAGAAGAGAAGAAGAAAAGGAAGAAGAAGAAGAAAAGGAAGAAGAAGAAGAGAAGAAGAAAAATAAGAAGAAGAAAAAAAAAAGAAAAGAAGAAGATGACGAAAAAGAGAAGAAGAAGAAGAAGAAGAAGAAGAAGAGGAAGAGAAGAAGAAGAAGAAGAAAAAGATGAAGTAAAGAAGAAGAAGAAGAAGAAGAAAAGAAGAAGAAAAAGAAGAAGAAGAAGAAGAAGAAGAAGAAGAGAAGAAGAAGGAGAATAAGAAGAAGATGAAGAGAAGAAGAAGAAGAAGAGAAGAAGAAGAAGAAGATGACGAAAAAGAGAAGAACGAGAAGAAGAAGAAGAAGAAGAAGAGGAAAAGAAGAAGAAGAAGAAGAAAAGAAGAAAAAGAAGAAGAAAAAGAAGAAAAAGAGAAGAAGAACTAGAAAAAGAAGAAAAAGAAGAAAAGAAGAAGAAGAGGAAGAGAAGAAGAAGAAGAAGAAGAAGAAAAAGAAGATGAAGAGAAGAAGAAGAAGAAGAAGAAGAAGAAGAAGAAGAAGAACAAGAAAAAGAAGAAAAGAAGAAGAAGAGGAAGAGAAGAAGAAGAAGAAGAAGAAAAAGAAGATGAAGAAAAGAAGAAGAAGAAGAAAAGAAGAAGAAGAAGAAGAAGAAGAAGAAGAAGAAGAAGAAGAAGAAAAAGAAGAAAAGAAGAAGAAGAGGAAGAGAAGAAGAAGAAGAAGAAGAAAAAGAAGATGAAGAGAAGAAGAAGAAGAAGAAGAAGAAAAGAAGAAGAAGAAGAAGATGAAGAGAAGAAGAAGAAGAAGAAGAAGAAGAAGAAGAAAAGAAGAAGAAGAAGAAGAAGAAGAAGAAGAAGAAGAAAAAGAAGAAAAAGAAGAAAAAGAGAAGAAGAATTAGAGAAAGAAGAAAAAGAAGAAGAAAACAGAACGTGATAAGCAATATGCTGTATAAAAGACGGTAACATAAAAATTTATAAAGGTATAGAAAACAAATTTATTTGTTCTTTATAGACTACAACAAAAAAAAAAGAATTTCACAGCCCAGCAAAAGAAACCAATTTCATGTCTGGGAAACACGTAAGGATAGAAAAGACACAAGAACACTCAGTAAGTGACCTAATCTGAAAGCAAATTGCCACGGTAATATCTGGCAGGCTTTACTCAACATGTTTAGATGTAAAAAGAGAAATGCGGCAAAGGATGAGTACTGTCCTCTTGTCTGTTAACATTGGCACAGAACAGATAAATGTAATGCCAGGATCCATTATCGGTGAAGTATCAAGAAATAATCTCGGATATGCGGACATTAATGGATTGGACATTTACATTGATAAAACAACAACTATGATAATTAGGAAAGTAGACTCCACATTTATAATTAAGTTAAACACAGACGATCAAACATTAGAACAGGTCAAGGCCTTTTCTTATCTTGTTTACATAATAAAGGAAAAAAGCAGATGCCAAATAGAAATCGGGAAGAGAGTTTATCTATTTTCGAGGCGTGTTCAAATTAAACCGGACCAAACTGCAATAAGTGAACATACGTACGATGCGTATGATGACATCACTTTTGGTATAAACAGCACATAACAACCGTCAATTTTGCAAAATTTCATTGTTGGTGAGCTGATTAAAGGCGTACGAGGCCAAAGCAATTCTAGTGGCCATTTCTTTCGTGATATCTCAATCTGGTGGCATTTGGCGTCCCATGTATGTGTAGTGCTGGTCATAGAAATAGGCAAATCAGCTTCAATTAACTTGACGTCATATACTGACAACCAGGCAAGTCACTCACAAATTGAAATAGGCAGGTGTTATGTACACTCGTTTTTGCTGTACGCGGTAGACACTTGGACAATGGACACATGATTTGAGAAGAGAATTGATTCCTGTGAAATGTGGAGATAATCTTTTTCTTCTTCGTTCGTTCGTTTTCAATCCCCCGCTACCAAGCCCCGAAAAGGGCTTTGCAAGCACCAGGATGTAGTCCGGAGAACGGAATGTGTCGTGTTGTATAATACAGCTGGACTGCGATATTTCCACCTTTCGGTCCAACACGTCCAATCTCAGCGGGCATTTTGGAGTACCGGGTTGCCTTCTGTTTTCGATCCCTTCTCCTTAGCCAGTCTGCCCTGTTGCAGCCTGTTATCCAGGATCACCTAGTGGAGGTGTAGAAGGGTCTTGGCAGCTCTGGTTAGCTGGCCCTGAGCGCTCCCATATATGCCCTTTCATTTCACCTGGGCGGACCCATATGTGTTCAGTCCCTTTCATTTCACCTGGGCGGACCCATATGTGTTTAGTCCCTTTCATTTCACCTGGGCGGACCCATATGTGTTCAGTCCCTTTCATTTCACCTGGGCGGACCCATATGTGTTTAGTCCCTTTCATTTCACCTGGGCGGACCCATATGTGTTCAGTCCCTTTCATTTCACCTGGGCGGACCCATATGTGTTTAGTCCCTTTCATTTCACCTGGGCGGACCCATATGTGTTTAGTCCCTTTCATTTCACCTGGGCGGACCCATATGTGTTCAGTCCCTTTCATTTCACCTGGGCGGACCCATATGTGTTTAGTCCCTTTCATTTCACCTGGGCGGACCCATATGTGTTTAGTCCCTTTCATTTCACCTGGGCGGACCCATATGTGTTTAGTCCCTTTCATTTCACCTGGGCGGACCCATATGTGTTCAGTCCCTTTCATTTCACCTGGGCGGACCCATATGTGTTCAGTCCCTTTAATTGCACATGGGCGCCCTCATATGTGTTCAGTCTCTTACAATACTAAAAGTGCCGAGGACAGAGCACGAAATCTGTAACTTCCATTGATGGGGTTCTATTATGATGGGGTCATAGGATGGGGTCATAGTATGATGTGGCCATAGGATGATGTTGTCACAGGATGATGTGGTCACAGGATGATGTGGTCATAAGATGTGGTCATATGATGTGCTCATAGGATGATGTTGTCACAGGATGATGTGGTCACAGGATGATGTGGTCATAGGATGATATGGTCACAGGATGATGTGGTCATAGGATGATATGGTCACAGGATGGTGTGGTCATAGGATGTGGTCATAGGATGATGTAGTCATTTATGTGATCATATGATGTAGTCATAGGATGTGGTCATAGGATGTGGTCATAGGATGATGTAGCCATATGATGATGTAGCCATAGGATGATGTGATCATAGGAGGATGTGGTGATACGATGATGTAGTAAGATCACCGCGTTTTTGTGGAAGAAACTTTTCTGCATTGACTTAGATTCTGACATGTCTAAAGAGAACATCTAGTTTTGCAACACATCCCATCAGTTCCAGCAACATATCCCATCAGTTCCAGCAACATATCCCATCAGTTCCAGCAACATATCCCATCAGTTCCAGCAACATATCCCATCAGTTCCAGCAACATATCCCATCAGTTCCAGCAACACATCCCATCAGTTCCAGCAACATATCCCATCAGTTCCAGCAACATATCCCATCAGTTCCAGCAACATATCCCATCAGTTCCAGCAACATATCCCATCAGTTCCAGCAACATATCCCATCAGTTCCAGCAACATATCCCATCAGTTCCAGCAACATATCCCATCAGTTCCAGCAACATATCCCATCAATTCCAGTAACACAACCCATCAGTTCCAGCAACATATCCTATCAGTTCCAGCAACATATCCCATCAGTTCCAGTAGCACATCCAAGACTAACGTATGCTATTAAGTCTGGCAGTGCAAAGGGAACTCTTATTCGACATAATAAGAGTTGTGTGACTGACCAAAACACTAGATTAATCGTGACCTCACGAATAGGCCAAGTGCTTGTCTGTCGACCAGTGAGACGTGTTCTCTGATAGCTACTACCAAACGCACTATTTTCTCCGTTATTTCCGTGAAGACATTCAATTATAGAGCCCTGTTGGTTGAAATTCGTTTCTTTTGACTAAGGGATTGCAGTGTGCTGGAATTAATGTTACACGGTAAGGAAGTGACTCTTATAACGTTTTCATTTGTTTATCTAGCTAGGCGTGTTTGTAATTAAAATTGAACATTTGTAAATATTACCAAGTTTTAATTATGCTTCAGTGGATACACTTTCATTTTTTAGAATGCAAATTCCATTGCATTAACTTGCATTTCTAAAAATACTATAAAAATGTATTCAAGTGCATTTCTAAAAATACTATACAAATGTATACAAGTGCATTTTTCAAAATTCTTTAAAAATGTATATAAAATTCATTTCTAAATATGCTATTATAATGTAAATAAGTTAATTTATTAACGATGCATTTAAATTATAAATGTTCAAATTTTAACAAAGCATTTTATGAACAGAGACTATACACTACACAACTCTTCAATTACATATACACACAACAATACCAAATATAAGACACACATGTAAATGGATACTGTATTTTTTTAATTTGTGTTTTCTGTTTTTTCCCCTTCTCTTAAAACTGTTTTAAAAATTAATTTGAACAACATATTTTACTGCTCCATTTAAATGTGCAAAAAAATTTCATTCAATAAATTATATTCTTTTCATTAATCATAGATAATACTTATTACATTAAATTTGTTTTTTTAATTTGCCCCACTTTATTCTTTCTTCTTTCTTTAATCTGTCACATTCACTATTTCTCATTCTCAAGCCTTTTCGTCCTCCCCTTCTTTCTTATGCTTTTTTGTTCAAATTTCATTATTTAATTGAATTTAGATGGAAAAATTGCACCAAATGTAAAAAATTTATTCGAATTTGCATTTCACAAAAGATAGATAGATATGTCTTTCAAAATAAAAAAAATTAAAAATCCTTTGAATTGAAGTTCAAAGTTGGAAAACTTTAACATTTTTCATTTATCAAATCATACTAATTTGTTATTTTATATTGACCCAAGCAACGACCAGTGACAAGCAACGGTGAATATGGGTATTGATCCGAGCTATACTACCTGAAATGGGTATTTATTCGAGCTATAGTCAGTGATATGGGTATTGATTCTAGCTTCAGTGATTGATATGGGTAATGATCCAAGCCATAGCTTGTGCATTGATCCCAAGTTCCAATCAATGCTATGACCATTGATCCCGAGTTCCAACCAGTGCTATGAGCATTGATCTCATGTTCAAATGAGTGCTATGTGCATTTATCGAAGACCTTAGATATAATTGTGTTAACAAGTCTGACTAAATGTTTCGTTTTATCACAAACATGTTGATAGAGAAAGGTTCATATCAATGTATCAAACAATGTTGCTTGTTTGAGAGCCCGACTCGGAGGGACAAAACTAAGTGGTAACATTCGTCAAATCCGTGATAATAAGTGCAATAATGCTCATACACTTTTTGAAAACATTTCCATTGATGAGAGGATTATAGGACTTCAAGGCCCATTGATGAGAGGATTATAGGACTTCAAGGCCCATTGATGAGAGGATTATAGGACTTCAAGGCCCATTGATGAGAGGATTATAGGACTTCAAGGCAAATAGAAATACATACAATGTAATGCAGAGCATTCATAAAAATACCACAGGAAGAGTTTTGGTTTTGTTGACAGCACCAGTGGGTATGTTTTGTCTATACTGACGTGTTATAGAGCCAACATTTCACATGACCCAAGCACAGAAACCAACTGTGGACATAGATCCAGGACCACGTGACCCAAGCACAAACACCCACTGTTGACATGGATCCAGGACCACGTGATCCAAGCACAAACACCAACTGTGGACACGGAGCCAGGACCACGTGACCCAAGCACAGAAACCAACTGTGGACATGGATCCAGGACCACGTGATCCAAGCACAAACACCCACTGTTGACATGGATCCAGTACCACGTGATCCAAGCACAAATACCAACTGCTGACATGGATCCAGGACCACGTGATCCAAGCACAAATACCAACTGTTGACATGGATCCAGGACCACGTGATCCAAGCACAAATACCAACTGTTGACATGGATCCAGGACCACGTGATCCAAGCACAAATACCAACTGTTGACATGGATCCAGGACCACGTGATCCAAGCACAAATACCAACTGTGGACACGGAGCCAGGACCACGTGACCCAAGCACAGAAACCAACTGTGGACATGGATCCAGGACCACGTGATCCAAGCACAAACACCCACTGTTGACATGGATCCAGGACCACGTGATCCAAGCACAAATACCAACTGCTGACATGGATCCAGGACCACGTGATCCAAACACAAATACCAACTGTTGACATGGATCCAGGACCACGTGATCCAAGCACAAACACCAACTGTGGACATGGATTCAGGACCAAGTGATCCAAGCACAAATACCAACTGTGGACATGGATCCAGGACCACGTGATCCAAGCACAAACACCAACTGTGGACATGGAGCCAGAACCACGTGATCCAAGCACAAACACCAACTGTGGACATGGAGCCAGGACCACGTGATCCAATCACAAACACCAACTGTGGACATTTAATCAAGTGTACAGATAAATAAAACAAATTCACGGTGCAAAACATAACAAATCACTGTTATAGTTGCACTGATAGCTGACACATGAAAGTTCAGTTATTTAGTTATTCTTGGAATGGAACGTTCCAAAAATGTTTCTCCGAAAGTCGAATGACTTGTATCTAAAGCAGGCTGCGGTTTGGAACTGTCCTGGAAGTTTTCGATCTCTAGCTTTTCAAAATATAAAATTGGACACTATATATAAGTGACATTAAATAAAAGCGTTTAAAAGTGACACTAACGCATTTCAAACTTTCTCTGACTTACCTTTAGCAGCGGTGGGCTGATGATCTTACTACTGAGCAACAGAGGAGCATCAAGATAAGACACAGAAGGCAAAGAAAAACCAACTAGTTTCAAAGACACGAACAGGCTAAACATATGATAAACATAGGCCTCAAGGTCTGCAAAAAGCATAGTAGGTGTAAAGTCTATAGCAAGCCGTAGAAGTCTGTTGCAAGCCATAAAAGTCTGTAGCAAGCCGTAGAAGATATAGAGCCTATAGCAAGCCGTAGAAGTATGTAGCAAGCCGTAGAAGTTTGTATCAAGCCGTAGAAGTCTGTATCAAGCCGTAGAAGTCTGCATCAAGCCGTAGAAGTCTGCATCAAGCCGTAGAAGTATGTAGCAAGCCGTAGAAGTCTATAGCAAGCCGTAGAAGTCTGCAGCAAGCCGTAAAAGTTATAGCGCCTGCCCACAGAAGTCTGCAGCAAGCCGTAGAATGTGTATACTCTGCCGCAAGGCACATAATCCAAAAAGTGCAAATGCTATGTGTACGGGTTGCAATGATTATCGTCCCCTTCGACCCAAATCACAGCTTCAAGATACCCCACACGCAAGCTTCTATCAACTAGTATGTCATGATATACCTTTTCGAGACAATTGTCAATAAATTGTGCTTGTGACGTAACGTAAATATGTGGAAAGTATACTTCGTTGTTACGGTTCCCACAAGCTAGAAAATAGTTTGTTTTTCCATTTTCAAACATTTTTATACGATCCACGCGATGGCCTGTAAAACATATCTCTTCGTGGCAGGAAACTGAGACTTTATCAATTATTCACATATGGATTAGTGTTATCCTAAAGTATTCGGAGCAATCAGGATTATGTTTCAGCGTTTATTCATGAATTGGTGATTATTTTTTCCAATTCTAAAATTAGTTTCTGTCACAATAGATATATAATTATTCATAATTACATGTCATATTTTATCAAACTAGGAGTCGCTCATTTTCTAATTCCACACTAATTGCTCTTTATTTTGATATTTAATACGTTTTGTTTTCCTTGGGAATTAGCTCGGAAGAGTTAGATATTTTGAAGAGACTGCTTTTAAGGGGAAGACAATTCCAGCTAATCTGGTTAACACGTTCTGGCCAGCAAGAGAATAATGTACCCAAATGAGGATAACGGAACTGAACGTCTTTATACTGGCTTAGAAGACTCTGCAGAGTCTGTATACAACCAGTTTGATTTATATTTCTATACTTTAAAAGCTATGCGCATCCAATCTATTCTTAAATGCATTAACTATCCCTGCCTCCCCTACTTCCTGTGGCAATGCATTCCAAGCACTCACCACTCTCACAAAAAAATTATTTCCTGATATCTAATCGGGACTTTCCTTTAATTAATTTGTAGCTATGCTTTCTTGTTCTTGTGGTTGGTTGTGTTTTTGAAAAAAATACTTGTAGTCTAATTTATACATTTGAATTATGTGAACCATGTAGAAAACATTGTAATAACCACCAAGAAGAAATTACAGCAATAAACACAAACATGCAGATAATACTCAAGAAGTTCTAACAAAGAAAACAAAAACTATCCCATTGTGGAGTCTTAAATGTTTCCAGAATAAAGCTACAGGTACTATAACCATACTTGTACATACAAGTGGAGCCACGTAGCGCAGTGGTTAGCGCGCTGGCTTCGTATCTGAGTGGTCCTGGGTTGAGGCGGTAAAAATTTTTTAGACTGCATTGGCTCCCGGGTCGACCCAGCCTTAAATGGGTACCGGTTCAGTAAAAGCGGCATGTGAGATCGCTAACACCTGACACCCCTACGACAGTAATGCTATGGGTTACTTTACTTTTTATATACACACTTAACAACAAAGACGTCTCAAACCTGGCTGAGATGATTGATAAGATAGAAAGAACGTCCAACATTACAGCCATCCTCCAGTGGATTCCAGAACAAATAGAGACAGGCAATAGAGCGAAGATAATAGATGTCCTTTGTTGTCGGTGAGGATCGCTGACATCATCATTGTCACAGATTATCATGTTGGGTCTGGGTGCGCGTGTGGCTGAACGGGTCAATACGGGCACGAAAACATCTGCTGCATAACGGGCACACGAGGTCAGTAGAAGGTGATGCGGTTCCAGCTGTTAGCGATTTCCGGGTTTCGTATCCGCTATGTGCCTTCACAACACGGTGGTCCTCGCTGTTAGCTCCACCGCTTTGTCGGCGCTTCTCCAGCTAGATTTGTTTTGCGCAATCCATTCCCAGGTGGTGATATATATCTAGTAACTTTTCAGTGAGTCTCTCAGACCGTCTTTAAAACGTTTCTTCGTGCGCCCTTTCTCGCGTCATCCCTCTCTCAGGTCGCCGTAGAGAAGCTTCTTTGGGAGCCGTTCATCGGACATACGTACGAGGTGTTCGACCCATCCTAGTCGTGCTTGTTCTAGCACTGTATGGATGCTGGGCATGTCAGCTCTTGAGATAACCTCGCTGTCTGTGACACGATCTTGCCATCGGATGTGGAGTATTCGCTTCAGGAAACCTGTGTGGAAGTGGTTAAGCCTCCTTGCATGTCTAGAGTATATAGTCGAGCTTTCGTTAGCCTAGAGTAGGGTTGGCATGATGGCGGCACGGTAAACTTTGAGTTTGGTTTTGATACGGCGTTCCCACACCATCGAGCGTATTCTACCAAAGGCTCGGATATACCTGGCTGCTTGCATCAGGATCAGCGAACCTGCACTGACTAAGACTATTCCATCTCAAAGTAGCGGTCCTAGGAACAGCCTCTACTAGTGTAGTCTGGCTAAGGGAATATGGATCGCAATTGAAAGATAAACCTAGTACCGAAATACACCAGCTCGAACCGGATGTATCTGTCCGAAAAGCGTAGTTATTGCAGCCTCACTGGAAACTGCGACACGACATCCTTTTCTGGACGAACTTCGATGAAGAAGAGAAAAAAGACAAAGACGACAAAGAAGAAGAAGAAAAAGAACAATAGGTGTTAGGACGGCTCGCGAGCCTTGAATACCATGTAACCTATCGGTGGGTGTCGTGCGCTCCTGGCAGGTTCAGCCAGGCAGAACAAGTAAGAGGTCAAACTAAACATGTATAACCATGCCCAAGGTTTGGTTCAGGTTTTGGTTTCACAGCCCAAACCATGCCCACGGTTTGGTTCAGGTTTAGGTTTCACAGCCAAAACCATGCACAAGGTTTGGTTCAGGTTTAGGTTTCACAGCCCAAGCCATGCCAAAGGTTTGGTTCAGATTTAGATTTCACAAACCAAATCCGTAAATAGATTATATCAAAGAATAGGCAACAAATGTTTAAAACACTGGCGTACCTTGCTCTTTCAAAGAGTTAAGGACCACAGCGCAGACGAAAGTTGACAATCGACGAATGCCGGAGAACCATTATCACAATTTTTTTGTTTAAACCTGACTTGACGGTTCCCATTTTTACGTGGACTTCTATTTCTCCTAAACTTCCCCATAACATAGAGAGCTGCAATTATGTACATAGCTTCTACTAGTATGCCTGTTAGTCTATCAATTTTTGACAGGTCATTCAAAATATTGTACCAAAAAACGTAGTTGTTTTATTATTCCTTGTCTATCACGCAAACGCATTAACGCCGCCAAAAAGGCGTTTTGAACTAACTTTATAAAACGTGCGAATGCGTGCAACACCCAAATAAACAGAAATAAATATAATAATAAATTAAATTGCATTAAGAAGTTATAAATCAAACGTAAATGTAATCTTACCGTAAGATTATTCTCGAGTAAGTAGGCGAGGAATATATGCAGCATGTACTGTGTAAAATGCTGGTGATTTAAGGATAATCTCGATTTAGAAAATTGGGTGAAAAAGATTGTGTTAGCTCATCGTATGAACCGGAGAAACTCAATCTATTTCTTTAAAGAAATCTAACAGGGGATGTGGGTGATGTTGTGTTTGTTCTTAATTTGAAGGGTTAGAGGGAGGAGTGACTGTTTGGTTGGAGAGGTTGTTGCTTGAGAAAATAAAAGTGTGGCAGTTTGCCTCGTTTATATTTTCTTTCTTTATTGTAATTAATTAAGTTTGGGTTTCAGTTTGCGTAAGAGATTGACAGTGGTTGTTAAACTCAATACTAATTTTGTAGTTTGCTTTTGTATTTATTACTACTCACTACTTTTAAATTTAAAATCCTTCGACGAGCTACTTACTAACGAACGCGGTGTGTTCAAATAGTATCCGAATTTTGGGGTCGGGAAAATACAATTACTCACGTGGCGGTTTGAAACCCTAATCATCTTCAAAGTACTCACCTTTGGACTTCATACACTCCTCCTAGTGGGGCTGCGATTGTTGAAGGCATTTCAGGAAGGTCTCTTTGGGAATGGAGTACAGCCGGATCGTCGCATTCTGTATAATGCCTTCTCGTGACTCAAATCGGTTCCCTTTCGGCGGAATTTTCAGCATTGGGAACAGCCAAAAGTCGCAAGGAGCCATGTCTGGAGTAAAGTCGCAAGGAGCCATCTCTGGAGTAAAGTCGAAGGAGCCATGTCTGGAGAAAAGTCGATAGGAGCCATGTCTGGAGAAAAGTCGCAAGGAGCCATGTCTGGAGAAAAGTAGCAAGGAGCCATGTCTGGAGAAAAGTCGCAAGGAGCCATGTCTGGTGAAAAGTCGCAAGGAGCCATGTATGGAGAAAAGTCACAAGGAGCCATGTCTGGAGAAAAGTCGAAAAGAGCCATGTCTGGAGAAAAGTCGAAAAGAGCCATGTCTGGAGAAAAGTCGCTAGGAGCCATGTCTGGAGAAAAGTCACAAGGAGCCATGTCTGGAGTAAAGTCGCAAGGAGCCATGTCTGGAGAAAAGTCGCAAGGAGCCATGTCTGGAGAAAAGTCGCAAGGAGCCATGTCTGGAGAAAAGTCGCAAGGAGCCATGTCTGGAGTAAAGTTACTACAATCACGATACATTATGAATATTCAAAGGCACACATTTAAGGAGTACACGGACTAATTACAGATAAGGAATGAATAAATGCTGGGAAAAAAGTATAGTCGAAGTTTTTCCCATAATGAAGCTGTTAGAGAACAATATACCAAGTCAAGGTTTGTCTCATAGTAGTTACACTACTGTCGGGGAATCAAGCTGTTAGAGACTTCAGTATACTAAGTCAAGGTTTGTCCTATAGTAGCTACACTACTGACGGGGAATGAAGTTGTTAGGTCAAGTACGGTGATACATGTCTCTCACTTCAGCAAAGCGGTTCATGCTTTGGCATGCATCAACGTACTGGGCCTTCATTCACCGATGAAACTCTAAAAGTGTCACCTCCACGCTGTTAAAACAAACCAAACGGATAACAGAAGGCTGCTTCTCTTTGGTGCATGTCAAAAGTGGGGCGATCACCTTTAAACTGCAATTATGACATCGTGTTTGTCTGCACCGTGATGATACGTGCCGGACACTTTTGGCATTCTTAGCAACAATTTTAGTAAGTTTAAATACAAAGGCATGGTGTATCTAATGTACATCCCCCTTTTAAGGTTTTCATCTGAATCTCTCTCGTTCTATGGGAACACATTTGGCACAGAATAGTAACACGGTCTCAAACAAAAGGGAGACAATTCACTAAGACACATCCAGAAAAATTAACATACACTCCTGATGAAAATACCAAACTAGAATTCTATCTTATCGTTCGCCATGTCTTTTGTTACGTGTACACGTCAAATCCAGTTCTCTGGATAAAGGCTGCTGTAGCGAAGAGTTCTTTAAGGCTTCCAAAGAGCACCGTGGGGAGATTCCTCTGCGTGGTCCAGTGCTCAGTACACAATGTACTAAGCATATAACAGTCTTACAGGATGTTTTTCGGAAGTCCATACTGCCTGCCCTAACATACATAATGGCAAGTGGTTCTTCAATCTTATATCCATGTTCTCACGCTGGACCGGATCGCTTGTTCCGATCGATCAAGGCAGTTTTTAGGTTTCTCTCTCTATATATATATATATATATATATATATATATATAAATATATAATCTCGTTCGCCTTATTTCTCTATTCCACAAGGAGGTGTGCACTGTACTATGTTTGTTTAAATTTTTCGCCGGTCGGCCCAGTGCATCCGACTTCAGCATGCATTGTATGTAATGTTCTGCTTCCTCTTGTATTTTCTAAGGGTTTGCTTCTCCGGGATAACGACCGGTGCTGTGTTGGGAAGCAAACACAGCACTTTCGGATTGGGAGTCGTGTCACTTAACGCCCTTCCCCACGATCAAGGCAGCGGCATTTGTCTCTCGCTTGATCATGGCTGGGATAAAGGTCTTCTTTTCTTGGACAAGACTTTTATATGCTACAAGGAACATTAGACATAGCTTCACGACAGGGCTTAACATAAGCATGGAAGATGTAAATGGAAAATTGTGGTCTAGACAATAGCAAATTCGAATTGATGACCGACAATTTGTCTACAACCAATAATATACAAGATATTTACTAGAGTTATTGCCAAACAGGATTGACAGCGAACCAGACATACATCAACCTCGAGAGCAAGCTGAATTCAAAAAAGGGTTCTGCACCTCTGACTACCTCCACGCGATTAATCAACTGATGGAGAGAGGACGCCAACTGTGTGTATTCTTGTGGCCTATATGTATTGATTACGAGAACGACCTTCGACAGTATCGACACGAGTGCGATGGTAAATACTATCAGAGATCAGGTTATTTTACGAGGCATGTTCAAATGAAACCGGACCTAATTGCACCAAGTGAAAATACGTACGATGCGCATGATGACGTCAATTCTGATGTAAACAAAACATACCAACCGTCAAGTTTGCAAAATGTCATTATCATCCGGCTCATAGTTTCATCGGCAGACCGTTGGAAGCATAGCGGGTGTGAAACGGAATCAGTCCAGAGTTGATCAGAGAGCGGTGATTCGGTTTGTAACAGCTGAAGGATATCGACCAGTTGACATTCATCGCAGAACGTAGGCAGTGTATGAGCGGAGATTCGGTTTGTAACAGCTGAAGGATGTCGACTAGTTGACGTTAATCGCAGAATGCAGGCAGTGTATGGTGACCCGAATTGCTGCATCAATTTTGGCGATGGTATCTTCTGACACAACAACATACATCTGACCTGGTCTCGGAAGATCTTTCGTTAACTCACGTCCTTCTTTAAACATCGTTATCTAGTTTTTCACTGTTTACACTTGTGTCACCATACACTGCCTGCATTCTGCCTGAATGTCAATTGGTCGACATCCTTCAGCTGTTAGAAACCGAATCACCGCTCGCGACCGATTCCGTATCTCACCCGCCCTGTTTTCAATGGTATGATGAGGAAACAGTGAGTCGGAGGATAATGCAATTTTGCAAACTTGACAGTTGGTATGTGCTGTTTACATCAGAAATGAAGTCATCGTGAACATTGTACGTATGTTTACTTGGTGCAGTTTGGCCGGTTCAATTTGGACACGCCCCGTACTTGAAATTAGACAAAAATGGTTGAGGTAACCTACGAAAGCTGCAATACGGCAATTGTTCCATACCAGTGCCTTCAACATGGGCCCTAGAGGCCACTTGTGGGCGATTTTAGCTTTCCGGTGGGCGGTAGCAGAATAATTATATCCTATATTATTGTTAGTAGGTCACTCTATTGTGCGCATTGAAGGACGTTAAGTGACGGGCTGAAGTAGCATTCCTCACATCCTGATCGTGCTGATGAAGGTGGTCCGAGGTCCTCCAGGCGGCTGTGCTATTTTTGGCTTCATCTGCGTGTCGCTCACTACCACAGTAATCACGTCGAACCTCACCTTGTTAGCCAGACTGTTGTCTTTGACAACAGCCCGTTTCCAGGACGACCAACGAAGAGGTCAGGTTAGGGTCTTGGCCAGTATATTTCTCCTGACCCTGGCTAACATTATCTGGTCAGTGTGTTTTGCCTGACAAGATGTTAGCCTTATCGTCTTTTTTAAATTTTGTTATTATACGTATTTGCCTCATCATTTTCTACTGGCGGAGGCACGCCTATTCCACCCTAGACCGTAGTCAATTTGGCGATATTAAGACGCATAAACCAGTGCTTGGATGTATGTGTGCGTCTGTATGTACCTATGCTAGGTTTGTGCGCTCTCAGAAGCCAGACCAAGCAAAGAGCAAAGGAAGGGCCTCACCCTGAAGGCGCATATGAAAGTTGTGCAATAGTGTGAATGTTGGACAGAGTAAAGTGAAACAATAGTGTGAATGTTGGACAGAGTAAAGTGAAACAATAGTGTGAATGTTGGACAGAGTAAAGTGAAACAAGAGTGTGGTAAGAAGATGGTCGGGGTAAATTTATAAGTATCTGTCATTGTAAGTGTATAGTATCGATTATGGTAAATGTATATATCTATTCTGGCAAATGTATAGATATGTTATGGTAAATGTATAGTATATGTCGTGGCAAATGTATAGTATCTATTATGCCAAATGTAAAGTATCTGTCGTGGCAAATGTATATTATTTGTTCCTGTTAAAGTTCACGACACATGTTGTTCCCCAATTGTAATCTATGAGGACCTCTTAGTCAACGTTCCCGTTTCGCATGAGCACTAAGCTAACTAAGTAAGCCAATGGGAGACTTGAATCGTCTGTTCCAGGACTGAGATAACTAAGTAAGCCAATGGGAGACTTGAATCGTCTGATCCAGGACTAAGATAACTAAGTAAGCCAATGGGAGACTTGGATCGTCTGTTCCAGGACTAAGATAATTAAGTAAGCCAATGGGAGACTTGAATCGTCTGTTCCAGGACTGAGATAACTAAGTAAGCCAATGGGAGACTTGAATCGTCTGATCCAGGACTAAGATAACTAAGTAAGCCAATGGGAGACTTGGATCGTCTGTTCCAGGACTAAGATAATTAAGTAAGCCAATGGGAGACTTGAATCGGCTGTTCCAAGACTAAGATAACTAAATAAGCCAATCGGAGCCTTCAATCGTCTGTTCCACTTGATATAAAGAAAATAAGACGTCTCCATGAACAAAGGTTGAAGAAGGGTTGATGTGAGCAGACGCGCGGCATTAGAAACTGTATAGCCTCATTTATTCTTGATGCCTCATGTCTCTGAACACCGTCAGCAATAGTGCTGCGCCAGTCTGTACGATTGGTGGCGATTCTTTTCCCAGTCAGTGATCTCTTAAGTGTGTCCTTGTACATTTTCCGCTGCCCACCGCTTGATATTTTGCCATTTTGGAGTTCACCATTGAGCAGTTTATTAGCTGCCTCTGGCTAGGAGGTTCAGTGGTCTAAAGGTAAGGTGTTCGCTCAGTGGTCTCAAGGTGAGGTGTTCGCTCAGTTGTCTCAAGGTACGGTGTTCACTCATTGGTCTCAAGGTAAGGTGATTGCTCAGTCGTCTCAAGGTAAGGTGATTGCTCAGTCGTCTCAAGGTAAGGTGTTAGCTGAATGGTCTCAAGGTAAGGTATTTGCTCAGTCGTCTCAAGGTAAGGTGTTTGTTCAGTCGTCTCAAGGTAAGGTGTTTGCTCAGTCGTCTCAAGGTAAGGTGTTTGCTCAGTCGTCTCAAGGTAAGGTGTTTGCTCAGTCGTCTCAAGGTAAGGTGTTTGCTCAGTCGTCTCAAGGTAAGGTGTTTGCTCAGTCGTCTCAAGGTAAGGTGTTTGCTCAGTCGTCTCAAGGTAAGGTGTTTGCTCAGTCGTCTCAAGGTAAGGTGTTTGCTCAGTCGTCTCAAGGTAAGGTGTTTGCTCAGTCGTCTCAAGGTAAGGTGTTTGCTCAGTCGTCTCAAGGTAAGGTGTTCGCTCAGTGATCTCAAGGTAAGGTGTTTGCTCAGTGGTCTCGAGGTAGGGTGCCCGCCTCGGATGCCGGAGGTCGGGTGTTATAATCACAAGGGAGACAGGTTTTTTTCACGTGAATCTTCTGGTAACAATTCCCATGATCTCTGGGTAGTGAGATCAGACTCCCGCAATGACTAAGGTTTTACGGCCGCTGCCGCGATATAATTAAACAATTATAGTTTAAAATCTACCCACAATTATTTATACCTTCCCCCAGGCCTAGTAAGCCGCAGGAAGTTTTTCAATATCTACTTCGTATAGCCGAAGCCTTCGCCTACCTGACATCATACATTACCATGCCTGTTTGAATACCAGTCTTCCAAGTATTCCATGTGAAATGGCTCCCGAATTTTATTTACCAATTCCTAGTCTCGCCCGCAAAGTTCCCGAGGCAATGTCATCCGAATCTTCTCCTGTAACTCATCTGTCCGCCATCGTTCATGACCCCTCTTCTTCAGACCGTTCAGCTAGCCTACTTTTGCTTCGCCTGAACCCACCCTGGAAACTTCACACCTGCTCCTCGAGTTGGGCTTGTTATCTTTTGTCAGTCGGACCGGGTACCGGGGAAACGTTAACTGACAATGGAGTGGCACAAGGCCAGGAACGTTAGTTTCACAAGAGGGACTGAGCGACAAGCATGGTTGTAATGCGTAATTGTGTTCTTCTGGCACGCAACCTTTGCTATCGGGGTGATCAACGTGCTATCCAGGGCAATAATACAATCAACCGTCTTTTTTCAGCGCGAGTTCTATTCCCCGGAATTTGAATATCCGCGAGCTATCTTTTACAGACATTATTGGATTGTAGCTTTGTTATTTTTCTCATTTCTGGTCATTTCTTAAGTAATTATCCTCTCCACCTGGTTTGAAATTTTGCATTCTTTTTCCTCTCTTGGATTTCCAAACTGCTGGCCAAGCGGGTATTCTGAAGTCAGTCTGACATGTTGTGGGCAAATCACTTCAGTTTTTGATGTGGTTTCTGCGACCGTTATAATATCGCAGTCAAGCTGTAAACTAGCGACACAATGAACAATGCATTCCGTTCTCTGACCTACATCCTGATATTTTGCAAATTCCTGCTCGAGGCTTGGTAGCGGGAGATTGAGAACGAATGCAGAAGAAGGTTAACCGACTGTTTGGATTGACACTTTTAATTCTATTTAATTTGTCCACTTTATTCTGAAAACCTGAACATTAGGATAAACGATAACAAGATAAAACATGTGCTGGGATTGAACTACTTAAGCAGTGTTATAACACAGGATCAAGGATTAGACCAGTGCTCTACAATATTTTTATACCGGGTGTCCATTTTTATAACTTTCGTTACGATACATTTTACCACCCACTAAAATCTAAATTGAAGACAAATTGCCAGTTTGTCCAGCGTTTCTGATTTGGATGTTTTTAATCATCATGTAGCATGTCCTTTGCAGAACGTCGTTCCAATCACAGCAGGTCTGAAAAAAATTGACCTATTGCTAAATCTCCGGTCTGCTTCAGAGTCATGTCCAAGAATTCCTTGACAGCTTGGTGCCATCACCTTCTTGGTCTGTCTGTGCCTCTCTTGCCCGGTACCATACCTTCCATTACCGTTCCCTCAAGACCATTGTATCTTTTGATGTGGGCAAAGAATTTCAATTTTCTGTTGACGATTGAATTTATGAACCAGTTCTCCTCTATGGCCAGCTCTTGTTGAATGTCTACTTTTAAAAAAAATGTGTGTCCACGTAATTTTGAGGACCTATCTATAACTTTCCGACTCGAAGGATTCAAAATTTGTGTAAATCTCCCTATTTCATAGCCATATCCTGCCACGGGAGAAAACAACACAAGCTCTCAAAATGTTCAATTTTGCTGTTTGCTGGTATTCTGCGATAGTTTCCTCGTGTTGTGTTTTAATTCAAAATGTCATTATTCTGCTATTGCCCAGCTAAAATTTCCCACTAGTGATCAGTAGCGGACATGTTGAAGAGCACTGGTTTAGACGGAGAAACTGAGATCAGATGCCAAAAAGATACCGCAATTGTATACCAGCTGTCACCATTATTGAAACACTCTAACATAAACATGTCCACAAACAGAATGCTGATAAACAGTCCATTCAAGCCAAGGTTCTGTTACCATTGCCAACATCTCTAGAGAGAAAGATCACGACATGTCAGATGAGATACCTCTGGAAAACCATCAACGTAACCAGGAGAGACAGAGGTGGAATGAAGAGGAAAGAAACATCGTTGAAGCAAGACCATGTTCCAAATATTTTGATGAGTGGAAAAGCCAAATGGTTTCGCCACTTAATGAGAATGTAACATGACCAATTACCCATGTGAGCCTATAACGCATGGCTTTCGAGTTTTCGTAATCGTGGCAGACCAAGAACTAGATGGATTGGAAATATTGTGGATAATTTATATCGTCATGGCATGATGACAGACGGACAGAAAACTACGGCTCCTCGCGGCGCCACAACTCTGCTATCCATGGTCATTCCAAGGGACCGTTTTCATCAGGAAAAAAAAATTACAAGTGACTTTTTTTTCTGTATATGCTAAGGAACCGTTCTGTTTTGGACATTCTAATGGACCATTTTTTTCCTGACCTTTCAGCGGACATTCCAAGGGACCATTGCCTTCTGGTCTTTCTAAGGGACCATTGCCTTCTAGTCATTCCAAGGGACCATCGCCTTCTGGTCATTCCAAGGGACCATTGCCTTCTGGTCATTCCAAGGGACCATTGCCTTCTGGTCATTCCAAGGGACCATTGCCTTCTGGTCATTCTAAGGAATCATTCTCTTCTGTGTGTTCTAAGATACTGTTCTCTTCTGCACGCTCCAAGATACTGTTATCTTCTGCACGCTCCAAGATACTGTTATCTTCTGTACGCTCCAAGATACTATTCTCTTCCGTACGCTCAAAGATACTGTTATCTTCTGTACGCTCCAAGATACTGTTCGCTTCTGTATGCTCCAAGATACTGTTATCTTCTGTACGCTCCAAGATACTATTCTCTTCTGTACGCTTCAAGATACTATTCTCTTCCGTACGCTCCAAAATACTGTTCTCTTCTGTATGCTCCAAGATACTGTGCTCTTATGGACGTCCAAAGATACTGTTCTATCTGGACATTCCAAGAGACCATCTTCTTTTGGACATCCCTGCCCATATAGTTTCATCGTGAAGAAGGACTGCTGATAAAACAATGATGTGTTGTGAGGATATGGTCCTTTTTAGCAAACTGGAGACTAGCTTCAACTGTAAAGTGACGGGAAATAAACAATAAGGCGACGATGCGGCGTTACTGTGGATAAAATAAAGTGTAAAAACGTTGATATATATGGTCAGATACTCCGTTAAGACGAAAACAGAAACGAAACTTACGTAACCACCAAAAGACCTTCATCATGGGAAACAAACAACAAAAATGAGGAAGTGTTCAGTTCAGTTCATCCCGTAACCCATCTGGTCGCTGGGACACACTTGAAGACACTCCCACAATCTCACGCCATCTCTCCCTGTCCGCTGCCGCCAGCCGTGCCTCACCGGGGCAAAGATTTCACCACTCAGTGATGTTGTCTGCCCATCTCTTCCTTTGACGTACCCGTCCTCTCTTTCCTGGTACGGAACCAAGCAGACGATGAATGCACAAATTAGAGATACTTTTAATAATTGAGAATGGTTGTTTTTTTTGCTGGTCTTGTCAGGTCATCCCGTAACCGGTGAGGTCGTTGAGGCACACATGAAGACACCCTCACAACTTCACTCCATCCCTCTCTGTCAGCGGCCGCTGCCTGTGCCTTCTCTGGTCGGAGATTGACCCATTCTTTTATGTTGTCCCCCCCACCTCTTTTTGGGACGACGTCTTCGTTGTCTGCCTTGGACATATCTGTGTACGCGTGACGCTAGTGTGACGGGAGGAGCGTGATAGTTAGCAAGTTCGCGAGGGAAAGTCATCTGATTGTTTAAGGGATATATTGTGTGATAAAGAGGAAAGCCACTGATAGTCCACCTTGTTCATGTGATGAGTGGGGGAAAGGAGACTATTGTCAGGTCATGTAAAGCATACATATCAGACAATGCTATTCATGGGCAGACAAAACAACGAAAAGCGTTGTGTCATAGTTTACAGCTTGACTGATATTTGCAACTTTCGGTCCGACACATCCGACTGTAGATGACGTTTTTGTGTACCATGTTAGTCTTCCCTCTTCAATCTCTTCTCTTTAGCCGGTCTGTCCTGTTGCAGCCTCTTTGCTATGTTGTAGTCTATTTTCTCTGTTGCAGCCGGTCTGCTCTGTTGCAGCCTGTTTGGACTATTGCAGCCTGTTTGCTCTGTTGCAGCCGGTCTGCTCTGTTGCAACCTGTTTGCTCTGTTGCAGCCTGTTATCCAGGATCACCGCGTGAAGGTGTAGAAGGGTCTTGGCAGCTCTGGGTTGCTCGCACTGACGCTTAAAGTCAGCCTTGTGTCGCTGACCTCTACAGCTCATGCTCTGCTCGCACTGACGCTTTCAGTCAGCCTTGTATCGCTGACCCCTACAGCTCATGCTCTGCTCGCACTGACGCTTACAATCAGCCTTTGTGTCGCTGACCCCTACAGCTCATGCACTGCTCGCACTGACGCTTACAGTCAGCCTTGTGTCGCTGACCCCTACAGCTCATGCTCTACTCGCACTGACGCTTACAGTCAGCCTTGTGTCGCTGACCTCTACAGCTCATGCTCTGCTCGGCATCTTGATCCCACGTGTGAATGAATCAAGCCAGTCGACATGGTTGGTTAGTAAAGCGTAAGAGATGGATGGTTGGTTGGTTGGTTGATTACTGACCCAGCGATCTATGGGCTCCTGCCTTATGCCAAGTGTTTGTAAGCTGTTGTTTAATTCCGTACAAAGTGTCCCATTTCTCTGGCCTCGGAGGAAGAAGTTCTTTCCAGCAAGCGGCGGACATTAAAAACGATGATGTTCAACAGTTTCAAATGGATGTGTGCACAGCCGGCGCTCTGGAGTATATTCTGGTTGGATTTTGTTCAAGGGACTTAAGTTGTACGTGTTGAGTGCAAAGTTGGAAAAATGGTGCTTTGGTCTCTCCTTTTCAGGAAGAAAGTTGATGTCGTCTTTTGGATTTGGGATGACCTTGTGTTTGTATATTTCTCTCCAGTATTTCTCATTGCCCATATATTCAGCCAGGCTTCTTTGTTCGCAGTCTAGAACGCCAGATAAGCTGTTATCGGTCAAACGGGGAATGACGAGATGGGAATATGTGTACAAGCTAAATAAAAGAAAGAAAGGCAGACGGAGGGAAAAAAGGTGAGAGGAGATGAAGTCTCGGTGAATGTTTAAAAACTGTTTATAACGCTTGACTGTAGGCAGCGCATGCTTTTCTCAATTTGAACCGATGGGGATCATGAAAGGAGCAACAGATGATGAATGTGACTTTGACATCAATCTTACCCCAGTGCTCCGGACCATTGAAGTGGCTGGCGATAGGGGAACCAGATAAATTAGTTATGTCACCGAGGTGTTACCGGCAGCGTTCACAAATGTCTAAAGCAGTCTCCACTATGTATGTCATACCACCCTGGCGACAAATTATGAACGGATTGGAGTTGCAGGGCTTGCAAGTGAACCCCTCTTTGACCCCGAACCCTGCTTTAGGGAAGTTAGCCGAACGTGTTTGGATGGCACGTGGGAAAGTTAGACAAACAATTAAAAAATGGAAGTTTCTGAATTTTTCTTTCAGCAACACCAGCCGAGATAACAATCGAGGTGTCGTTACACAGTGGGCGGGTAACAATAGGGACACGGGTTAGCGCGAAAGTAGGGTAAGTCCAAGGGACATTTAAAAAGCAGTTAAAGTAGATGCAAGAGGATTAGTGCGAACATGTCTGTCAACAAGAACAACTGAAACAATTGGTCTAGAAAGGGCAATCGAGAACAAGTGCAATTAGATCATTTCACAACAACAGCTAATCAGACTTCACTCTACATGTTAATACAGTCGCTATGGACATTTCCTCGTATATTATAACATGAACGGGATCAAGATGCTGAGCAGCGCATGAGCTGCAGTGGTCAGCGACCCATAGCTGACAGCTAGCGTCAGAGCCAGCGAACCAGAGCTGCCAAAACCCTTCTACAACTCCACGCGGTGATCCTGGATAACAGGCTGTAGCAGGGCAGACTGGCTAAGGAGAATGGATCGAAGAGGGAATGCTAACCCGGTAGTCACTAAGTGAGCAGGTGCTAATCTTTAGGCTTTATCATAGGCCACAACAGACTGAGATACATTTCTCTACTGTTTTGGATCATTATGGATGCCGCTAGACCACGGATTTGCCTGAAATTCACACTAGTCGACGACTTACACTTGTGTTCACTGAAACGTGGTGTTGTTTTCCGTCTGGACTTGTTATTTCGTTCTTTTTTTGTGATTTCTTCCATCCGTTTATCCTGGTCTGGACGCCGGCTGAATGGCACTACGCTTATACCTGTGACGTATTTCACGGGTTAGTTCTGCCGGTTCACCTTCGCGAATTTGGCGTGTGGGAATTTTAGATGCTACTATGATGAGTTGAATACAGCTGGGGAGAGATGCCAGACCCACTCACACGCTGAGTGTTGTCCATACGACCTCTTGTGGTTATCGAAAAGGCACGACAAACTGCGTTAGATGCCATCCCACCTTTCTACCCTGCGGGTTACATGTTTACGGAAAGGCTTCGGTGGTAACCCTGAGGCAAATTCTGCATCCTATGCTATCTCCAGTCGTCTCGATGAATGTCTTGCCACTGGCAAAAGGTAGCTTAGGCTCTGTGAGTGAGGTTGACAAAAGGCGCAGCTTCTTCCTCACTTTAATCCACATAACCGAGCAAGTCACCCATTTCAGCGGACACAGCAAGAGATACGACTGTCCACACGGCTGAACAAAGAGAGTGGTCTTCATCACTTGTGATGGACAACTATTCGATCCTGCTATTTGCAAAACCATTTTCAGATCTTGGTAGCAGGAGATTGAGAACGTTCAGGGCTTGGAAGCGGGAGATTGATAGCGTTCAGTGCTTAATAGCGGGAGATTGAGAACGTTCAGGACTTGGTAGCGAGAGATTTGAGAACGTTCAGGGCTTGGTAGCGGGAGATTGAGAACGTTCAGGGCTTGTTAGCGAGAGATTGATAACGTTCAGGGCTTGGTAGCGGGAGATTGAGAACGTTCAGGGCTTAATAGCGGGAGATTGAGAACGTCCAGGGCTTGCTAGCGAGAGATTGAGAACGTTCATTGCTTGGTAGCGGGGGTTTGAGAACGGACTAGGAAGAACCCGTGACATAGCTAGACATCTAGTCATAGCCCTTAGACAGCTCTCCCCCCCCCCCCCCACTTCAGTTCTCTGTTGCGTTTGATGCCATCCATCTGTATATAGATGGCTCCAGATGTTGATTGGGTAGCGATTCTCTATGTTTGACAGTTACGGCTCTTCTGTCTGGCTATCCTTACCCCACCTCTCACAATGCGTGGAATTTTTTCTGTAAGCTCTGTTTTCTCCAGATGGGAAGCATGTGTGTAGTGTGCATTGGCTTTATTTGTGATGTGCCATTTATAGGACATTTTCTGCACTTTGCTCTCACCGATACTACACTGTTTCTCCGCGTGTTTCTCCCTTAAAACCTATTTATTCTCTGGTTCATTACATGTCTATCGGCCATCGGAATGTCACACCTTGTTGAGCAATACTATCACTTCTGTGCTGCATTGGTTGCTGGTATGCAATAATTGTGTTTCTATTTCTCCAGTGGGTGTGATCTTAATGTTGCATGTTAACGTTTGGATTGCTTGATTGTGGAGTATTTGTTTCAATATTCAAGTGTATTGAATGCACTTGCTCAATCGAGGAAACGGCAGCTCCCTGTGAAGCAAAAGGGTTGTTGTTGCATGCCTGCAATGAGTAGGCGTATTCTGTTGTGCGCCTTAAAAAGGACGTTAAGTGGCGGGTTGTCGTAGCCTGCTTCGCATCCCGAGCGTGCTGATGAAGGTGGACCGGGGTACTCCAAGCGGTTGTGCTATGCTTGGCTTCAGCTGCGTATCGCTCGCTACTACGCGGATCACGTCGATCTCTCACTTCGTTAGCCAGTCTGCCATTAAAAACAGCCCGTTTCCAGGAATAGCTACGTGGAAGCCGAGGTTAGGGTCTTGGCCAGTATATTTGGCATGACCCTGCCTAAAATGTCTGGTCAGAATATTGTGCCTGACCAGACGTTAGTCTTCCTTCCCTTAGGCATTAGACTAGATCAAATCAGAAATCCATCGAAAAGCAAGAACTGGAAACACACACTAACAATGGTTGTTGTTGTTGATTAACTAGATCTGCAGATCGGTTAAATCTTTAACAATCAATGCCACGTTGAAAGCCTCACAGGTGTTTTGTAGCTTGTGAGGGGAGCTGCATAATGTGTTGGTGATTACTGGGGTGCCAGGTAATAACTTTTCTGTCTGTGGCGAGTCCTGGATGCAGTTACGGCAATTACGTTCGTCTGCTCGGTCTTACTTGTTTAAGTATTTGTTAAGTCTGATCTGTTCTGTCCTAAGTTGGAAGAATATTCTCTGCTCCCTTTGTTGTAGTTTGTTGATGTTGTTATGTCTGTGTCGGTGTCATTTCTTTTATACATGGCGCGCCCAGTAGACCATTCCGTCCATCGGTTGGGCAATTCCTTTAAAGTTGGTTTGAAGTGTTTGTTTTACTGTCTGCATGTTGAAAGGTGTGTTTATTTGAACCACGCTTGCTTCTAGTTTTGCTAGTCTGTCTGCGTGTTAGCTCCTGAGTTTATTTGAATCCCGTTTGCTCCTAGTTTTGCTAGCCTGTCTGTATGTTGGTCAGTGGTTTATTTGAACCACGCTTGCTCCTAGTTTTGCTAGCCTGTCTGTATGTTGGTTGGTGGTTTATTTGAACCACGCTTGCTCCTAGTTTTGCTAGCCTGTCTGTATGTTGGTTGGTGGTTTATTTGAACCACATTTGCTCCTAGTTTTGCTAGCCTGTCTGTATGTTGGTCGGTGGTTTATTTGAACCACGCTTGCTCCTAGTTTTGCTAGCCTGTCTGTATGTTGGTCGGTGGTTTATTTGAACCACGCTTGCTCCTAGTTTTGCTAGCCTGTCTGTATGTTGGTCGGTGGTTTATTTGAACCACGCTTGCTCCTAGTTTTGCTAGCCTGTCTGTATGTTGGTCGGTGGTTTATTTGAACCACGCTTGCTCCTAGTTTTGCTAGCCTGTCTGTATGTTGGTTGGTGGTTTATTTGAACCACGCTTGCTCCTAGTTTTGCTAGCCTGTCTGTATGTTGGTTGGTGGTTTATTTGAACCACGTTTGCTCCTAGTTTTGCTAGCCTGTCTGTATGTTGGTTGGTGGTTTATTTGAACCACGCTTGCTCCTAGTTTTGCTAGCCTGTCTGTATGTTGGTTGGTGGTTTATTTGAACCACGCTTGCTCCTAGTTTTGCTAGCCTGTGTGTATTTGTATTGCCTGATATTTCTTTGTCCTATAATCCACTGGAGGGAGACGTTGATGTTTTATGTTACTTTTATCTTAATAATCATGCCAGTCAGCTTAACCTAACAACGGTAAACTCAATATACTTGTTCAGTCTTGGAAACTTCAGCTCCCTGTGAGGTATAAGGGTTCAGCTCCCTGTGAGGTATAAGGGTTCAGCTCCATGTGAGATATAAGGGTTCAGCTCCATGTGAGGTGTAAGGGTTCAGCTCCTTGTGAGGTATAAGGGTTCAGCTCCCTGTGAGGTATAAGGGTCCAGCTCCATGTGAGGTATAAGGGTCCAGCTCCCTGTGAGGTATAAGGGTTCAGCTCCATGTGAGGTATAAGGGTCCAGCTCCCTGTGAGGTATAAGGGTCCAGCTCCCTGTGAGGTATAAGGGTTCAGCTCCATGTGAGGTATAAGGGTATATAAAAACATAAATCCTCTGAAAAGCAACGATAAAAAGCACAAACCTAAAATGGTTAAATCTATATGCTTGACTTATGAAAGGAATATTCAGCTTTCAATTATGTGTCTCTTGTCTTTACAAAAGACACATAATATAAGAATAATGATAATAATAATAAATTCTCGTAGGAGTCCGTTGCGTTGATAGGTGACGTCCATGGCCCACAGCTGCGACACGGCTCCAAAATTCGCACAGCGGGGAGGCAGGCTGTATCTGCTGGAGCCAATCTGTGAGGGGGCAACTCCTTCTGCCCCTCCAGCCGGTCAAGGGGAGTACTATCAGGCTAAGGGACGACTTTTGAAGTAACTTGTAGACCTGGATTTCCTGGCCCAGCCGTATGGCATGACCGAACAAAGAAATTCGGCGGTTGTCTAGTGTTTTCGAGATTGATTTAAAACACAACATGCTGCAGATTCAGGCCTTCTGACTCACGGAGAAATCACTTTGAAACGTCACATTCTAAGGCTGACTAAATAACGGAACTTGCATGTGTAAGCTATCAGTGCAACTTTAATACCTTGTTCTGGAAACAAAGATGGATATGCAGTTGCTTTTAGGGCATGATTCTGTGATAGAACTCTCCAAACAGTGACTTGTTGTGTTTTGTACCGTGAATTTGTTTTGTTTCTTTGTGTACAGCATGGATTGATTTTAAACATTGACATAAAAGAAGTTCCGTTATTTAATTGACCTTGGAACGTGATGTTTCAAAAGGATTTTATTGGATAGTCAGGCGGTCTATTTAAAGTAGGCCACGGTTTTAGCAGTAACCTCCACCTTGCAGATGTAGTCGTGCCATCGGACGCCCCAGGTTACTCCGCTCCATGAGCATGTGGATGACCTCTCGTCTTGATAAACCACGTTTCTCTAAAGACCAGGTTTCCGGAACTGTCAAGAAGGCAGGAACCACATAAGACTGGTAGATGCAGAGTTTTTGTGTTCACCGATACCTTACCGTTACTCCCTATATTTCGGAGGTCGAGCATAGCAGATGCAGCTAGTCCGATCCGTCTTGACATGTCGGGACGCTGCGATCGTCAGATAAGATTATGCTGCCATCAACAAAAACAGAAAAATTGAAACACGCAGCTGTTGTATTTTACCTTTAGTTGACCAAGACAGCTACCTTTTAATTAACTATAGACATTTTGGTATGTTAGAGCGCGCGAGCCATTAAAAAGAACGTCTCCGGCCAATTAAATTCTTGTACAGGGCTAAAAATAAACATGTGAACATGAAGCAAGAATAGATAGACAGCATCTTCATGCGTGTAGCAAAATGGCAACTAAAGAGATCCGCGAATAGGGCTTGCAATTTGAGCTTGTAATTCACGTTGCTATATCGCCGTTACAAAAGCAGAAACTGTTTTGGCGCAGGTTTATGTCCGGACCCATTTTATTTGTATGTTCGAGGAAACTATGCCTTCTGTAGTCCCATAAGAGACACTGCTGTCGGGGATGAAGTGTTCGATTCTAATCTTACTAGCATACGGTTTGTTCATAAGTTAAGATGACAGTGCTCTCCTTCGTTCCCTTTCGTTCACTGACAGTAAACCTAGTAATCATTTATAACTGGGTCGACTGGAGCTTATGGATAATGGGAATAAAAGCCGGTCCATCATTCTCGTATTCGTGTCATCGTAAGTTACCTCCAGTCGTCTTTACTTTTGTCTTGCAACTGGTCCAAGGTAGCACGTGACCAGAGAGTGAGGTTGATGGCCAGCGTAGCTTCCTCCTCCCTTTAATTCAAAAACAGCGCAAGTTACATCATCAAGACAATACCATCTCAGGATGCTGCCATCCTCGCTTGCTATGAGCAAATAACGTTCATGGTAAAAATAATACAAAGACTGACAGTTACATACCCACTAGTTTACTTAGCCGCACAGGTAAACTGATGGAAACAATGGTTAATACCAGACGTAGCCTCGAGTGGTCCGTCATGGTTTTTGTATATAAGAAAGACAAGAATAGCATCACTGCCCCACAGAGAGCTTGTCGAAAGAGGCGACTAACTGTGTGACATGGCATAACACCGGGTCATAGTTAGGCGGTTTGTTAAGAGGAGCTTTGTTAAGAGGAGCTTTAGATGGTGCCTAACAGGCTGCGGGTCTACTTTGCTCTAGTTATTGCGTTTAATAAGATGGAATCGCACATCGGTTAACCACCTTCTAAGTTTTTATTGTTGAAAGAATGCCCAAAATTGGTAGATGTACTCTTTGGTGCGGCCTTCAAAGAACGTTTAGTGGCGGGTTGCGGTAGGTTTCCTCACATCCCGAGCATACTGATGAAGAAGGATCGAGGTCCTCTAGGCGGCTGTGATATGCTTGACTTCATCTGCATGTCGCTCACTACTACGGTGATCACGTCGATCCGTCACCTCGTTAGCCAGGCTACCCCGAAAACAGCCCGTCTTTAGAAAGGGCTTTCGTGGAGGCCAAATTGAGGATCTTTGCCAATACATTTTGCCTGACCCTGAGTAACATGTCCGATCAGTATGTTTTGCCTGACCAGACGTTAGTCTTCCTTCCCACGACTCTCCAAGAAACTAGTTGTACGCAGACTCTGCAGAGTCTTCTAAGCAAGTATAATGACGTTTAGTTAAGTAGCTGGTACTTCTAAACCAGTATAATGACGTTAAGTAGCTGGCACTTCTAAACCAGTATAATGACGTTAAGTTAAGTATCTGGCACTTCTAAACCAGTATAATGACGTTAAGTAGCCGGCACTTCTAAACCAGTATATTGGCGTTAAGTAGCTGGCACTTCTAAACCAGTATAATGACGTTAAGTTAAGTAGCTGGCACTTCTAAACCAGTATAATGACGTTAAGTTAAGTAGCTGGCACTTCTAAACCAGTATAATGACGTTAATAGCTGGCACTTCTAAACCAGTAAAATGACGTTAAGTAGCTGGCACTTCTAAACCAGTATAATGACGTTTAGTTAAGTAGCTGTCACTTCTAAACCAGTATAATGACGTTAAGTTAAGTAGCTGGTACTTCTAAACCAGTATAATGACGTTAAGTTAAGTAGCTGGCACTTCTAAACCAGTATAAGGACGTTTACTTAAGCAGCTGGCACTTCTAAACCAATATAATGACGTTTAGTTAAGTAGCTGACACTTCTAAACCAGTATAATGACGTTTAGTTAAGTATCTGACACGTCTAAACCAGTATAATGACGTTAAGAAGCTGGCACTTCTAAACCAGTATAATGACGTTAAGTTAAGTAGCTGGCACTTCTAACCCAGTATAATGACGTTAAGTTAAGTAGCTGGCACTTCTAAACCAGTATAATGACGTTTAGTTAAGTAGCTGGCACTTCTAAACCAGTATAATGACGTTTAGTTAAGTAGCTGGCACTTCTAAACCAGTATAATGACGTTAAGTAGCTGGCACTTCTAAACCAGTATAATGACGTTAAGTTAAGTATCTGGCACTTCTAAACCAGTATAATGACGTTAAGTAGCCGGCACTTCTAAACCAGTATATTGGCGTTAAGTAGCTGGCACTTCTAAACCAGTATAATGACGTTAAGTTAAGTAGCTGGCACTTCTAAACCAGTATAATGACGTTAAGTTAAGTAGCTGGCACTTCTAAACCAGTATAATGACGTTAATAGCTGGCACTTCTAAACCAGTAAAATGACGTTAAGTAGCTGGCACTTCTAAACCAGTATAATGACGTTTAGTTAAGTAGCTGTCACTTCTAAACCAGTATAAGGACGTTAAGTTAAGTAGCTGGTACTTCTAAACCAGTATAATGACGTTAAGTTAAGTAGCTGGCACTTCTAAACCAGTATAAGGACGTTTACTTAAGCAGCTGGCACTTCTAAACCAATATAATGACGTTTAGTTAAGTAGCTGACACTTCTAAACCAGTATAATGACGTTTAGTTAAGTATCTGACACGTCTAAACCAGTATAATGACGTTAAGAAGCTGGCACTTCTAAACCAGTATAATGACGTTAAGTTAAGTAGCTGGCACTTCTAACCCAGTATAATGACGTTAAGTTAAGTAGCTGGCACTTCTAAACCAGTATAATGACGTTTAGTTAAGTAGCTGGCACTTCTAAACCAGTATAATGACGTTTAGTTAAGTAGCTGGCACTTCTAAACCAGTATAATGACCTTAAGTTAAGTAGCTGGCACCTGTTGAGTTCAAACTGGGCCACATCAAGCCTCTTCAGACAACTCAGGACCAACTAACACATATCACGCAAGAAATGAAGTTTTCCAGGAAAAGAAGTACGGGATAAAGTTATTGATAAAAGTGTGAAGAGCGGGAATGAAGAAAACATAAATATACTCAAACATGGAACCTGTTTGCGCATGTACAAATGGATTGTCACTTCCGCCAAAACAGATAGGTCAGAGTGAAGGCACAGGATCACATGCTCCATAGAATGAAAATGTTACAAGGAGGACAGTGTTCTATCACCATCTTCAGGGCTCGTCAACGTTTATTTACTTGGTGCCCACTTTTAGAACTTTCGTGAGAGTAAATTTTCCTTACCGCCAACTAAAATCTAAATTATAGAGAAATTCGCGATCGTTTACTCAGTCGGTGTAGTTTTGACGTTTTTAATACATCATCATCATCATGTGGCATGCCCTTTGCAGAACATCGCTCCCACGACAGCCCGTCTGAAGGAAACTTGATCTCTTGCCCAATCTCTAGCCTGATCCAGAGTCATGCCCAAGTTTTCTTTGACATCGTGCGACCATCGCCGTCATCGTCTGCCTTTATCTCTCTTGTCCGGCACCATACCTTCCATTATTGTTCTCTCAAGACCGTTGTATCTTTTGATGTGACCACAGTATTTCCAGTTTTTTTAATGATGGCGTTTATGAACCAGTTCTCCTTTATATCTAACCCTTGTCGAAATTATGTATTCTTCTTTTTATTTTAGTTTATGGTATACTGATAAATTTTCTATAACATTTCGATTTGAAGAACTCTTCTCTTTCTTCAGATTTGGGTGACTGTCCATGTTTCACAGCCGTGTGCTATCACGTGAAAAACACTGGATCTCAAAATGTTCACCTTTGCTGGTATTCTGCATATTGCCCTCAGGTTAGGTTGCAATAATAATAATCATAATGCAATTTTAATAAAGCACGTAATTATTCTCCTACCGTCCACGTGAAAGGTAAAATCGCCCAGGTTGAATATCATTCACCTACATTGTCTTTGATCTTCATCAACAGAATTGTGGATAAAATACCTGCACAGGGTCCACACTTTACTAAACGCACTTGATCTAACTTTGTGGGTACATCAATCTAACTCTGTGGGTACCTGAATCTAACTTTTTGGGTACCTGAATCTAACTTTGTGGGTACCTGAATCTAACTTTGTGGGTAGCTGAATCTTCTTCTCCTTCCTTCCTTCCTTCCTTCCTTCCTTCCTTCCTTCCTTCCTTCCTTCCTTCCTTCCTTCCTTCCTTCCTTCCTTCCTTCCTTCCTTCCTTCCTTCCTTCCTTCCTTCCTTCCTTCCTTCCTTCCTTCCTTCCTTCCTTCCTTCCTCCCTCCCTCCCTCCCTTCCTTCCTTCCTTCCTTCCTTCCTTCCTTCCTCCGTTCCTTCCTTCCTCCCTCCCTTCCTCCCTTCCTCCCTCCCTTCCTCCCTTCCTTCCTTCCTCCCTTCCTTCCTTCCTCCCTTCCTTCCTCCCTTCCTTCCTCCCTTCCTTCCTTCATTCCTTCCTCCCTTCCTTCCTCCCTCCCTTCCTTCCTTCCTCCCTCCCTTCCTTCCTCCCTCCCTTCCTTCCTCCGTCCCTCCCTTCCTTCCTCCCTCCCTTCCTTCCTTCCTCCCTCCCTTCCTTCCTCCCTCCCTTCCTTCCTTCCTCCCTCCCTTCCTTCCTCCCTCCCTTCCTTCCTCCCTTCCTTCCTCCCTCCCATCCTTCCTTCCTCCCTTCCTTCCTTCCTCCCTTCCTTCCTCCCTTCCTTCCTTCCTTCCTTCCTTCCTCCCTTCCTTCCTCCCTTCCTTCCTCCCTTCCTTCCTGCCTTCCTTCCTTCCTTTCTTTCTTTCTTTCCTTTTCCTTTTTCCTTTTTCCTTTTTCCTTTTTCCTTTTTTCCTTTTTTCCTTTTTCTTTTTCTTTTTCTTTTTCTTTCCTTTTTTCCTTCCTCCTCCTTTCTTCTTCTTCTTCTCTCTCTCTCCTTATTTCCCTCCCTCCTTCTTCTTCGTACGCTGTTTACAGCGATATTTAAGTTGCACTTTTTTATTTTGTTAAGCTTGTGGCTCAGTGCATCCGATTTCAACAGTCGTTTCTGCAGGGATTCCCTCCTTAGCCTTTGGCGCAGCAGTTGTTTTTGGTCAGAGTTGTCTCTCTTAGGGAAGTTGTCTTGCAGGACTAACGAGTCTTCCTCACTCGTGTCTATAGGGTTTGGCAATGATATATGATGGACTATGTACTAGTTTGTACTATCCCGGAAGAGAGGCAGTCCAGTGTGACTGTGTCTTAGGATCGTCACGTCCTGCCAGAAACGTAGCATATGCATGTGAGTTAGGTATCTCTTTGGGTAGCTGAATCTAACTTTGTGGGTACCTGAATCTAACTTTGTGGGTACCTGAATCTAACTTTGTGGGTACCTGAATCTAACTTTGTGGGTACCTGAATCTAACTGTG
Source organism: Ariolimax columbianus (assembly GCA_036924085.1). NCBI lineage: Eukaryota > Metazoa > Mollusca > Gastropoda > Stylommatophora > Arionidae > Ariolimax > Ariolimax columbianus. The sequence continues at coordinate 30,635,259 of JAVGWX010000015.1, forward strand.
TGGGTAGCTGAATCTAACTTTGTGGGTACCTGAATCTAAGTTTATGGGTACCTGAATCTAACTTTGTGGGTACCTGAATCTAACTTTATGGGTAGCTGAATCTAACTTTATGGGTACCTGAATCTAACTTTGTGGGTAGCTGAATCTAACTTTGTGGGTAGCTGAATCTAACTTTGTGGGTAACTGAATCTAACTTTGTGGGTACCTGAATCTAACTTTTTGGGTACCTGAATCTAACTTTGTGGGTAGCTGAATCTAACTTTGTGGGTAGCTGAATCTAACTTTGTTTGTAGCTGAATCTAACTTTGTGGGTAGCTGAATCTAACTTTGTGGGTACCTGAATCTAACTTTGTGGGTACCTGAATCTAACTTTGTGGGTAGCTGAATCTAACTTTGTGGGTAGCTGAATCTAACTTTGTGGGTAGCTGAATCTAACTTTGTGGGTAGCTGAATCTAACTTTGTGGGTAGCTTAACGGTCTAGTCAAACCAGGACTTTTTTTGTAATGAAAAAAAACGTTAAAATTGTGAACGTGCCATTTATTTTACGATATAATCTCCTGCAACGTTTGTGTACGTAACATAGCACTTAGGTAATGCTTGAAAAGCTTCAGCGTATAAAGATCTGTCGGTATGTCTGAACAAATCCAGGACAGAATGTTTCACTTCCTCATCAGTGCTGAAATGCTGACCTAACTGGAATTATTGTAGGGTTCAAACAGGTAGAAATTGCTTGAAATGAGGTCTGGGCTGTACGGTGGATGTGGCAATATCTCCCAGTCCAGTTCCTGCAGATGGCACATAGTGCGGTGAGCGTATGAAGTCTAGCGTTATCTTAGCTTGACGCTCTTTGTGATCAAACTAGGCTGTTTCTTTTCCGCCGACAGTTATGCACATCACTCAAAATGCGTATGTAATGTTCACTGCTGACAGTGGCAGAACTAGGTAAAAAATCAACATCCAGGATAAGGCGTTCCACAATCTGGATATTAACATGAATGACTGTGGTGGGTTGAAAGCCACCACGGCCGGAATCATCACTCACGGATGTACGGCCTTCTCTAAAACGATTACACCATTCAAATGTCTTACTCCGACTATCTCATCACCGTATTGTGATGAGAGTCTTTTGTTAATTTTCGCAGGTTTCAACGCCTTCTTCCACAACAAACTTCATCACAACACGCTGTTCCATATAAGTACTAAAAGTGTTGTACGCCATTTATATTTATCTGTCACATTACCAGCCCATGACAAGCGGGCCAACTAGCAGGTATAGAACACGAGTGCCCATAATTAAAGATAGTAGTTCCAGCACGCTATAACCCATTCAGGTAGAACTAGAACAAAAGCTCCCGGTTTTATTTGAACGTCCCTCGTAATTCTGAATATGCATAATCACCATGTGACATAGGATACATGTTATCTCCGTCATGGCAGCTGTGTATCAATCTCGGTTTAACCTAACGTCTTTATACTGGTTTAGAAGACCCTGCAGAGTCTGTATACAACCAGTTACATTTACATCACCTTGCTCTAAAATCTATGCGCATCCAGTTTATTCTTAAACGCATTAACTGTCCCTGCCTCCACCACCTCCCCTGGCAATGCATTCCAAGCAGACACCACTCTCTGACTAAAAAAATATTTCCTAATATCTAACCTGGACCTCTCTTTAATCAGCTTGTAGCTATGCCCTCGTGTTATTGTAGGTGGCTGTATTTTAAAAAACTTGTTATAGTCTAATTTATCGATTCCTCTGATCATCTTATAAACCTGTATTAAGTCACCACGAATTCTTCTCTCTTCGAGACACTGTAGGCCCGTTTTTCTGAGTCGTTCCTCATAACTGTAATTCTGGAATCCAACTATCATCTTTGTCGCTCTTTTTTGTATTCTTTCTAGCATGTTTATGTCCCCTCTATGATAAGGACTCCACACCTGTACACAGTACTCCAATCTAGGTCTAACTAAAGCTTTATACAGTTTGACGATCACTTCCTTGCTCCTATGTTTAATATTTCTTTTTATCATACCTAACATTGCATTTGCCTTTTTCACTGCTACCGTAACTTGCTCACTCACCTTTCCTGTATGATCTATTATAACCCCTAGGTCCCTTTCCTTATCTATCTTTCTAATATTGTTTTCTCCCATTCTGTATTTATGTTCCATATTGGATCTACCCATGTGGATGACTGTACATTTATCTACATTAAACTCCATTTGCCAGCTTACAGACCATTCTCGAATTTTATCTAAATCCGACATCAATATATCCACTTCCGCTTTAGATGAGACACTACTGCATAGTTTTGTGTCATCAGCAAATTTTGCAATCATGGATCTCATATCAATGTCCAAATCATTTATATATATCAAGAACAAAATTGGTCCCAAAACCGAGCCCTGTGGCACACCACTTTTCACTTCACTCCACTCAGAGTACTCCTTATTTATGCCCACCCTCTGCCTTCTTCCTGTTAACCAATTTTCAATCCATTTGGCAACTTCGCCACCTATTCCATGTGATTTTAACTTTCGAAATAATCTTTGATGAGGTACTCTATCAAAGGCCTTTGCAAAGTCTAGATAAATAACATCCACTGGCTCCCCTTTATCTATGATTTTAGTAACCTCCTCCATGAATTCTAATAGATTTGTTAAGCATGATCTCCCTCTAGTAAACCCATGCTGACTATTTCTAATTAGATTAAATTTTTCTAAATGCATTACAATGTTTTCTTTGATTATTGACTCTAACAATTTACAGACTATGCTCGTTAAACTCACCGGTCTATAATTTGCCGGATCTGATTTTTTGCCTTTATTGAATAAGGGGATCACTCCTGCATCTTTCCAATCCCGTGGAACAATCCCTTTTGTAAGTGATTGAGAACATAATATAGCCAATGGTTTTGCTAGTTGGTTTCTAATTTCATACAGCAATTTTGGGTGAATACCATCTTGACCTGGACATTTATTCACTTTCAACCCCTCCAATTTTTTAAAAACCATTTCCTCTGTAATACAGATTGATCTTAATCCCGCTGTATCCATGTCTCTTTGAAAAATATCTATAGGCTCTGGGATCTCGGAGCAGTCCTCCTTTGTGAAGACTGTGCCAAAGTACTGATTAAGCAGATTAGCAGCCTCCCTATTCTCACTTATTATTTTCCCTGTACTGTCTATGAGAGGGCCTACTTTGTCTTTCGTTCTTTGTTTATTTCTAACATAAGAAAAGAAGCTTTTACTGTCAGTCTTGATCCTCTGAGCAAGTTTTTTTTCAAAGTCTATTTTTGCTGTTTTATTCGCTTTCTGAGATATGTTCTGCTTGTCCAAATATTTTACATATGTTTCTTTTGATTTACCTGCCTCTATATATTTTTGCCATGCTTTATTTTTTGCTCTTCTACATTTCACTACAAATCTAGTTATCCACTTTTTACGCTTGGGGTTTACCTCCCTACATGGAACACATTCCTCTTTTAGCGTTTCTAGAACTGTTTTAAAACTTTCCCACTCCTGTTCAACATCTGTTCCTACAATAATATCTTTCCAGATTATGTGGTTCGCTGCCTCTTTTATCCTCTTAACATCTGTCTTAGAGTAGTCGTATGTTCGCGTGTTTATGTTTACTTCTTTCCCTGCAATAAGATCCCAACGGATGATTTTATGGTCACTTGAGCCAAACAGTTCCCCAACGGTAACGTTTTCAATCATATTTTCCTCTGTGGTAAAAACTAGGTCGAGTATGTTTTTGCCTCTGGTGGCTGCTTCTACATGTTGAATTAAAAAATTGTCAGTTATGCACGTAACAAAAGGTTTTGACTCTACAAGTGCTTCTGCCATATCCCATTTTATTTCTGGATAGTTGAAATCTCCCATTAATAATAATTTCCCTTTACTTGCCTTTGCTATGCTACTAATCAGCTCCTCATCTTCCTCTTTTTGACTTGATGGACATCTATAGCACACTCCAATCACTGTTTTTTCACCCCCACTTTCTATTTCTCCCCATACACTTTCATTTTTGTTACCACATGATAAATAATCTTTGATCGTTATATTAACAGAATTTATACAGTATAATAAAACGCCACCTCCCTTAGTCTTGTCTCCAATTATCCTATCTTTCCTTAACATTGTATATCCCTCAATTTCAAGTTCACTATCTGCAATCTCCTCATATGTCCATGATTCTGTTAACCCTATTATATCTGGTTTTTCTTCTTCTACATACAGTTAGGGCGAATCGGCTCGGGTCTCCGTCCTGGTAACTCTGTATCCATCTCAGTTTAGGGTGAGTCTGCTCGGGTGTCCGTCCTGGTAACTCTGTATCCATCTCAGTTTAGGGTGAGTCTGCTCGGGTCTACGTCCTGGTAACTCTGTATCCATTTCAGTTTAGGGTGAGTCTGCTCGGGTCTCCATCATGGCAGTTTTGCATCCATCTCAGTTTAGGGTGAGTCTGCTCGGGTCTCCGTGCTGGTAGCTCTGTATCCATTTCAGTTTAGGGTGAGTCTGCTCGGGTCTCCGTCCTGGTAACTCGGTATCCATCTCGGTTTAGGGCAAGTCGGCTCGGGTCTCCGCCCTGGTAGCTCTGTATCCATCTCAGTTTAGGGCAAGTCGACTCGGGTCTCCGCACTGGCAGCTCTATATCCATCTCGGTTTCGTGCGAATACAAAGGCATCCCCTGTCCGTCCTCAAATGTCCTGATTCTATCTTCGTCGGGTTCGGCCTCTATTCCTCCTTCCAGGAACCACGTCCTCCATTATCACTCTATCCAGACAGTGGTCTCGGGGTAAAGTGTCCGCTTCGGCTGCCGGAAGTCGCGTGTTCGAATCACGGTGGAGACCGGGAATTTTGTCACTAGTATCGTCTGGTACAAATTTCCCTGACCTCTGGGTAATGAGATCGGGCTTCCGTGTTCAGTGTCGAGCACGTTAAAAATTCTTTGGTAGTTGGAAATCGAAAAGAGTAGACTTAACGGCCGCTGCCCGGACAAAATTCTAATTAAAAAAACTACACAAATCATTTGTACCTTTCCTCGCGTGGTTTATTAAGAGTAGCTATAGATGGCGCCTAACTGGCTGCTTGTCTACTTAGCTCTAGTGTTTAAGTCTATTAAGATGGACTCGCACATTGATAAAAATCACCCTTTAAGAAACTGGATGTATACAGACCCTGTAGAGTCTTCTAAACCACTATAAAGACGTTAAGTTCACATTTTCAAACTATCTAAGCTTTTTTTGCGATGTTTCCCGAAGCGATTTTTTTTTCCATTTGCAGCGATTGAAAAATGTCTCTACCTTTACATCTGTCCATGATATTTTCAACATTCTTCTGTAATATTTTATTTCAAATGATGTGATCTTTTCTGCAATTGATTTACAATTGATTTGAATCTCAATGCCTCACAACCGTATGGTACCACTGAGAAAATGTATACCCTGATAAGTTTGATCTTTGTCTGCTTTTTATGTGCCTTGCCACATATTTTTTCATCTGTATCAGTTAATGTTAGTTACGAACAGTATAGATGGTGCCTAACGGGCTGCGGGTCTACTCTGTAATAGTATTTGAGTCCATTAAGATGTATTCGCACATTGTTTAATCACCCTCCGGGGCACTTGTCCCAACGCAGCGGAGTAATAACCTGTTCGAGCCTAACCGGCAGAAGCAGAAAGTCCTCCTTCTGGCTACATCGATCTCACGCCAGGAAATGGACCTGCACACGGCAATCTGTCCCTGTAGAAGTACAGGTCGACTAAGGCTAAGAATCAGTTTGTGTTTAACAATTGGAAGCCTACGTTTGATTTAAATTTCGCAGTCGCCAGAATTAATTATTGATGGTAGATCACAGATACTCAAAATACTTGATATCTTCTATTTCTACATTATCAATTGAGAATACCGAATTATTCTTTACTTTATCTGTTGTCAAAATGGTTTTATTTTGAAAGCAATACTTACCTGGTACCTATTTTCGCTATTCCCGGTGTGTATTATGTCTTAGCTACTATCCATAAATAACGCCGATAAGAGACGGAAGGAAGGGAGGATGGGGAGGAGGCATATAAAATGGGAACATGGAGGGTAGGGGATGGTATTTAAATAGAAAGTGGTCGTGCAAATATCAGTACACGAGCTATAACGATCAGCGACCCAATGCTGTCTGCTAGCGTCAGGGTCAGCAATCAGTGACACAATGCTGACTGCTAGCGTCAGGGTCATCAATCAGTGACACAATGCTGACTGCTAGCGTCAGGGTCAGCCATCAGTGACCCAATGCTGACTGTTAGAGTCAGGGTCAGCAATCAGCGACATAATGCTGACTGTTAGCGTCAGGGTCAGCAATCAGTGACACAATGCTGACTGCTAGCGTCAGGGTCAGCCATCAGTGACCCAAAGCTGACTGTTAGCGTCAGGGTCAGCAATCAGCGACACAATGCTGACTGTTAGCGTCAGGGTCAGCAATCAGTGACACAATGCTGACTGCTAGCGTCAGGGTCAGCAATCAGTAACACAATGCTGACTGCTAGCGTCAGAGTCAGCGACCAGAGCTGCCAAGACTCTTCTCTATCTCCACGAGCTGATCCTGAAAAACAGGCTGCAGCCGGGCAGACTGGATAAGAAGAAGGAATTGAAGAAGGAAGTCTAACCTGGTATCCAAAAATATCATGTTGAAGTCGGATGTGTTGGACTGAAAGATGATAATATCGCTTTCAAGCTGTAAACTAGCGACACAACGCATTCCGTTCTCCGAACTAACTACATCCTGCTACTCCAAAACCATTTTTCAGGGATTAGTAGCTGGGGATTGAGATCGAACGCAGAAGAAGAATTAGTACATATAACAGCTGTCACTCCCATCCAAATCTGTCAAGATTAGCTAATCGTTAACTTTGATCTATGAAAGCTTCTTTTACTGACATATAAATACTTTGCTTCATTAATTACCAAAACTTGCCGATTTATAGCGTGCCCTAGCTTACTGAACCCTTTGTATGTGTATGGTTGTTGCATATTGATATTTAAACATAGCTTTAGTGCTTTACTGGGTGCAATGTATTAAATTAAAACTTACTTTCCGTGTCCGGCAACCTCACATAGCTTTCGCTCAGAAATGAGACTCATTATTCTTTCATTTTCCACCATCAGGTCCTCCACTGTCAGTACTCTTTCATTTGCCACCATCAGGTCCTCCACTGTCAGTACTCTTTCATTTGCCACCATCAGGTCCTCCACTGTCAGTACTCTTTCATTTTCCACCATCAGGTCCTCCACTGTCAGTACTCTTTCATTTGCCACCATCAGGTCCTTCACTGTCAGTACTCTTTCATTTGCCACCATCAGGTCCTCCTCCACTGTCAGTACTTTTTCATTTTCCACCATCGGGTCCTCCACTGTCAGTACTCTTTCATTTGCCACCATCAGGTCCTTCACTGTCAGTACTCTTTCATTTGCCACCATCAGGTCCTCCTCCACTGTCAGTACTCTTTCATTTGCCACCATCAGGTCCTTCTCCACTGTCAGTACTCTTTCATTTGCCACCATCAGGTCCTCCTCCACTGTCAGTACTCTTTCATTTGCGACCATCAGGTCCTTCTTCACTGTCAGTACTCTTTCATTTGCCACCATCAGGTCCTTCACTGAACAGAATTCCTGCATACCGGGACATCATTTATAATCAGGTGTTCCAGGACGGGACGGTCCCACATCCTCAGTTTTCATCGTCTGCAAATATCTACTTTTTTCAGGTCAGACCCACGCAAATCTCTACTTTTTCAGGTCAGACACACGCAAATCTCTTCTTTTTCAGGTCAGACCCATGCACATCTTTACTTTTTCAGCTCAGACCCATGCAAATATCTACTTTTTCAGGTCAGACCCATGCAAATATATACTTTTTTCATGTCAGACCCATGCAAATATCTACTTTTTCAGGTCAGACCCATGCAAATCTCTACTTTTTTCAAGTCAGACCCATGCAAATTTCTATTTTTTAAGATCAGACCCATGCAAATCTCTACATTCTCATGTCAGACCCATGCAAATCTCTACTTTTTTCCTGTCAGACCCATGCAAATCTCTACTTTTCAGGTCAGACCCATGCAAATCTCTACTTTTTCATGTCAGACCCATGCAAATCTCTACTTTTTCAGGTCAGACCCATGCAAATCTCTACTTTTTCAGATCAGACCCACAATTAGATACACCTGTTCAGAGATCTCCACGTAGGGTATAGCAAATCATGTCCTGGTGCAAATTCTTCTTTGATCTTTATCCAACCTTCGCCATTCTTTTAGCGCCACTTGGTGGTTTCTCTCGGGGCTCTGTTCTGAGGGCTGTACAGTCCGCGGAAAAAAGGGCCTAGATTTCATTCGTATTCTTTCTGCTGTATGTCCAAAATGATTGTATCTCTGGTCCCATGACTGCTTTTGTCTTTCAACTTGAGATGCTATAAGTCTTCTAATATGAAGAGGTGAGATACAAGCGATTGGATAGACCTTTTCAGTTGGTGTCGGTTTAAGGCATCCTGTCACAATTCGGCATGTCTCATTTACTGATATACCGACCTGTTTTGTGTGTGTCTAGATGCGTTCCATACTGGTGCCACATACTCCCGAGAGACATAGTGCACGCACTGATGTGCGGAGCAACGTTGGGGATTCTCGCCATGCAGTGTTTCTGAGCTTGCAAATTATATTATTTCTTGGACTTAAAGTTCAAACCGTTTATTTTCCATTTAAACTGAGTTGAAACTTGTCTTGAACGATATTTAGTAACTCATGTTTCTCATAATTAAATTAAGTTATCTGTTAAACTTGGGCCATGTCAGACGCAAACGTAAGGCCGAGATATGAGAGCAGTTGTTGTTGTTAATGCCCATAGTGAGGCTCTTTTATATGCCCTGAAAAGGTGGCGGGTTGGTGTAGCTTTCCTCACATCCCGAGCGTGCTGATGAAAGTGGACCGGGGTACTTCAGGCCGTTGTGCAATTCTTGTGTTCATCTCTCTGTTGCTCGCTACTATGGTGATCACGTCGACCTTCCACTTGTCTGCCAGGCTGCCAAGAAGAATAACCTGTTTCCAGGGAGGGCTGCGAGGAGGCCAAGGTGAGGGTCTTGACCAGTATATTTTGCCTGACCCTGGCTAACATGTCTGACCAGTATATTTTGCCTGACCCTGGCTAACATGTCTGACCAGTATATTTTGCCTGACCCTGGCTAACATGTCTGACCAGTATATTTTGCCTGACCCTGGCTAACATGTCTGACCAGTATATTTTGCCTGACCCTGGCTAACATGTCTGACCAGTATATTTTGCCTGACCCTGGCTAACATGTCTGACCAGTATGGTTGACCTGACCCTGCCTAACATGTCTGACCAGTATGGTTTGCCTGACCCCGACTAACATGTCTGACCAGTATGGTTTGCCTGACCCCGACTAACATGTCTGACCAGTATGGTTTGCCTGACCCCGACTAACATGTCTGACCAGTATGGTTTGCCTGACCCCGACTAACATGTCTGACCAGTATGGTTTACCTGACCCCGACTAACATGTCTGACCAGTATGGTTTGCCTGACCTCTACTAATATGTCTGACCAGTATGGTTAGCCTGACCCTGACTAACATGTCTGACCAGTATGGTTTGCCTGTCCACGTGAGAGATGGTACGAAGTGCAGCAAGAAAAGACAATTCGCCACAAAATTCTCAACAGCACGATAAACAATGAGGACTACATCGGTTAACTACAATATTGAACTACATAATATAAAGTAGTTTGGACATTTGGCAAAGATGCAGTTTGATCAATCTGCAGCGAGATCATACCACATGGGGGTTTCAGGGCCACGAAGAAGAGGCCGGCCCCGTCGACGATGGATAGAGCGGAACAAATAAACATTCCAAAAACCTACAGCATAAGCTTTGCGCCCAAACAAACCTCCTCTCTGGGACGCCTCAAGGCAAGACTACTAGGTCAAAAGAAGAATCGTACATATGGTGCGTTATACAGAGCTATAGGAAGCCAAGAATTGATGGATGAAAACAACATTTAAGCGTTTATGTTGATTAAGACTATATTGAGTGGACTTCCACAAAGGGGACAGGTCAGTTAGCAGTGGACATGAGGTGGACGTCAGTTGGACATGAGGTGGACGTCAGATGGACATCAGGTAGACGATGTGGACATGAGGTGGACATGAGGTGGACAGGAGGTGGACGTGATTTGGACAGGAGGTGGACGTGATTTAGGCATGAGGTGGACATGAGATGGCCGTCAGGTGGACATGAAGTGGACGTCAGGTGGACGTCAAGTGGACGTGATGTGAACATGAGGTGAACATCGAGTGAATATGAAGTGAATATGGGATGATCTTGAGGTGGATATTTTAAGTGAATACGATGGTGATATGAAGTAAATATGGGGTGAATATGATGTGGATAGGAGGTGGATATGAAGTGAATATGGGGTGAGTATGAAGCGAATAGGATGTGAATATTAAGTGAATATGAGGTGGACGTCTGGTGGACATCGAGTAAATATGACATGAATTGAGGAGGACATCAAATAAATATTAGGTGAATATGCGATGAAGTGAACATGAAGTGAATATGAATTGAATATGGTGGAAAAATAAATATGAGGTGAACAAATAAAAATGAGGTGAATAGGAGGTGAATATGACATGACGTGGACATCCGGTGAGAGAGTGTTCAAGAATGCCAGCATTTTATTGACTCCTTAAATGGATGAATCCTTAGAGGGTCCATGGACATGTCACGTGGTTTTGCGGCAGCAGTACCATTGGCCTACAGCCTGGACTGCATACCCTTCTTTCAGTGTAGGTCCATCAGAAGATCACATACATTATCCTGTGTAATTGAGGATATACCTTCATTTTTTACTCAAGATTCATAAAACTGCAATTTGCCCAGCGGTGTAATTGTCATCACTTCCCCTAATGTGTACTTGTCGGTGTAATTGTCATCACTTCCCCTAATGTGTACTTGTCGTTGTAATTGTCATCACTTCCCCTAATGTGTACTTGTCGTTGTAATTGTCATCACTTCCCCTAATGTGTACTTGTCGTTGTAATTGTCATCAATTCCCCTAATGTGTACTTTTCGTTGTAATTGCGCCTGATGACCGGCCGATGGACACCATCATTGCAGGCTATTTGATGAAAGATATTAATTCCTGTATTTTGTACTTGGAATACTTGGAATACTTGGAATCATGGTATTCAAACAGACATGTTAATGTCTGCTGCCAGGTAGCCGAATGCTTCGGCTGTATGTAGTAAGTATGTTACAACTTCCTGCGGCTAACTATGCCTGGGGGAAGATACAAATAATTTGGGTAGTTTAAAAAAAAACTAGAATTACACGATACAAAAATCTATATAGCAGTAATAATAATAAAAATAATAATAATATTAATGTAAGTAGCAATGTCCTTTGCAGAACGTCGCTTCTTACAACCGCCAAACTAATTGGCTGTTATGTTTCTTGGCAAGTGTGCAGTACGGTAGGTTAACATTACTTTCCGTACGTGAAGGAGCGAAATTCGAATCGGGTGCGTTTGGATTGTGAAAAGAACGCTTTTCACCTCTATATAATAATAATGATAATAATAATAATGATAATTATAATAATAAACACACAAAAATGCAATTATTTTTCGCCAACAAAATGTATCCCCGTCGATACTATGAAAAGTGGATTTACACAGACATTACGTTAACGTTCTATCAAAAACGATTTCTCTAGTTGATCGATCGTACATGCACATAGTTGTTATAACTTCTAAGAGTGCATCAATAATTCAGTTTTGTTAAATGGAGATATTAAATTGTGTGATACTTAAATCGATTGATTTTGTTAAGTTGATTCGCCGAGTGAAGTGAACAGCTGTTGCGCAACATGATGTATGGGAGTCTGACCTTGAAAATCCGCGGAAGTTGAGGAAATTACGCAGAAAAACAAGATTATATGTATACGATGAAGGAAAGTTGGGTAGTAAATAAAATGGAAATGTTAGACGTCACAGAAAAATGTGTAGGTGTCATGGCGACTAGGCGCACGATTTGTCGTGCCTTGCCTTAACATTTTTTCAATGGACATATGCAGCTAAATAATGAAACGACGTAGACATGGATGGATCAGTAACCAGATGTATGAACAAAGGAAGAAGAGACGTTCACACAATACTAAATAATAGACAGGAAATTACAATTGTCGTTCTTAGTCGGGGTTCCTAGTCGGGGGCGGATAGCTCTGTCCGAGTCACTAATGAATATCATACACAATTTAAATAGAGTAAAAATTCAGTGGATTCCAGTTTGTCTAAGAATTTGCTGACGATGAAGTCAAAGGCCAGAATGAGGTCTTGGAACATCACAATCTGTCAAGGAGTGGTAAGTTATAACTTAAGTTGTTGTTGTTCGTCCATCCCAATGACGAAGACCTTTTTATCTGTTCCTTGAACTAGTCCTTTCAGCTGAGCATTCTCTGAGTTGGGGTTGTGGATGGATGCGAACCTGGTTGGCGAGTCAGATATGGGTTCTGTATACTCACAGGCAGTGGGGGTTGTGGAACGTTCGCTTCATGAGACTGATAGTCACTGGCTTTTCTAGTCTGTCCCCGTTCTGCTGCAGCCTTTTTGGAAGCCTCGCATGATGTTGCTCCTCTGAGGAGAGCTGTGCGCCAGGTTGTACGGTCTTGCACAGCATCTTCCCATGTTTCGTGATTCATGCCGGAAGCCGTTGGAGCCATAAGTTTCCTGGATTTTGCAGAAGTAATATGAAACAGCGCAGGAAACATCACAGTAATCACAAGATAAAACATTGTTTTCCTGAAACGAATGGCCCGGTACTCACAAATATGGAGTCGCTTCTATGATGTCCATATCCACATAATGAGTCTTAGAGACACCTCCACGTGCGATTGCGGAGCACCCAAGTAAACACCAGAATATATCGTGCAGGACTGTCCCACTTATGTAGACCAAAGAGAGGCAGTATGGTCAGGGAGAGCGACCATGCACGAAAAGCTGTGAGGGACCGGGGAAGACCTGAAAGGCACAATCTCCCTCGTGAACATCACCGGACTAGAAGCATAGCATCAGTTGATCGTAAACCTCACCGGACTAGAAGCATAGCATCAGTTGATCGTAAACCTCACCGGACTAGAAGAATAGCATCAGTTGATCGTAAACCTCACCGGACTAGAAGCATAGCATCAGTTGATCGTAAACCTCACCGGACTTGAAGCATAGCATCAGTTGATCGTAAACCTCACCGGACTAGAAGCATAGCATCAGTTGATCGTGAACCTCACCGGACTAGCAGCAGAGCACCAGTTGATCGTAGAGGAAGCAGAAGATTCTAGCACACTGTAAGATACGCGGAAATGAGGAGACAGAAAGACAATAAAACCATTAACTTCATAGACACATGGTAAAGAGGAAAACACATAATCTGATGTGGTAGAAGCGTTCTATTCCTTGCCAGGATGAGCCAAGTTACAATATTCAGACTGCGAACAAGCCACTGAACCATCGGTTCATCATCATCATGTAGCATGTTCTTTGTAGAACGTCATCTCATAACGGCCGATCTGTAACACACTCGATCTCTAACCAGAACTCCCGCCTCTGTCGCTGTCATCTTCAGCACCTTTGTGATGTCTTGTGTCCATCTTCTCCTTCGTCTGTCTCTGTCCCTCTTTCCAGACACCACACCCTCCAGTACCGTTCTCTCCAGGACATGACGTTTAATGTGGTCAAAATATTTTAACTTTCTGGACAAGATATTATTTACTAACAAATTTTCTTCGATATCCAGTTTATTAAGGATATCTGCATCTTTCCTTTTCGCTATCCATGATATTTTTAGCACCCTTTTGTAGCACTTTGGTTCAACAGATTCAATCCTTATCGTAACCGTTTGTGTGGCGGTCCACGTTTCACATCCGCACTTTGCCACCGGGAAGAAGCAAGTTCGCAGGATTTTTATGTTCGTCATTTTATTAGTTTTGTTTGATTACCAACCGCTCAACAATTACAAAATTGCGTTCATGGAAATGTGCCAAGGGAAGCACAAACAACCGGTGGAACACGTTCTCTAGGTATGCCAGCTCCACGATATGAGCATACTGACAACATGACCCTTCAACCCAATTGCAGGATAACCGTAATGGCGATGAGAGAAGCCTGAGCAGGAACGCCAGGTTTATGAGGGAAATAGATGAGATTATTTGAGAGCAAGCGGCGATGGAGGAGGAGAAGAAACTCAGTACATTTGCCTGGAAAAGTTCGCACGATACCACTACGCTAACCGGCAGCATGCTTTACAACGGCCAGCTGTTTGCCTGTGTTCACACAAGTTGGAAGGCTGGATTCAGAAGTGGAATCAAGAACATAGAAAACAAATGCGGTTTCCTGTCTGTTCTCATAAGATTAAAACACATCTCGGTGATACGACAGCTGATAAATAGTATTTTGATACCAACTGGCTGCTACCAGTATCAGGCATGGACTCTCACCAAGGTAAAAGAACATGAGAAAATGAGGTGTGGGGGTCAGAAGGCAGGGCAGAGTACGAAATGGAGAAACAAAACATAAAGAAGGCGGGTGCAACATCGTGCATGGAACACAGAGAGAGGCAGAGAATTCAATTGATTCGGACACCTGACAAAAAAATCAACCAAAGTTACCAGCTGCTACTATCTACAATACCAGACACCAGGGTTGTAGAGCAAAAGGCAGACCAAGAAAAAGATGGATAGACAGTGTCAATGAGGCACTGAAGAATCAAGGAATGACAACAACATCGACGACAAAACTGACACAAGAAATAAAACTGCATCTCCCCACGGCGTCTAACGACAGAAGTGGAAAGATGATGATGATGAACTATTTTCCCAAAAGACGGGAGTTTCAGCTGCACCAAGGGAAGATCAGGCGCATCTGGATGGAAATTTCAAACGAAACACTACAACACAGGCGTACAACGATCATTCTGCTCAACACACTTGACTCAATGAAAGAAAACTTCGCCTCCCCACTCCGCTTCGCTTCAAAAGTTGACCGAAAACGTACAGCCAGTAAGGTAAACAACATGTTGAGATTTTCTACTCCGTTCAGTCGTCCTAACACCCCTTCTATTAAACCCCGTTCGTCTGTTCACCCCTAATGAACTCACCTATATGGCAAATTCCACATTTGCTAGACTACCTGAACAGTTCGGAAAGGAGGGTACAACTTGGAGGAGCTGGGGAGGGGTTTAGTGTAGTGTAAGATAGCCCCCGTATGTGTAAACAAAATGTGGTCTAATCCTCTGAGCAATACAAGAAAACTCGTAAACCATTTCAGACGCGACGGGATGTTGAATGCAACAACGTGCTATCTCAGGTTGGCGATCAAAGGCGATGTTGATTGAGACAAACCTCCCAAACTAATAGCCAATGAAAGGATGTCTATACGTGTGGTTTAGGCTAATCAATATAGTTTTCTACTGTGGACTCTCTGATAACATCATCAAGTGCTCTGCCGGTTGGCGATCGCTCGTATCTTCTTCCTCTTATTATGTGTGTCATTTATCAGTTCCGCCGTTCGAATTTTTATTTTTTTGCTTTCGCCTTATTTTAATTTTTAATTCCACAAAGCGGTGTGCGTTGCAGTATGTTTTTATTTTGCACCTGTCGGCCGTGTGTCCGACTTCGGCATGCATTTTATGTAAGGGTCTGCTTCTTCCTGCATTTTCTAAGGGTTTGCTTCCCCGGGGTAATGGCCGGTGCTGTGATTGGGGAGCGAACCCAGTACCTTCGGGTTGTGTGTCTTGTCACTTATCTACTAGCTCACGCCGCCCCCCGCCGTTATAATGAGCTGAAAATAGCCAATGACACGCAGTTTATTGCTTGCATTTGGGTCAGCGAACGACAGATGAAAAAGACCCTTTTCCGCTTTCAGGAGGCGGCCCTGAATACTGGCTGCACTGGTCTTCTCGTTCGCCATGTTATTTTCATGTTACACGGAGGCCAGTTCTCTGGATAACGGTTGCTGAAGTGGATAGTTCTTTAAGGCTTCCAAGCAGTTTTGTAAGGGGAGATCCGTCTCAGTGAGCTGTTGTTCAGTACACAATTGTCTAAGCTTATTACAGCAGGATATGTTCAGATGTCTGTGGTGCCTTCACGCACATACTCGTTGGTAATGGAGCCAATTTTAACCTGTGCAAGTGGTTATTCAGCCTGTTATGTGATGTAATGGTGTAGTTTGGCTAAGGAAAAATGATTACAGAGGGATGGTAAATCTACTACCCAAAAATCTCAACTGCATCGGATGTGTTGGGCCGAAGGACGCAGATATCGCAGCCTCGCTGCAAACTGCGACACTGCGTCACATTTTTTCAAGACGAACGCCCCCCCCCCTTCCCCCCCCCCCAAAAGGGGATTTTAATCTGTTCAATATTTTTGTTCACTGCCTTCCTCTGTCCCTCTTTCCTTCGATTCTGCCTGTTGTCACCGTGTGTTTCAACCT
Source organism: Ariolimax columbianus (assembly GCA_036924085.1). NCBI lineage: Eukaryota > Metazoa > Mollusca > Gastropoda > Stylommatophora > Arionidae > Ariolimax > Ariolimax columbianus. The sequence continues at coordinate 30,651,808 of JAVGWX010000015.1, forward strand.
GCCTCCTCTCATGGCATGCCGACAACGGATAACTTTTTGCCAGACGCAGTCTTTGTGTATGCGCCTTCTTAAGGACCTCGTTATTAGCTTCCATTGCAATCCATGGGATTCTTAACATTCCTCTATACCAAGACATCACATTTCCCAGCATCCTTCCCATTGCCCCCAATCATTGTGTTCCGTTATCAGATTGACCTTACCCTCATCATCATCATTATCTAGCATATGCTTTGCAAAACGTCGCTCTCATCAGATTCTTTTTTTGTTTTTAAATTTTGCGTTCGCCTTATTTCTCTAATCTCCAAGGTGGCGTACGTTGCACTGTGGTTTTTATTTTGCGCCTGTCGGCCCAGTGCATCCGACTTCAGCTTGCATTTTATGTAAGGGCCTGCTTCCTCCTGCATTTTCTAAGGGTTTGCTTCCTCGGGGTAACGGCCGGTGCTGTGATTGGTAAACGAACCCTGCACCTTCTGGTTGTGAGCCGTGTCACTTAACAACTTGCCCACGCCGTCCCCATCAGATTCGATCTGTAAGAATCGATCATTAGCCAACTCGCCGCCGCCGTCTTCAGAACATGTTTGATGACGAGAATATATCGGTCTCCCTCTGCTTCGTTTTCAAGATACAATACATACCCCAACACCCATCCCCCCCCCCCCCCCCCATCTCCAGTATAGACTTTATTCTTGTATCATTTTTCCCGACTATCGTTTTCCCACAGTGTCGTTTTGCCCTAATATAGTTTTTCCAACCCAGTATCATTTCCCCCAGTATAGTTTCCCCAGTATCGCTTCCCCTAGTATCGATACCACAGTATCCCTTTCTTCAGTATCATTTTTTTACAGCAGTAATTTTTCAAGCCCAGTATTGTTTTCCCCCAGTATCGTTCCACCAGTTTTGTTTTCTCCCAGTATTGTTTCCCCTCAGTATTGTTTTCCCCCAGCATCGTCTTCCCAGTATCGGTTTCCCCCAGTATCGTTTCCCCAAGTATTTTATTTCGAGGTATCGTTAGTCACAAGTATCGCTATTCACAAGTATCGCTATTCACAAGTATCGTTCTTCCCAAGTATCGTTTACCTCAATATATTTTTCCCTCCAGTATTAAACATCTGTTTACGGCTGCAATTAGCTACTCACATCTGTTTGCGGCTGCAATTAGCTGCTAACATATGTTTACGGCTGCAATTAACTGCTCACATCTGTTTGCGGCTGCAATTAACTGCTCACATCTGTTTACGGCTGCAATTAACTGCTCACATCTGTTTACGGCTGCAATTAACTGCTCACATCTGTTTACGGCTGCAATTAGCTACTCACATCTGTTTGCGGCTGCAATTAACTGCTCACATCTGTTTGCGGCTGCAATTAACTGCTCACATATGTTTACGGCTGCAATTAACTGCTCACATATGTTTACGGCTGCAATTAACTGCTCACATCTGTTTGCGGCTGCAATTAACTGCTCACATATGTTTACGGCTGCAATTAACTGCTCACATCTGTGTGCAGCTGCAATTAACTGCTCCTATCTATTTACGGCTGCAATTAGCTGATCAAGCCCCTATGTTCTTTTTGACAGTATCGTCTGCGTATCTTAGCTCTGGAATCTTGTATCCACCGATTGTAAATTGTCTTTCTATATTGTCATCCTCTTTAATATTCCTCTGCATAAATGTTAAATAAATATGGGGAGATGATACATCCTAATCTTACTCCCATTAGTACTACGATCCATTCTGATGTCTGACTAGGTACTCTGACAGCAGAATTAGAATTAATGGTGTAGGAGGTTACTAAAGTGATAGATAAAGGAGAGTCAGTGTATGTTATTTATCCAGATTTTGCAACGGCCTTTGATAGAGTACCTCACCAAATATTACTTATGAAATTAAAATCACATGGAATAGGTGGGAAAGTTGCCAAATCGATTGAAAACTGGTTAATGGGAAGAAGGCAAAGTACTCTGAGTGGTGTGAAGTAAAAGGTTAAGGTTACAGGTCTCGTTTTGGAGACGAATTTTGTTCTTGATGTATATAAAAACGATTTGGATATTGATATGGGATCCATGATTGCAAATTTGCTGATGACACAAAACTATGCAGTAATGTCTCTTCTAAAATAGAAGTGGAAATTTTTAGGTCGTAGTTAGATAGAATTCGAGAATGGTCTGTGAGCTGGCAAATAGAGTTTAATGTAGATACATATTCAATCATCCACATGAATAGATCCAATTTGGAAAATAATTACAGAATTGGAGAGAACAATGTTAGAATGATAAAAAAGGAAAGGGACCTAAGGGTTATAATACATCATACATGTCGGACCACGGGAGGTAAGACCAGAGTGCCTGCAACCAGAGTTACCTCCAGTCGTCTCGACCGATAGTCTTGCCACTGATTCAAGGTAAATCGGTATAAGAGTGAGATTGATGGCCAGCGCATATTCTTCCTCACTATAATCCACGTACTGCGCACATCACATTATTAGGACAAAACCGTCTGATATTGTGGCCGTTAATCGCTTCGCGATGGACAGTAACTACAGGTACAGTGAATGAGTCCAGTTAGCAGTGAAAAATGCGAATGCAGTGTTGGATATGATAACAAACAATATTCAACACATGAGCAAGGAAGTGATAGTCAAACTGTGTAAAGCGTTAGTTAGACCTAGATTGGAGTACTGTGTACAGGTGTCGAGTCCTTATCGTAGAGGGGACATAAATAGCTGGAAGATATTTTTTTTTAAAAAGAGCAACAAAGTTGATAGTGGGATTCCAGAAATGCAGTTATGAGAAAAGACAGGAAAATCCGCCTACAGCGCCTAGAATAGAGAAGAATTCGAGTTGACAATACATGCTTACAGGATAATCAAAGGAAGCAATTAATTATACTATAACAAGTTTTTCAAAATACAACTATCCACAAGAACAAGCGGGGATAGTTGCAAATTAACTAAAGAAAGGAAAGAAAGACTAACATCTGGTCGGGAAAAACATACTGATCAGATATGTTGGTTAGGTTCAGGAAAAACATACTGATCAGAAATGTTGGTTAAGTTCAGGAAAAACATACTGATCAGATTTGTTGGTTAGGTTCAGGGAAAACATACTGATCAGATAAATTGGTTAGGTTCAGTAAAAACATACTGATCAGAAATGTTGGTTAGGTTCAGGAAAAACATACTGATCAGATTTGTTGGTTAGGTTCAGGAAAAACATACTGATCAGATTTGTTGGTTAGGTTCAGAAAAACCATACTGATCAGATATGTTTGTTAGGTTCAGGAAAAACATACTGATCAGATTTGTTCGTTAGGTTCAGGAAAAACATACTGATCAGATTTGTTCGTTAGGTTCAGGAAAAACATACTGATCAGATTTGTTGGTTAGGTTCAGGAAAAACATACTGATCAGATATGTTGGTTAGGTTCAGGAAAAACATACTGATCAAATATGTTGGTTAGGTTCAGGAAAAACATACTGATCAGATTTGTTGGTTAGGTTCAGGAAAAACATACTGATCAGATATGTTGGTTAGGTTCAGGAAAAACATACTGATCAGATATGTTGGTTAGGTTCAGGAAAACCACACTGATCAGATATGTTGGTTAGGTTCAGGAAAAACATACTGATCAGATATGTTGGTTAGGTTCAGGAAAAACATACTGATCAGATATGTTGGTTAGGTTCAGGAAAAACATACTGATCAGATATGTTGGTTAGGTTCAGGAAAAACATACTGATCAGATATGTTGGTTAGGTTCAGGAAAAACATACTGATCAGATATGTTGGTTAGGTTCAGGAAAAACATACTGATCAGATATGTTGGTTAGGTTCAGGAAAAACATACTGATCAGATATGTTGGTTAGGTTCAGGAAAAACATACTGATCAGATATGTTGATTAGGTTCAGGAAAAACATACTGATCAGATATGTTGGTTAGGTTCAGGAAAAACATACTGATCAGATATGTTGGTTAGGTTCAGGAAAAACATACTGATCAGATATGTTGGTTAGGTTCAGGAAAAACATACTGATCAGATATGTTGGTTAGGTTCAGGAAAAACATACTGATCAGATATGTTGGTTAGGTTCAGGAAAAACATACTGATCAGATATGTTGGTTAGGTTCAGGAAAAACATACTGATCAGATATGTTGGTTAGGTTCAGGAAAAACATACTGATCAGATATGTTGGTTAGGTTCAGGAAAAACATACTGATCAGATATTTTGGTTAGGTTCAGGAAAAACATACTGATCAGATATCCTGGTTAGGTTCAGGAAAAACATAATGATCAGATATGGTGGTTAGGTTCAATAAAAACATACTGATCAGATATCGTGGTTAGGTTCAGGAAAAACATACTGATCAGATATCGTGGTTAGGTTCAATAAAAACATACTGATCAGATATCGTGGTTAGGTTCAGGAAAAACATACTGATCAGATATGTTGGTTAGGTTCAGGAAAAACATACTAGCCAAGACCCTCATTTGGCCTTCACGCAGCCATTCCTGGAAACGGGCTGATTTTACGACAGCCTGGTAACAAAATGAGGAATCGACGAACACAGAAGAAGGACGGTATGGTAGGTCTGCTCCGGGTGTGACCTCCTGCAGATGTCTTTATCCATATTGCTTGTAGCTTTCCTCACATCCCGAGGGTGCTGATAAATGTGGACCGCTGTCCTCTAGGCGGTTGTACTTTGTCTGGCTTCATCTGAATGACGCTCACTGCAACGGGTATCAAGTCTATCTACATCTCATCAGCCATACTGCTTTGAAAATAGTATGTTTCCAGGGAACGCTACATGGAAGAGATCTGCTAGTCTTGGTCAAAATATTGCACCTGACCCTGAGGGGACGTCCTGGTCAGTACGGCGTGCTTCTTACCCAAACGTGACGTCCTAGTCAGTATGTTGTGCTTGACCGGATTTGCGTTTCAGTTCCCCAAAATAGGAAATAATGCCACATTGTCCTTTTCAAGATGAACGTCAAAAAAGAAGAAGAAGAAGAAGAAAAGAAGTAGGAGAATATTCTGTGTATCTCACAAACCAAACTGCTGCTTGAAAATTATCTGGACGAAAATATGAATTCAAACATTTACCTGTGCCAACAAAGTTAGTACTCTCACGTAATTAATTGTGATTTGGCGAAGGAGATAACCAGGATTGTTCAGCTCAAATGTATTTTTTTTTTTGCATTCGCCTTATTTCTCTAATCCCCGGTGTGCGTTGCACTGTGGGTTTTAGTTTGCTCCGGTACTGTGATGGGGATCGAACCCAGCACCTTCGGGTTAAGAGCCGTGTCACTGTACCACTAGGCCACGCCCCCCCCCCCCCCCCAAGGTATTCAATTCATTCTTCAGCAGATGAGAAGCATCGCGGGGTTGAAGATGGAGCACAGGGAATGAGCAACTGGTAGCTGGCTGCTTGCGGTGTCCGGGCCAGCGAACCACATCTAACCAAGACCCAATTTGGCTCCCGAGTGAGGGCCAGGGGAACTGGTTCTGTTAGTCTAACAGAATAGAGCATGGGGATTGCAGTGGGGAGGCACACAAGGAATCCCAAAAATGGAGCGGAAATCGGACGTGTTGGACTGAAAGGTCCAGATATCGCTTTAATCTACGGTACGGCATTTTTATAAGGAAACATCGTAAGGAGGGAGGAGGAAGAAAAAGGGAAGAGAAACAAGGGAGGAGGAGGAGGAAGGGAGGGGCAGGAGGAAGGAGGAGGAAGAGGAAAGAATGGTGAAGGAGGGAGAAAGAAGAAGGAGAAAGGAAGTAAAAATGATAGAAAAAAGAAGGAAGGAATGAAAGAAAAAAGGAGGAAGGAAGAACTAGTTGGACGACGGAAGAAATAAGGAGAGAGGAAAAAAGAGGAACGGAGGAGGACGGAAGAAAGAAAAAGGAAGAAAGAAGAGGAAGGAAGGAACAAGAATGAGAAGGACGAAAGAAATAAGGAAGTAGTAGGAGAGAGGAAAGAAGAAGGAAGGAGGAAAAGGGAAGGAAGGAAGAGGAAGGAAAAAGGAAGAAGGACGACGAAAGAAATAAGTAGGATTTTTGAGAGAGAAAATAGGAGGGAGGAGGACGGAAGGAGGGAGGAGGACGGGAGAAAAGAAGGAAGGAAGAAAGAAGGAAGGAAGAAAGAAGGAAAACGGAAGAAATAAGTAACACGTTTGGGACAGGAAATAAGAAGGAAGGAGGAGGACGGGAAGAAGGAAGAGGTAGGAAGGAAGGAAGAAAGGCAGGCAGGAAGGAAGGAAGGCAGGAGGAATGAGGAGCCAGCAAGAGGAAGAAGGAGGAATGAGGAGCTAGCAAGAGTAAGAAAGGAGGAAGATAAAGGAGAAAGAGGAATGCTCTAGAAAAAAAATATCTCATTTTAAGGTACAGCAATAAAAGAGCAAATAGCCAAGTTTCCCCCGGAGAGAATAAAATGAAGAAGAAGACGAAGAAAGACACGCAAAATTCAGAGTTCGATAATTACATTTAATTAATAAATGTTGACGATTGAATTGTTATTTTCTTGTTAACGATTGAATTGTTATTTTCATGTTGACGATTGAATTGTTATTTTCATGTTGACGATTTAATTGTTACTTTCGTAACTTGGGTTAACTTGGATACAGCTAATTGTATCTGATAAGGAACTAAATTGGTGAATGAACCGTGGCTGCATGTATTTTCCGTTGAGTGATTTCCTACAGAAAGGAATACGCATCGCTAAGATGGGGATGTCTGCATTAGGAGAGTTAGTACTAAAAAGGTATTATATATAAACATACCCTAATCCATCCCATTAATACTATATTACATCATACCATTTACCACTCTACATACCACACTATACCATATACATCACGCTATATCACCAAACACCACATCACCAAACACCACACACTATATTACCACACACCAAACATACATCCCACACCCGACCACATATCACACACGTAGCCTCCCGCCCACCCCCCCCACCCCTCACACCCCCTCCCCCACTGACATACTGTAAGAGCAGAAGTCCCAGTGTCCATTAAGGGAAGTGCCAGGTATGTGGACATGTTCTGGACTGCGAGATCAAAGGCTTTTCACCAACACCGAAACCTCTTTCATGTTTACCTGAATCATCCAACAGGTATTCCACGCGGGGATCACATAAACAAGGATTCTCATACCCGAACCCCACAAGGGTACATGCAGCACACCGGGCATTGCCATGTAGCCCCTCGTGTATACGCCATCGTATGGATTTATTAACGGCAAAAAAACGTTCGACGAAAAGTTGTCCACTTTGCAACAGTGTTTCTCAAAGGATATGCTGTGGGTCACTAGTGTGTCGGAATGATCATATCAGTGGCGTGTCCTAGTCTAGGGCACGACACATCCCAAGTGGCATGGCGCCTATCTAGAGGCTGCGTGGCCTAAGGGTGAAACTCGCTTGGTATTCACAATCCCAACGGGTCGATTCCTGTCTTGCCCAGTTTAGCAGACACTTATTTTATTTCTCGGGCGATTGCTCCTCCTGTAAGAAAAGTAATGGCAACCTACCGTACTGTCCACCTGACAAGAAACTTATAACAGCCAGACAGGTAGTGATTTCTGCACAGGACGTGCTACTTACTTGTGTATTATGGCGCCTATAATCGCTGCTGGGGCGCTAATATGTAACGACCAGTGTCGTATTTACTCCTATCTGAAATTTTTTAACAGCTGGGTATTTTAAAAAATATATCCACCTGTCCTCCCCTTAACCAGAAATGGAATGTTCCGTGACGTACGATGGGAACCCAGGAGGGCCGTTTCTGCCATTAGGCTAGACTAGGCGGCAAAAAGGCGGAAACAATTTTAATTTGAAATCAAACGGCGGAGAAATTGAGCAATTAGGAGAGAGAGAAAATGAAATAGTGGACAAATGTTGGTTCTGTTTATGTTTTTAGCGGGACTATTGATTATTGATTTTTGATAATCGATCAAGAGCTAGGTTTTTGTACTTCTCTTTCAGCATATCTAAAAGGTAAGTGCAATTCATGTTTCATATAGAAGAGATAAGTTACTATTAATGTTATATTATAGAAGTTCTTCTTCTTCTTCTTCTGCGTACACAGTCAGACAGTAACCATTATTTTCTCGAAAAAAGCGGCGGTCATCCTGAGACTCTCGCCACTACCATAGAGCTTGTCTTGCAGTTCCACTGGCAATGGCCACATCTGCTCTCTCTGATCCTCGTATGTCGGGCAGTTCTGCAGCAGATGTTCAGTGGTCATTTTACCAGTACCGCACGGGCATTCGTCGGTACACCCTATCTTCAATTTGTTGAAGAGGTGGTACCTCAGTCTGTTGTGGCCAGTGCGAAGTCTGAAGACAACGACCTGCTCTCTTCGATTCAACTGGTAATAGGCATCGTTTTTGGTGTAACCAGTATGTTCGGTTTCCCATTTGGACATGTACCTGGCTTTGATAAGCCATTTTGACTCTTCGTACGTCATACTGGTATCTATTTGTGGTAGCCTTGCACCTTCTTTTGCCAGTCTGTCTGCCTCCTCGTTGCCTTGGATGTTGCAGTGTGACGGAACCCACTGTACCACTACCCTTTTTGGTGCGGACTGTTGGCACAGTTTGCAGAGTGCTGCTCTTAAGTCATTAAGCTCAGTGTTTTTCTGGCTTTTTAGCGCTGTGACTACTTCGAGAGCATCTGTCAGCAGGACTATATGGCTCTCATTTTCACTGTGTGTTACCATTTCTTCCACTGCCGCCCTCAGTGCCTCTGCCTCTGCTCTGAAATTGCTCGTGTACTTACCAGTAGCGAATGACAGTGTTATTTTTCTGCCATTTGGTAGGTTCAGGAATGCTCCTGCCCCTCCGTTCTGTGTAGTGTTTGTTACAGAACCGTCGGTGTATGCATGGGTCCAGTCCATGCTTGGGTAGCTTTTCGTTATGAAGCTTAAGGTAGTGTCTCTCCTTTCTTTTTCGGTCTGGCAGTTTTTGTTTGCAATACCTGGTATATTTTCTACCACCTCTGGAAATATATCCTGCCTCCAAGTAGGTTTTCGTACAGTAGTGATGGGTTTTGGTGTTGTTAGTGCGTTTATGGGATCTTCGTGCATCTTTGCTTTGGCTAGTTCTGCAAAGTTTCTCCGCTTTAGTTTCCCAGTTCCCAAATTGTTTAGCCTCTGGTACATTGGATGGTCCGTCAGTCTTCGGAGTTTCTCTGACTGCAGCTGGGCTCTGCAGTCTCTTCTGTCGGTCATGGATTGCAGTTTTGTAATCTTTTCAAGTTCTACAATTGGCGTTGACTTCATGCCACCAGTTATGATTCTCATGGCTTGGTTTTGAAGTTTGTTAACTTTATCGATGCCGCGATGCCATACTCGAGAACTGGTCTCACTCTTCCAGTGTACAGTTTCTTTAGTATGCCTTCGTCTGCTCCCCAGCTTGTGCCAGCAAGTTTCCTCATGATCGCCATTCTTTCTCTGGCTTTCATTCGGTTTCTCTCAATCTGACTTTTCCATGTCATGCGCCGATCAAATGTGACTCCCAGATAGGTTGGGTTGTCGTTTGGCTGCAGGATTTTGCCATTTAGGCTTAATTTGGTACTTTGGGGTTTTAATGAGAGCGAGAATATTGTGCACGTGGTTTTCTCCTCGTTTATTTTGACCAGCCATGAGTTCGCCCACTCTTCCAGCGATGTTAGGGCCGTTTGCATCCGATTTCTTGCTATGGTGAGATTCTTTTCAGAGGTCCACATAGCCAGATCGTCTGCAAACATTGAGCTATGGACTCTTCTTGGTATATTCTCTGTAATATCGTTTATATATACCAGGAAGAGTGTGGGTGACAGTACTCCCCCTTGGGGTACTCCCTGCTCGAGTGTCACCTTTTTGCTCATCTGCCCTTGTACTTGGACTCTGGCCGTTCTTTGTTTGAGGTAGTGGTTGATCCACTTGTACATCTTCCCACAAACATCACTTCTTCTTAGCTTGACTCTAAGTCCATCCTTCCAGACTTTGTCAAATGCCTTTTCCAGATCCACCCAAACAGCTACTGTGTGTTTCTGTGCCTGGTAGGCATCTTCTATCTCCTGGGCTATGAGGATGACCTGGTCCTCAGTGGATCTGTGCTGTCTAAAGCCGGCTTGCTGTGGAATTAGTATTCGTTTTTCTTCCAGATGCCACATCAGTCTGGTGTTTATCATCCGTTCCATCAGCTTGCCGACACAGCTCAGTAGTCTTATGGGCCTGTATCCATTCGGATCTGTTTTGTCCTTTCCTGTTTTTGGTACTGGTACCAGTATTGCATCTTTCCATGCCTGGGGTACAATACCCCTTTTCCAGCTTTGGTTCAGGACTGATAGTAGTTTTTCCTTCGCTGTTTGGCCCAGCCCCATCAGCATTTCGTTTGTTATCCCGTCTTTTCCGGGAGATTTCCTTCTCTTTAGTGTTCTCATAGCCTCTTCCATTTCGCGCATTGTTAGTTTGGCCATCATGTGCTCTTCAGGAGCCGTATTTATGTTTTCGTGCCCCTTTAGCTCTTCGCTAATGTCTGTATGCTTATCTGCAGGGACCTCGATGTGGTTTGCTCTGGCATAGTGATCGACAAAGGCGTTTGCGGCTTTCTTACCTGTGATCAAGTTCTCGCCTTGCTTGATAGTAATTTGTTTATTTGACGGGGTTTCGTCGTTCATGGCTCTGACTAGCTTCCATAGCTTGTTCCCTTCTTTGTCCAGGTTTAAACTTTCCGATTTATTTTTCCAACTTTCTCTTGCTGTTTGCTTGAGAGTGTGTTTGTACTTCGCCGCGGCGGCTTTGAGGGCGATGTTTGCCTCCACGGATTTTTCTCGTTCTGCCATGTTCCTCGCATTTGTTACTGCATCTTCCACTTTCTGTAACTCATCATTCCAGTAGGGCTTATAGTTTTTCCTAGCTCCTCTTGGGATGGTTTCAGTGGCGGCTTGCATTATTGCCTTGCTTAGGCTCTCTACCATGGGCTTCATTTTGGTGTTTCGTGTGTTGATGGTTTCACACAGCCCATCTGTCAGGATTGCAAATCTGTCCCAGTCGGCTCGTTTGTAATTCCAACGTGGGAGCGGTTTTGTTTCCTGTGGGCCTACTTCCATGTCAATGGTTAGCCTGATCGGCCTGTGGTCGCTACCTGCCAGTTGGTTTAGCACCTGGCGGTCTATTTTATAGTGTATGTCCTGTGTGGAGAAGGCCAAATCTGGAGTCGAGGTGGTATGCCATGTTCTTGAATAGAAGCTAGGGCTATCCTCCGGCCTATTGATTAGGGAGAGATTTGCATCTATCTCCCAATCTTCCACTTCGTCACCTCTGTTGTCTGTGTCAGAGTATCCCCATCTCTCCGAGTGGCTGTTGAAATCTCCAACCACTATGCAGTTGGAGTCTCTGACCTCCATACTCGAGAGCGATAGGTCTCTGTTTGGTGGTCCGTACAGATTGAAAATGCGGAGCTTCGTCTCTTGAGCCATTATGTCAACTCCTACAATTTCTGCTTGTCCGGTGTGATTGACAGGTACCGCGCTACTCGGTATGCTGTTTCTGGTCAGTATCAGGACCCCTCCTTTGTGGCCTTCTCTATCTAGACGGAAAGTCTGGTATCCTCTGATTGAGAATTTATGGTTTTTGTTGAGGTGCGTTTCCTGGATACATGCCACGTCAATCTTACCTTCATGCAGGTGATGTGTTAGGGAAAGTTTTTTGTTAATGACTCCCTCCGCATTCCACTGTAATATTCTGAGGGTCTTGAGGTTTTGGCCAATAGTCGTTTCCCCATAGCCATGTGCCTTGACTCCACGACACATGGGTGGGTGACCACCAGTAGTCAAGGGTGGGCCCCTTCGAGGCGTGGGGCCCGGCGCTATCGCTGCCTGGCGGGTCTCCTCAGGATGAGCGCCATACGTTTTTCGAATAGGTTGTGCTGCCATCATACTGTGATTTACGTTGCACTGTTTTGTTAGGCTTGCGGCCCCGTGCATCCGATTTCAACAGGCGTTTCTGTAGGGATGCCCTCCTTAGCCTTTGGCTGTCCCCAGCCTATCTGCAAGGCAGCAGTTGTTTACGATCAGAGTTTTCTCTCCTATGGAAGTTGTCTTTCCAGACTATCGAGTCTTCACTACTCGTGTCTATAGGGTGCAATGATGGTATGTGATATATGAGATGGACTGGTTTACCCGGAAGAGAGGCAGTCCAGTGTGTCTGTATCCCAGGATCGTCACGTCCTGCCAGAAACGTAGCATTTGCATGTGAGTGGGGTATCTCCTTTTCCCTTTATTTTCTTGGCCACTATGCAGGGATGGTACGCCTAGCATTCCCCGCCACCTGGGGTGTTGACACAGTGGGGCAGGTGTGCAATGTCCGCTGGTCTGCATCTCTTCTGCGTCCAGCATGATAGTTATGGCTGATAACGTACAGAGGTAGATATCGTAACCGGAGTGCATTTAGCCAGAGGACAAGCCTGGTAATGTCACAGAGATGTTGATCGCCTGGTGTGCGGACAACTCTCATGGTCAGTGGTTGAGTCTTGACAGTTCACAGTGTGGTGGCTGCTCTACTGTTTTCGACGCCCCGACCAGGTTCTAAGTCTTTGGTTGGTGTTTTTCGCACCCCATCGCCGTATAGGGTGAGTATCGAGCAGTTTTCCGCCCGCTTTGATTTGCGGGCGGCAAGGACCTCTTACTGTGGCTCTACCTGATAGGGCTGGGGCGCAAGCCCCAGGTCCCGAGCATGTAGGAGCCTCCTATTGCAGTGGTGCTGAGATTTTGGGCGGGATTGCGGCTTTCAAGGGTTCGGCCGTAATCCCCCACATGGTAGCCTCGCGCCCTTGGCTTATCAGCCTGGTACGTGAACCAAAGTGTCTGCGGCTCCTCTCGATTTGAGCTGGTTTTCCGTAGCCCTGTCATTTGTAGGGTAAAACTGACCTGTCTTCAGATCTATTTCCAGCACCCGTTCACTATTTGGTCAGACGAATTTATTGAGGGCTTTTGTTTGTCAATGACCAGGTATTTGAAATCTGCGGAGTTAAACACGATTTCCGTAGCGTTCTTTCATTTGAGCTGACTTGTCGTCCGTGAGTCTAATACCAGCGTACGTTCATTATTAGACCCAAACGGCAGCGCTCTCAATTTGTCAGTTGTTCTACAGCATTGGCGTGTTCAGTCAAATTAAGCCGCAGGTTCCACACCTGGTGGTGCCCTTTCGTCAATTCCCTTAGCGAGATAGTCAAGTTTCTTAAAGGGTAGCCCCAAAGATTTTCGAGGGTCTAATTCCAGCACATGTTCTCTATTAGACCCCACTAAGGTGTACTTTTTGATAGTCATTCTGCAGTATTGGCGTGGTAAGTTAACTTAGGTCTCAGGCTCCACTCCTGATAGTGCTCTTCCGTCAATTCCTTTATCAAACACTGGATGCAGACAAAACCGAGCCACAGGGGTCATAACCCCAGATTTCTGGGGGTCTAAGTCCAGCACCAGTTCCATATTAGACTCCAGAAGAGTGGTCTCGGCATGTCAATCATTTCAGTGTTGGCCGTGTTGAGTCAAATTAAGCCGCAGGCTCCACTCCTGGTGGTGCCCTTCCGTCAATTCCTTTAAGTTTCAGCTTTGCAACCATACTTCCCCCGGAACCCAAACACTTTGGTTTCCCGGAAGCTGCCCGCAGAGTCATCGAAGCAACTCCTGCGGATCGCTAGTCGGCATCGTTTATGGTCAGAACTACGACGGTATCTGATCGTCTTCGCGCCTCTGACTTTCGTTCTTGATTAATGAAAACATTCTTGACAAATGCTTTCGCAGTAGCTCGTCTTGCGGCGATCCAAGAATTTCACCTCTAACGCCGCAATACGAATGCCCCCGTTTGTCCCTGTTAATCATTACCTCCAGTTCCGAAAACCAACAAAATAGAACCGAGGTCCTATTCCATTATTCCATGCACCATTATTCAGGCAGCCGAGGCCTGCTTTGAACACTCTAATTTTTTCAAAGTAAACGCGCCGGCCACCCAGGACGCTCAGCGAAGAGCACCCGTGGGAGAGAGCCGGCAGACGGTAGGGCAGGAGACAACGGGCAGTGAACCGGCGCGAGCCGGACCGCCCGCCTGCGCCTGAGATCCAACTACGAGCTTTTTAACTGCAACAACTTTAATATACGCTATTGGAGCTGGAATTACCGCGGCTGCTGGCACCAGACTTGCCCTCCAATAGATCCTCGTTAAAGGGTTTAAAGTGTACTCATTCCAATTACGGGGCCTCGAAAGAGTCCCGTATTGTTATTTTTCGTCACTACCTCCCCGTGCCGGGAGTGGGTAAGTTGCGCGCCTGCTGCCTTCCTTGGATGTGGTAGCCGTTTCTCATGCTCCCTCTCCGGAATCGAACCCTGATTCCCCGTTACCCGTTACAAACATGGTAGGCATGTCACGTACCATCGACATTTGATAGGGCAGACATTTGAAAGATGCGTCGCCGGCACATGAGGCCATGCGATCAGCACAAAGTTATCCAGAGTCACCAGTGGGGACGCCGCAACCCCGCGAGGGGAAACGACGATTGGTTTTGAACTAATAAAAGCGCTCTTTCCGCGAGGGTCGGAGCTTGGTAAGCATGTATTAGCTCTAGAATTGCCACAGTTATCCAAGTAGGATCGTGTCATCTAAGGAACCTCGACTGATTTAATGAGCCATTCGCGGTTTCACCGTGAGACAGTGTGAACTTAGACATGCATGGCTTAATCTTTGAGACAAGCATATGACTACTGGCAGGATCAACCAGATATCTGTCGGAGACGTACGTACAGCACACACCGGTCGGCGGAGGAAGGGTGTGTAAAAAGCCTCGCTGGGACGACGGCCGCAGGGACCGACTGACGGGACGGACGGTTTGTTCCACCCGTCCCTCACTCCGTTGACCTAGGACCGCCTGACAGGGGCCTCCCACACGCACCAGACGACCGACCGACCGGGCTCGCTCGAGGAGGGATGGCAGCGCTCTGTGCAGAACGGATCCCAACGACCTCGGCGACGAATTTCACTGGGACTAGAGACACAATTTGGCCTGCCCTTCTTCTCCGTAGGGAGAACGCAGGGCCTCGAGGCAACGATTCCTGCTTTCCATTTGCCGGTCACAAGCTCTTTGCGAGAGTCGGACCACCAGCGAGACGTACTGTCGAGCTCTGCTATAAGCCTTAGATAAATCACCACGGACGGACCACGTTTCCTGATACGGACCAGACTAGCGCACCTCGGTGGAGGAGCCACTACCACAAACCGCACCCAATTCGCATTACGGGGAAAGGCAGGCGAGCGTTTTCCGCAAGCCCGCGCTATCGCTCCGCCTGGCGGGACTGAGATCGCTTTACGAACACTGGTTGAAATTGAGTCGCCGCGGCGAGACAACTACCCCAGATTATAGAAGTTCAATACAAGTTCTTTTATTATAAAAGTTGAATGAAAGTTCTTTTATTATAAAAGTTGAATGAAAGTTCTTTTATTACACAAGTTGAATACAAGTTCTTGTATTATACAAGTTGAATACAAGTTCTTGTATTATACAAGTTGAATACAAGTTCTTTATTATAAAAGTTGAATACAAATCTTTTATTACACAAGTTGAATACAAGTTATTTATTATAAAAGTTGAATACAAATCTTTTATTATACAAGTTGAAAATAAATTATTTTATTATACGAGTTGAATACAAGTTGTATATCTAATACATGAATTCTTCTAGCCTGGATGGCAAGGAGAGAGAGAGAGAGTGATGTAGTAAAAGGGAGGGGGTAGCAAAACACCTAGACTGGCCTAGAAACGGTTCTGGAACTCAGTGAGGTCTGTTTGGTTTGAATTAAGACGCAAGTATCAGATTGGCTTCAAACACCAACCACACAATGAGGCTGCTAGCTCCCATTCACAATACTCTTCAGTTTCTTTATGACAATTTCTTGGAGCGTTGCAGTGACTTTATTCTTTTCAATCCAGGTATCTTTCAGGTGGCAGCCGAATCTTTTACATTTAGATGATGGCATATACCATTCAGGCCACAGGTCCGAACAATGCTTTGCTGAGAGTGTCTGTGAGACAGACGAAAGACTTGTGCCTAAGATGTCTGACAATTCAACATTTCTTCGGTGCCTTTAGGCAGATATTTTGTGTGCCTTCTCATCCCATCTGACATCTGACAAAATGTCGTACAGTAAGGCTTTACACATTTCCGTACCGTATTTTGTCTTCTCCTCGTTCTTCTACCCATATCAGTTCGCCGGTTGCGAGGGAAGAAAGTAGTTCCGGTAAAAGATAACCATCTGCTGAACACCGGGGGAAAAAAAAACCAAGGGCGTGTCGGAAAACACTAGGGGCCTGTATTTTAAATTCTATTTTAAGCGGTACAGAAGTGGGTCAGCATTGTAACTAAAACTTAGACTCCCAGCAGGTCTCTTGGGCTGGATACGCCTTCTGTACTCAGGTAAGATGGACGCCGAGTAGCAACACATAGTAGACACGCTGGTATCTCCCAGGCATTTGCAACATTTTAATTACGGCATTTATTCTCGGTGATGTTGTCCAGCCGATGGATCAACGTTAAGGAATAAAAGCTTCGTGCCCTTGCAGCTGCCGCTCAGTGTGCATGCACAATTTCTTTCCCCACTCTTATATGTTATAATAAACTTATACCGTGCACCAGAGGTTTGAACCCCCGCTTCCTTGGTTAGAAGACACATCAAATACCACCTCCTCATCCAGCCGTGTTCCCTCCCTCAGGATGCCACCACTATGCCGAGGTGGTGTCGGGGAAGGGGGTGGATTGCGCGTCTTAGTGGCACTGCAAGCTATGCCAACGGGAACGTATGTTCATGGTAGAACCAGCCAAGCCCGACAGGTCTAATGTGAGGGACTAGGCAAGCGTCTAGCCTAGCCGCCAGTCAGCTGGCTTGCCAAGGTTCGAAATCACGAACGACCACCCAGATAATAAATTCGGGCGTGTTTTGTTCCTGGTGCAACCGCTCCTCCAGTCGACCCAGCTGCAAATGGGTACATGACGTATGAGTTGAATGTATAAACAGCAAGGAAGGGAACTGGCCACCCCACCTAACATAGGCTGTGGCTTAGTCCTTGAAGAGTTATCTTCATCCCCGACGGCATGTGTGGCCATAGGACCCACCTTTACTTTAGACTAAGAATCGCAGCAGTCGTACAGGTGGAAGATAAACCACATAGGATATGAAAACTGTACGCACAGTCCGGGTAGTTACAGCTCGAGAACCCCGGGATAAGATAGATGGATGGTTAGGAAAGGATAGGATTTGATATGTGGTATGAGATATGGTATGAGATATGGTATGATATGAGATATGGTATGATATGAGATATGGTATGAGATATGGTATGATATGAGATATGGTATGAGATATGAGATATGGTATGAGATATGGTATAATATGAGATATGGTATGATATGGTATGAGATATGGTATGATATGGTATGAGATATGGTATGATATGAGATATGGTATGATATATGGAATTTTTATTATTTTCTTTTTGCGTTCGCCTTATTTTTCTAATCCCCAAGGCGGTGTGCGTTGTACTGTGGTTTTTATTTTGCGCCTGTTGGCCCAGTGCATCAGACTTCAGCGTGCATTTTATGTAAGGGCCTGCTTCCTCCTGTATTTTCTAAGGGTTTGCTTCTCCGGGGTAACGGCTGGTGCCGTGATGGGGATCGAACCCAGAACCTTCTGGCTGTGAGCCGTGTCACTTAACCACTAGCCCACGCCGTCCCCTGAAATATAGTATGATATGAGATATGGTATGATAAATGGTATGGTATGAGATATGGTAAGATATATGGTCAGATGTATGGTATGATATATGGTATGATATATGATATGATAAATGGTATAATATGAGATATGGTATGATAAATGGTTTGATATATAATATGAGATATGGTATGATAAATGGTTTGATATATGATATGAGATATGGTATGATAAATGGAATAATATATGGTACAAGATATGATATGAGATATTGTATAATAAATGGTATGATAAATGGTATGATAAATGGTATAATATATTATATGATAGGAGACGAGATACGAAAGACGAGATACTGGACGGAATGGATTGAATGGGAATGGATTGAACGAGACTGAATTGGACGGGACTGAACGGGTCTGGACCGGGATGTATCCTGACGGAAAATGATTGACTTGACTTGGCTTTGTTCGTTCTCAATCTCCCACTACCAAGTCCTGAAAAGGGCTTAAGTGGCAGAATGTAGTCAAGAGAACAGAATGCGTTGTATTGCAGTATACAGCTTGACTGTGATATTTGCACATCTCGGTCCGACACATCCGACTTCAGCAGGGGATATTATTGGATTAGAGCATGAGCCCAGGAAGACAGTCCACAAAGGAGAGGAAAACTCTACCCACAGTCCGCGTAGTTGCAGCTCGAGAACATAAGAGGGAAGGACATCTGAGGACAGTATCCCTAACAGAAAAGACACAACCTGCTGCCTTACAGGAAGGTTGAGGACAACCAAAGGCTAGGAAAGGTAACCCCAACAGAAACCACAACTGCAAACAAGCACAAAATGCCTTAGCGCAGACTTCCAACAAGAGGCCAGTTGGAGCTGCAGCCATACGCCTCGAATGGTGTACAATAAAACTGAAAATGAAGCCAGTTGAGGATTTCTTAGATTGAAATCAAATGGCGTCTGGTAGCAACATATCTCCACATAAGAAAATGCGCAAAACAGCACGGACGCGACAAACATGACAGAAAACCTGACAGAAATCATGACAGAAAACATGACAGAAAACATGACAGAAAACATGAGACAGAAAAACATGACAGAAAACATGACAGACAACATGACAGAAAATATGACAGACAACATGACAGAAAACGTGACAGACAACATGACAGAAAACATGAGACGGAAAACATGAGACGGAAAACATGAGCCGAAAACATGAGACTGAAAACATGAGACGGAAAACATGAGACGGAAAACATGAGACAGAAAACATGAGACAGAAAACGTGACAGACAACATGTCAGAAACATGAGACAGAAAACATGAGACGGAAAACATGAGACGGAAAACATGACAGAAAACCAGCTTTACAATACCGTCATGCTCTATCCACTTGTCGTTAGACATCGTGGGGAGTGTTAGTTTTATGTCGTGTGTTAGCTTTGTCAAACAAGTTGTTGTAACTCCTTATTTCTTGAGTGTGTCACTGAACTCATCTATCCATCTTTTACTTGGTCTGCCTCTTGCTCTGCAACCCTGATATTTGGTATTGTAGATACGAGCATCTGGTGACTGTGGTTGCATTCTTGTCAGGCGTCCGAACCATTTAATTCTCTGCCTCTCTGTGAATTCCATGCACGGTGTTGCAAGCACTTTCTGTCTGATTACTTCGTTTCTCCATCTGTCCAGCCTTGTGACCCCGACAGCCTTTCTCAAACACTTCATTTTTCATACCTTGATTTTTCTTTCTTGTGCCTTCCTGAGAGTCCATATCTGACACTAGAAACAGAGTTGCTATAATAATACTATTTATCATCTGTCTCTTTGTCTTCATTGAAATGTGTTTGTATCTTAGTAATGGTGAGAGCTGATATGAAACCCCATTAGCTTTCTGTGTTCTTGATTTCACCTCTCTAGCTCACCTTCAATATTGTGTGTACACGCTGCCCAAGTATTTGGATTCTCTGCCTGTTTATGTTATGTGCTTTGTACCTGAATATTTAGTGTTTTCTCTATTCTGCTGATTTTCATTATCTCCGTCTTTGCCTTACTAGTCCTCGTATTATTTCTGTCACAGGCATTCATGGACATGCAGGTGTTCTTTGAGGATTTCTTCATCGGGAAGGAAGAGATCATCTGAAAAAATGTTCATTGTGGTGGTTTTTGGGACAAGTTTGAGTGGTTAGGTAAGTAGTTATGTAGGTAGGTAGGTAAGTAGGTGAGTAAGTAAGTAGGTAGAGAGATAGGTAGGCAGATAGGTAAGTAGAGTTGTGTAGAAAGATAGGTAGGTAGGGAGATAGGTAGGTAGGTGGGTGGGTTGGATAGGACTTTGTGGGTGGTATTTGGGTGGGTGGGCTTCATGGGTGGTATTTGGGTGGGTGGGCTTTGTGGGTGGTATTTTGGTGGGTGAGCTTTGTGGGTGGTATTTGGGTGGGGGGGCTTTGTGGGTGGTATTTGAGTGGGTGGACAGGTAGGGAGCAGGTGGGTTTGGGCGAGGCGGGCTTTTGTGTGTGGCATTTTGGTAGGTGGAGCGGTGGCTGTGAAGATTGGATTGGGGGAGGGGTGGATAGGTGGGTTTATAGGTTTGGATGGGAGTGTGGGTGGATGGGTTGGTGTGTTGGTAGATTAGTCGGTGGGTCGGTAGATCTTGGTATATGACTGGGTAGATTGGCAGATGGGTGGATTGGTTGGTAGATCTTGGTAGGTGTGTGCGTATGTTGGTAGATGGGTAAGTGGGTGGATAGTTGGAAAGTTATACATCTGGAAAAGTAAATAATGGATGAATAGATTGATACGTTGACAGACAGACAGATGGACATACAAACAGGCGGGGGAGGGATTGATGGATGGAATATTGGCTGGTTATATGAATGGATGTTACTATCGAGGCATTGGAAATGTTAAACAGGACCATTCAAGAGAGGTTAACAAAGGAATATTCTAACAATTGAGATAACAAGCAAACTTTCCATCAAATGAGCCCACGTACCGACAGGACGGCTTTACTGAGAAAACTAATAATGTTCGCTTAAGCGGCAAAGGCCCGTTGTGTCGAACGGTCACTACTATGTCCAACTACCACGGCTATGTCCATGCGTAGCGTGTTGACCGAAATATTCATATACCCCCCTCCACCCCACCCACCCCGGTGGAGCCGAGTACTCCGCTGCCGTGGGATGCGGGCAACAAGGAGTATTGTGTTAGACCAATGTTTGTGTCTGGCTTTCTGGATGGGTGGGTGGATGGATGGAGGGGTGGGTGGATGGATGGGTGGGTGGATGGATGGGTGGGTGGATGGATGGGTGGGTGAATGGATGGGTGGGTGGGTGGTAGATGGATGGGCGGGTGGGTGGGTGGATGGATGGTGGGTGGGTGGATGGATCTGGATGGTGGGTGGGTGGATGGATGGATAGAAAGGTAGATTGATACAAATAAAGATAAATATGCAATAGACAGATACAAATAAAGCTATGAAAGATAAAGATAAGATTAAGATATATAATAATAGATAAAGGTAAAAATAACTAAGTTAAAATAAAGATAATATCAATAAATATCGATAGATAAAGATAAATAAAGATAGATAAAGATGGAAAGCAATAGATAAAGATTAAATAGATATGAACGATAAAGATATATAAAGATAAGTTAAAGATAAATAGAAGAAGGATAAAGATAAAATAGATACAGATAAGATAGATAAAGATAAGATAGGTAAAGAAAAGGATAGATAAAGATAAAGATATATAAAGATATAGATGAATAAAGATATACATTGAAAGAAATAGGTAAAAAATATATAAAGCTAGATAGAAAGATAGACACAAATATAGATAAAAAGAAAGATAGTTATGGACAGATAAGCGTAGATAGATAAGCGCAGATAAGGGATAGATAAGCATAGATATATAAGAAGCAACTATGAAGGAAACATCTGCTATTTCAAACTCCAAGTAAAAAAAAATCCACATTAAAACAATAAAAATAAACAGATAAAAGCGGGGAAGCTACAAAAAATAGTAATTTTTTGCCGACAAGAAGAGACAGAACTTAGACATGGCAAAAATATCATATCTCTTTACACTTGGCATGTCGGGAAGTTGTTGCATGTGCCGGTAAACTTATCAGAACTCATAAAAAAAACCGCCCCCCTCTCCACCCCTAGCCCCAACGAAACCTTCGTTCTTTATAAGACATGGATCTCAAACTAACTCACCACAAGGGACGTATACAACCAGTAGGATGACTCAAGGGCCGCACAACACCTGAGTCCGCATTAGTTCTAAATATATTCCTGAAAGCGAGGGCAGCATTTGCCGTCGGGGATGAAGATAACGCTTTGCGTACTAAGCCGCAGTGTATGTGAAGTGCGGTGGCCATTTCCCTTCCTTGCTGTTTTTATGCTCCACAACTGAAACGTCGAGTACCAATTTACAGCTGGGTCGTCTGGAGGTGCGGTCGTACAAGGCACGAGACACGATACGGATTTTGTTTGTCCGCCCGTCAATCTCTCTTCCTTTCCCACGTGGATTCCATGCCAGGGCCTATCTTGCCACGTACTTCTTCTTCTGCGTTCGTTCTCAATCTCCCGCCACTAAGCTCTGAACGTTCTCAACCCCCCGCTACCAAGCCCTGAACATTCTCAGTCTCCCGCTACCAAGCCCTGAACGTTCTCAACCCCCCGCTACCAAGCCCTGAACGTTCTCAGTCTCCCGCTACTAAGCCCTGAACGTTCTCAATCTCCCGCTACTAAGCCCTGAACGTTCTCAATCTCCCGCTACCATGCCCTGAACGTTCTCAATCTCCCGCTACTAAGCCCTGAACGTTCTCAATCTCCCGCTACTAAGCCCTGCACGTTCTCAATCTCCCGCTACCAAGCCCTGAATGTTCTCAAATCTCTTGCTACCAAGCCCTGAACGTTCTCAGTCTCCCGCTACCAAGCCCTGAACGTTCTCAATCTCCCGCTACCAAGCCCTGAACGTTCTCAATCTCCCGCTACCAAGCCCTGAACGTTCTAAATCTCCCGCTACCAAGCCCTGAACGTTCTCAATCTCCCGCTACTGTTCTGAGCTTGTTCAGAGATCTCCACGTAGTGAATGGCAAATCATGTCCTGGTCCAAGTTCTGCTTTTCTCCATCCAACCTTCTCCATTTATTTGGCTCCACTTTTCTATGCGGTTTCTCTAGAGGCTCTGTTCTGTGGCCTGTACAGTCCGCAGAAAACTTTTCCGTTATTTCAGTCGTATTCTTTCTTAATAAGTCTAAATGATATTGCTCTTCAACAGGTCCATGAGTTCAAATATTTGGGCAGTATTTTTTCGGCAGATGGTAGGATCGACAGGGAAATTGAGACTATGTGTCAGGCAACAGCTGGTAAACAATATATTTATGCCGACTCTGTGCTACCAGTGCCAAACGTGGAGAGATTAAAAAGGGAAACATTTGAGAGCAGAATTTCGACTTGTGAAATGAAGTGTTTGAGGAAGGTCATCGATGTTACCAGAAGAGACAGAATGCGGAACGACGACATTCAAAGTATGGTCGGCACTACGTCTTGGGTCGAATACATTTCCAGGCAGAAAATAAGTTGGTTTGGTCATATCATGGGAATGCACCCTCATGTACTTCCACTGATGGCTTACAACGCTGGCCGACCTGGCTACCGGGTAAAGGTGCGGTCGCGAGGTAGGTGGGTATATGACATTAGAGTGATTGTCCAGCGACAAGGGATCACATTGACCGACGCAACGCACTTGGCGCAGGATAGACGACTTAAACTCCCCACGGCGCTTAACGACATATGTGGAAAGAAAACTAACTATTCTTTCTGCTGTATGTCCCAAAAGAGTGTGTCTGGTCACATCACTACTTTTGTCTCTCAACTTCAGATGCGACATGTCTTTTAATATCCGGATGTGCGATACCGGTGATTGCATAGACTTTCCCCGTGAAATTGAAGCCTGAATAACAATTGAGGACATGTTGTACAGCAGTTTGAGAAGCAAGAAATACAGCTTTTTCATAGTAAATTTAAATGCGTACAAACAAGAAATGGCAATAATAAAGGAGATAACATGGATTCAATACGAGATTAGAGTCAAGAAAAATATATTTTGTTCAGGTGATAAACTCCGACCGTTGTATCATGAATAGATCAGTTGCAGAACAGTTTCACAGATTAAATCTTCTTCTTTTAGTTCGCCAAGTTTTTCTTGTTACGTCTACACGTGAAGTACAATTCTTTGGATAAAGTTTTCTAGAGTTCTTTAAGGCTACCAAACAGATTTGTGGGGAGATTCGTCTGTGTGGTCCAGTGATCAGCACGCAATTGGCTAAGCATGTTAACAGACATTTAAATACGATGTTTCTACCAAACTGTTTTTAGCCAAGTACGTGCATATTCTACTGTAGGAGTGGCTTGCCCTTGGCGGATACCCTTATGGTCTACGGGAAGCGTGTAGCCTAGCCGGCATTGAAGTCTTGCTAGACTAGGATTTGAGCGTGCCAGGGTTCGAATTCGTAGACGGATAGAAACAATTCCGAGCCGTGGTTCATGGCTGGTACGACCGCTCCACCAGTTGACCCAGCTGTAAATGGGTACCTGACATATGAGTTGGTGAAGGTAAAAATAGAAAGGAAGGGAACTGGCAACCCCACCTCACATAGGCTGCGGCTTCGCACACGAAGAGCTATTTTCATCCCCGACGGCATTTGTTGTCAAGGGACTGAACTTTTATGGCTTACACAATGCTGTTGATGATTTAACTAACCTTTTACGGCCCTTTGGGGGTCGAAGATGCAGCAGTAAATGAACTGTCAATAGCCATCGACTCATACCTGGTTGCTTGCATCAATGTCAGCGAACCAGGGCTGACCCAGACTCTATTGTCTCCAAGTGGCGGAACTGGAAACAGGCTGTAACCAGGGCTGACCCAGACTCTATTGTCTCCAAGTGGCGGAACTGGAAACAGACTGTAACCAGGGCTGACCCAGACTCTAGTGTCTCCAAGTGGCGGAACTGGAAACAGACTGTAACCAGGGCTGACCCAGACTCTATTGTCTCCAAGTGGCGGAACTGGAAACAGACTGTAACCAGGGCTGACCCAGACTCTATTGTCTCCAAGTGGTGGAACTGGAAACAGACTGTTCTGTTCTGTTAAGAATGAACGTTAATGTACTACGGACAATCTGGGGTAGTTGTCTCGCCGCAGCGACTCAATTTCAACCAGTGTTCGTAAAGCGATCTCAGTCCCGCCAGGCGGAGCGATAGCGCGGGCTTGCGGAAAACGCTCGCCTGCCTTTCCCCGTAATGCGAATTGGGTGCGGTTTGTGGTAGTGGCTCCTCCACCGAGGTGCGCTAGTCTGGTCCGTATCAGGAAACGTGGTCCGTCCGTGGTGATTTATCTAAGGCTTATAGCAGAGCTCGACAGTACGTCTCGCTGGTGGTCCGACTCTCGCAAAGAGCTTGTGACCGGCAAATGGAAAGCAGGAATCGTTGCCTCGAGGCCCTGCGTTCTCCCTACGGAGAAGAAGGGCAGGCCAAATTGTGTCTCTAGTCCCAGTGAAATTCGTCGCCGAGGTCGTTGGGATCCGTTCTGCACAGAGCGCTGCCATCCCTCCTCGAGCGAGCCCGGTCGGTCGGTCGTCTGGTGCGTGTGGGAGGCCCCTGTCAGGCGGTCCTAGGTCGACGGAGTGAGGGACGGGTGGAACAAACCGTCCGTCCGTCCCGTCAGTCGGTCCCTGCGGCCGTCGTCCCAACGAGGCCTTTTACAAAAACACACCCTTCCTCCGCCGACCGGTGTGTGCTGTACACAGTACGTCTCCGACAGATATCTGGTTGATCCTGCCAGTAGTCATATGCTTGTCTCAAAGATTAAGCCATGCATGTCTAAGTTCACACTGTCTCACGGTGAAACCGCGAATGGCTCATTAAATCAGTCGAGGTTCCTTAGATGACACGATCCTACTTGGATAACTGTGGCAATTCTAGAGCTAATACATGCTTACCAAGCTCCGACCCTCGCGGAAAGAGCGCTTTTATTAGTTCAAAACCAATCGTCGTTTCCCCTCGCGGGGTTGCGGCGTCCCCACTGGTGACTCTGGATAACTTTGTGCTGATCGCATGGCCTCATGTGCCGGCGACGCATCTTTCAAATGTCTGCCCTATCAAATGTCGATGGTACGTGACATGCCTACTATGTTTGTAACGGGTAACGGGGAATCAGGGTTCGATTCCGGAGAGGGAGCATGAGAAACGGCTACCACATCCAAGGAAGGCAGCAGGCGCGCAACTTACCCACTCCCGGCACGGGGAGGTAGTGACGAAAAATAACAATACGGGACTCTTTCGAGGCCCCGAAATTGGAATGAGTACACTTTAAACCCTTTAACGAGGATCTATTGGAGGGCAAGTCTGGTGCCAGCAGCCGCGGTAATTCCAGCTCCAATAGCGTATATTAAAGTTGTTGCAGTTAAAAAGCTCGTAGTTGGATCTCAGGCGCAGGCGGGCGGTCCGGCTCGCGCCGGTTCACTGCCCGTTGTCTCCTGCCCTACCGTCTGCCGGCTCTCTCCCACGGGTGCTCTTCGCTGAGCGTCCTGGGTGGCCGGCGCGTTTACTTTGAAAAAATTAGAGTGTTCAAAGCAGGCCTCGGCTGCCTGAATAATGGTGCATGGAATAATGGAATAGGACCTCGGTTCTATTTTGTTGGTTTTCGGAACTGGAGGTAATGATTAACAGGGACAAACGGGGGCATTCGTATTGCGGCGTTAGAGGTGAAATTCTTGGATCGCCGCAAGACGAGCTACTGCGAAAGCATTTGTCAAGAATGTTTTCATTAATCAAGAACGAAAGTCAGAGGCGCGAAGACGATCAGATACCGTCGTAGTTCTGACCATAAACGATGCCGACTAGCGATCCGCAGGAGTTGCTTCGATGACTCTGCGGGCAGCTTCCGGGAAACCAAAGTGTTTGGGTTCCGGGGGAAGTATGGTTGCAAAGCTGAAACTTAAAGGAATTGACGGAAGGGCACCACCAGGAGTGGAGCCTGCGGCTTAATTTGACTCAACACGGCCAACACTGAAATGATTGACATGCCGAGACCACTCTTCTGGGGTCTAATATTGAACTGGTGCTGGACTTAGACCCCCAGAAACCTGGGGTTATGACCCCTGTGGCCCGGTTTTGTCTGCATCTAGTGTTTGATAAAGGAATTGATGGAAGAGCACTATCAGGAGTGGAGCCTGAGACCTAAGTTAACTAAACACGCCAATACTGCAGAATGACTATCAAAAAGTACACCTTCGTGGGGTCTAATAGAGAACATGTGCTGGAATTAGACCCTCGAAAATCTGGGACTACCCCCTAAGAAACTTGATTGTCTCGCTAAGGGAATTGACGGAAGGGCACCACCAGGTGTGGAACCTGCGGCTTAATTTGACTGAACACGCCAATACTGTAGAACAACTGACAAATCGAGAGCACTGCCGTTTGGGTCTAATAATGAACGTACGCTGGTATTAGACTCACGGATGACAAGTCAGCTCTCAAACACTCAAATGAAAGAACGCTACGGAAATCGTGTTTAACTCCGCAGAAACCGCAGATTTCAAATACCTGGTCATTGACAAACAAAAGCCCTCAATAAATTCGTCTGACCAAATAGTGAACGGGTGCTGGAAATAGATCATCTGAAGACAGGTCAGTTTTACTCTACAAATGACAGGGCGTTGCTACGGAAAACCAGCTCAAATCGAGAGGAGCCGCAGACACTTTGGTTCACGTACCAGGCTGATAAGCCAAGGGCGCGAGGCTACCATGTGGGGGATTACGGCCGAACCCTTGTAAGCCGCAATCCCGCCCAAAATCTCAGCACCACTGCAATGGGAGGCTCCTACATGCTCGGGACCTGGGGCTTGCGCCCCAGCCCTATCAGGTAGAGCCACAGTAAGAGGTCCCTGCCGCCCGCCAATCAAAGCGGGCGGACAACTGCTTGATACTCACCCTAAACGGCGATGGGGTGCGAAAACACCAACCAAAGACTTAGTACCTGGTCGGGGTGTCGAAAACAGTAGAGCAGCCACCTCACTGTGAACTGTCAAGACTCAACCACTGACCATGAGAGTTGTCCGCACACCAGGCGTACAACATCTCTGTGACATTACCAGGCTTGTCCTCTGGCTGAATGCACTCCGGCTACGATATCTACCTCTGTACGTTATCAGCCATATAACTATCATACTGGACGCAGAAGAGATGCAGACCAGCGGACATTGCACACCTGCCCCACTGTGTCAACACCCCAGGTGGCGGGGAATGCTAGGCGTACCATCCCTGCATAGAAGCCAAGAAAATAAAGGGAAAAAGAGATACCCCACTCACATGCAAATGCTACGTTCCTGGCAGGACGTGACGATCATGGGACACAGACACACTGGACTGCCTCTCTTCCGGGTAAACCAGTCCATCTCATATATCATCACATATCATCATTGCACCCTATAGACACGAGTAGTGAAGACTCGATAGTCTGGTAAGACAACTTCCATAAGAGAGAAAACTCTGATCGTAAACAACTGCTGCCTTGCAGATAGGCTGGGGACAGCCAAAGGCTAAGGAGGGCATCCCTACAGAAACGCCTGTTGAAATCGGATGCACGGGGCCGCAAGCCTAACAAAACAGTGCAACGTAAATCACAGTATGATGGCAGTACAACCTATTAGAAAAACGTATGGCGCTCATCCTGCGGAGTCCCGCCAGGCAGCGATAGTGCCGGGCCTCACGCCTCGAAGGGGCCCACCCTTGACTACTGGTGGTCACCCACCCATGTGTCGTGGAGTCAAGGCACATGGCTATGGGGCAACGTCTATTGGCCAAAACCTCAAGACCCTCAAAATACTACAGTGGAATGCGGAGGGAGTCATCAACAAAAAACTTTCCCTAACACACCACCTGCATGAAGGTAAGATTGACGTGGCATGTATCCAGGAAACGCACCTCAACAATAACCATAAATTCTCAATCAGAGGATACCAGACCTTCCGTCTAGATAGAGAAGGCCACAAAGGAGGGGTCCTGATACTGACCAGAAACAGCATACCGAGTAGCGCGGTACCTGTCAATCACACCGGACAAGCAGAAATTGTAGGAGTTGACATAATGGCTCAAGAGACGAAGCTCCGCATTTTCAATCTGTACGGACCACCAAACAGAGACCTATCGCTCTCGAGTATGGAGGTCAGAGACTCCAACTGCATAGTAGTTGGAGATTTCAACAGCCACTCGGAGAGATGGGGATACTCTGACACAGACAGCAGAGGTGACGAAGTGGAAGATTGGGAGATAGATGCAAATCTCTCCCTAATCAATAGGCCGGAGGATAGCCCTAGCTTCTATTCAAGAACATGGCATACCACCTCGACTCCAGATTTGGCCTTCTCCACACAGGACATACACTATAAAATAGACCGCCAGGTGCTAAACCAACTGGCAGGTAGCGACCACAGGCCGATCAGGCTAACCATTGACATGGAAGTAGGCCCACAGTAAACAAAACCGCTCCCACGTTGGAATTACAAACGAGCCGACTGGGACAGATTTGCAATCCTGACAGATGGGCTGTGTGAAACCATCAACACACGAAACACCAAAATGAAGCCCATGGTAGAGAGCCTAAGCAAGGCAATAATGCAAGCCGCCACTGAAACCATCCCAAGAGGAGCTAGGAAAAACTATAAGCCCTACTGGAATGATGAGTTACAGGAAGTGGAAGATGCAGTAACAAATGCTAGGAACATGGCAGAACGAGAAAAATCCATGGAGGCAAACATCGCCCTCAAAGCCGCCGCGGCGAAGTACAAACACACTCTCAAGCAAACAGCAAGAGAAAGTTGGAAAAATAAAACGGAAAGTCTAAACCTGGACAAAGAAGGGAACAAGCTATGGAAGCTAGTCAGAGCCATGAATGACGAAACCCCGTCAAATAAACAAATTACTATCAAGCAAGGCAAGAACTTGATCACAGGTAAGAAAGCCGCAAACGCCTTTGTCGATCACTATGCCAGAGCAAACCACATCGAGGTCCCTGCAGATAAGCATACAGACATTAGCGAAGAGCTAAAGGGACACGAAAACATAAATACGGCTCCTGAAGAGCACATGATGGCCAAACTAACAATGCGCGAAATGGAAGAGGCTATGAGAACACTAAAGAAAAGGAAATCTCCCGGAAAAGACGGGATAACAAACGAAATGCTGATGGGCTGGGCCAAACAGCGAAGAAGAAACTGCTATCGGTCCTAAACCAAAGCTGGAAAATGGGAATTGTACCACAGGCATGGAAAGATGCAATACTGGTACCAGTACCAAAAACAGGAAAGGACAAAACAGATCCAAATGGATACAGGCCCATAAGCCTACTGAGCTGTGTCGGCAAGCTGATGGAACGGATGATAAACACCAGACTGATGTGGCATCTGGAAGAAAAACGAATACTAATTCCACAGCAAGCCGGCTTTAGACAGCACAGATCCACTAAGGACCAGGTCATCCTCATAGCCCAGGAGATAGAAGATGCCTACCAGGCACAGAAACACACAGTAGCTGTTTGGGTGGATCTGGAAAAGGCATTTGACAAAGTCTGGAAGGATGGACTTAGAGTCAAGCTAAGAAGAAGTGATGTCTGTGGGAAGATGTACAAGTGGATCAACCACTACCTCAAACAAAGAACGGCCAGAGTCCAAGTACAAGGGCAGATGAGCAAAAAGGTGACACTCGAGCAGGGAGTACCCCAAGGGGGAGTATTGTCACCCACACTCTTCCTGGTATATATAAACGATATTACAGAGAATATACCAAGAAGAGTCCATAGCTCAATGTTTGCAGAGATCTGGCTATGTGGACCTCTGAAAAGAATCTCACCATAGCAAGAAATCGGATGCAGACGGCCCTAACATCGCTGGAAGAGTGGGCGAACTCATGGCTGGTCAAAATAAACGAGGAGAAAACCACGTGCACAATATTCTCGCTCTCATTAAAACCCCAAAGTACCAAATTAAGTCTAAATGGCAAAATCCTGCAGCCAAACGACAACCCAACCTATCTGGGAGTCACATTTGATCGGCGCATGACATGGAAAAGTCAGATTGAGAGAAACCGAATGAAAGCCAGAGAAAGAATGGCGATCATGAGGAAACTTGCTGGCACAAGCTGGGGAGCAGACGAAGGCATACTAAAGAAACTGTACACTGGAAGAGTGAGACCAGTTCTCGAGTATGGCATTGCGGCATGGACAACAGCAGCGAAGGCGAACTTCGATAAAGTTAACAAACTTCAAAACCTAGCCATGAGAATTATAACAGGTGGCATGAAGTCAACGCCAATTGTAGAACTTGAAAAGATTACAAAACTGCAATCCATGACCGATAGAAGAGACTGCAGAGCCCAGCTGCAGTCAGAGAAACTCCGAAGACTGACGGACCATCCAATGTACCAGAGACTAAACAATCTGGGAAATGGGAAACTAAAGCGGAGAAACTTTGCAGAAATAGCCAAAGCAAAGATGCACGAAGATCCCATAAACGCACTAACAACACCAAAACCCATCACTACTGTACGAAAACCTACTTGGAGGCAGGATATATTTCCAGAGGTGGTAGAAAATATACCAGGTATTGCAAACAAAAACTGCCAGACTGAAAAAGAAAGGAGAGACACTACCCTAAGCTTCATAACGAAAAGCTACCCAAGCATGGACTGGACCCATGCATACACCGACGGTTCTGTAACAAACACTACACAGAACGGAGGGACAGGAGCATTCCTGAACCTACCAAATGGCAGAAAAATAACACTGTCATTCGCTACTGGTAAGTACACAAGCAATTTCAGAGCGGAGGCAGAGGCACTGAGGGCGGCAGTGGAAGAAATGGTAACACACAGTGAAAATGAGAGCCATATAGTCCTGCTGACAGATGCTCTCGCCGTAGTCACAGCGCTAAAAAGCCAGAAAAACACTGAGCTTAATGACTTAAGAGCAGCACTCTGCAAACTGTGCCAGCAGTCCGCACCAAAAAGGGTAGTGGTACAGTGGGTTCCGTCACACTGCAACATCCAAGGCAACGAGGAGGCAGACAGACTGGCAAAAGAAGGTGCAAGGCTACCACAAACAGATACCAGTATGACGTACGAAGAGTCAAAACGGCTTATCAAAGCCAGATACATGACCAAATGGGAAACCGAACATACTGGTTACACCAAAAACGATGCCTATTACCAGTTGAACCGAAGAGAGCAGGTCGTTGTCTTCAGACTTCGCACTGGCCACAACAGACTGAGGTACCACCTATTCAACAAATTGAAGATAGGGTGTACCGACGAATGCCCGTGCGGTACTGGTAAAATGACCACTGAACATCTGCTGCAGAACTGCCCGACATACGAGGATCAGAGAGAGCAGATGTGGCCATTGCCAGTGGAACTGCAAGACAAGCTCTATGGTAGTGGCGAGAGTCTCAGGATGACCGCCGCTTTTTTCGAAAAAATAATGGTTACTGTCTGACTGTGTACGCAGAAGAAGAAGAAGAAGTACTACGGACAGACTAATTGATGCTCAGTCCCTCTCAGCTTAATGGCAAAGAGTGTAGATACCGATGGTTCGTGTAGTTCGGTGGTTGTACACACTCCTGATCCGTCTTCTCAGGCACCCCTCTCTGCTGGACCTGCTTATGATTTCAGAACTGGGTCCTAGCTGGATCATCGGCGAGTTCCTTCATCGAAATGGCGGTCGTTGATCAACTTCAAAATGTCCACTCTATCCATTGCTAATGTCCCTATTGGGGGTCCCATGTAGTCCAGGATGTCGGCTATGTCCTTACTGCAAACCCCAGCAAAGCCAGGATAGAAGATCTTCACGAGTTCCCGAAAGTCTATGTCCACTATCCACTCATGTCATGGCAAGCTCTTCTGCACCTTCCGAAGCAAGGACAGATGCAGAGACGATTACGGTCCTCATTAAAGAGATTGCAGACACCCACCTCGCAGCCGACGTTTCGATCAGGACTTTGTTGTCACGTATGTTCCGTTACTCTCGGTAACGACCTTGCCTCTCACTCTAGCGGAGAAGCCCCAAACGGCTTTCTTACCACATAGCACAGATCCATGACGGAATAAGAATCCTGGACACTTTCACTAATTAGTTGTTTAACATCGATGTTCCTTTCCCCGCTTCTTCAGGTTTTGCATTCTCTCAAACACGCTGCACTAGTGTGGTCTGGCTAACAAAGCAGGAATCGAAGAGTAGAAAACAAATACCATCATAACGAATGGCGTGCTGAAACCGGATGTATCGGGCCGAAAAGCGCATAAATTGCAACCTCCTTGTCAACAGGGACACAACGTCTTTCTTTTGGCGAACGAAGAGGAAGAGGACTGTCCGTTGAGTATAAAAAGTGTCTTTATGGGCTCTTTGGTCCGCTAATTTGACTTCGTGGGCTCTTTAGTATGTTAACTTGACTTCATGGGCTCTTCGGTCTGTATACTTGACCTCATGTGCTCTTCGGTCTGTTAACTTGACTTCATGGGCTCTTTGGTCTGTTAACTTGACTTAATGGGCTCTTCGGTCTGTTAACTTGACCTCGTGTGGTCTTTGGTCATCTAAATTGACCTTATGTGGTCTTTGGTCCGCTAACTTGACTTCGTGGGCTCTTTGGTCCGCTAACTTAACTTCGTGAGCTCTTTAATCCGATAACTTGACCCCGTGGGCTCTTTGGTCTGCTAACTTAACTTCGTGAGCTCTTTAATCCGTTAACTTGACCCCGTGGGCTCTTTGGTCCTCTAACTTGACTTTATGGGCTCTTTGGTCTGTTAACTTGACTCCGTGGGCTCTTTGATCTGTTAACTTCACTTTATGGGCGCTTGGTCTGTTAACTTGACTTGATGGGCGCTTGGTCTGTTAACTTGACTTCGTGGACTCTTTGATCTGTAAACTTGACTTCATGGGCGCTTGGTCTGTTAACTTGACTTCATGGCGCTTGGTTTGTTAACTTGACTTCATGGGCGCTTGGTCTGTTAACTTGACTTCATGGGCGCTTGGTCTGTTAACTTGACTTCATGGGCGCTTGGTCTGTTAACTTGACTTCATGGGCGCTTGGTCTGTTAAATTGACTTCATAGGCGCTTGATCTGTTATCTTGACTCCGTGGGCTCTTTGGTCTGTTAACTTGACTTCATGGGTGCTAGGTCTGTTAACTTGACTTCATGGGCGCTTGGTCTGTTAACTGGACTCCGTGGGCTCTTTGGTTTGTTAACTTAAACACCTGTGATTTATGGTCGTTGACTTAACATCGTGTGAACTTTTGGTCAATTAAATTGGCCTATTAACTTGTCCTCGCGTGCCACACATTCAATCACTTGACATCATGTGAATCTTGACCCATTTTGTTGTTTGTGTGCTTGTTTTTTTTTGCGTTCGCCTTATTGTTTTATTTCCCCAAGGCAGTGTGCATTTTTATTTTGCTCTTGTCGGCCCAGTGCATCCGACTTTGGCATGCATTTTATGTAATGTTCTGCTTCCTCCTGCATTTTCTAAGGGTTTGCTTCCCTGTGGTAACGGCTGATGTTATAATGGGCAACGAACCCCGCACCTTCGGATTGTGAGCCGTGTCACTTAACCACTACCCACACCGCCCTCCCCCTCCCACTTGGACAATTAAATTGGCTTAACCTGGTCCGGCCCGCGGTTCATATTTGGGATCCCTGACGCCATGGAGACATTAATGTCTCCTTTTTTCTAATCACGAGGCATAAGGAGCATCACTGCATTGGCCCCTTTCAGGAAGCCTGTGTCTTGAATTTTGTAGTGGCTATTTTACCATCAATTGTTTCTACGTAACGAGACTGCTAGCGCCATGAACATCCTTTCACAGTCGTATTTAAGTAAATGTTTTTGAAGGCCTCAGTGGAAATATTCTGTTGTTTTTGTTGAATGCCCACAATGGGTAAGTTTATTCTTTTGTTGTACTAGCTTTCCTCACATACCGAGCGTGCTGATGAAGGTTGACCACCGTCCTCCAGGCGGTATTGCTATGCTTGGCTTCATTCCATCTCGTCAGCCAGGCTGTTTTGAAAACAGCCTGTTTCCAGGGAACGTTCCATAGAACAGAGATAGTAGTCTTGGTCAGTGTATTGACAGACCCTGGACAGTGTATTGATAGGCCTTGGTCAGTGTATTGACAGACCTTGGTCAGTATATTGACACACCTTGGACAGTGTATTGACAGACTATGGACAGTGTATCGACAGGCCTTGGTCAGTGTATTGACAGGCCTTGGTAAGTGTATTGACAGACCTTGGTCAGTATATTGACACACCTTGGACAGTGTATTGACAGACCTTGGACAGTTTATTGACAGGCCTTGAACAGTGTATTGACAGACCTTGGAAAGTGTATTGACAGATCTTGGTCAGTGTATTGACAGACCATGGACAGTGTATTGACAGGCCTTGGTCAGTGTATTGACAGGCCTTGGTCAGTGTATTGACAGATCTTGGTCAGTATATTGACACACCTTGAACAGTGTATTGACAGACCTTGGACAGTGTATTGACAGGCCTTGGTCAGTGTATTGACAGGCCTTGGTAAGTGTATTGACAGACCTTGGTCAGTATATTAACACACCTTGGACAGTGTATTGACAGACCTTGGACAGTTTATTGACAGACCTTGAACAGTTTATTGACAGACCTTGAACAGTGTATTGACAGACCTTGGAAAGTGTATTGACAGATCTTGGTCAGTGTATTGACAGACCTTGGTCAGTGTATTGACAGACCTTGGACAGTGTATCGACAGACCTTGGACAGTGTATTGACAGACCTTGAACAGTGTATTGACAGACCTTGGACAGTGTATCGACAGACCTTGTATTGACAGACCTGTGACAGTGTATTGACATACCTTGGACAGTGTATTGACAGACCTTGGACAGTGTATCGACAGACCTTGGACAGTGTATCGACAGATCTAGTATTTCTGTTAAATAAAAATACTATGACCGTTTCTTCCAGTCGACCCAGCATCTGAGGAATTCTGTGGACAATTTTAGAGCAACCGCGGAAGGTACTGAGTTTGTGCTCTGTCGTCGGCAATTTTAGCAATGACAGGGACTGTGCACATATTGAGCGCACATGTGCAATTAAAAGAATTGAACACACATGGGGTGGCCCATGTGCAATGAAAGTAATTGTGCACATATGGAGACACCCATGTGCAATGAAAGTACTTGTGCACATATGGAGACACCCATGTGCAATGAAAGTACTTGTGCACATATGGAGACGCCCATGTGCAATGAAAGGAATGGTGCACACATGGGCCCCTCCCCCCCCCCCCTTATGTGCGATGACGTCATTTCATTGAACCGTTTTCCACGTTTTTTCCTCCGTGAAATAAACGACCACAACAGCGAACGTTCTGTCTTGTGGAAGATTATGGCTTTGGGATTCCATGCTCCTGTCGAACCGGAAACGGGGAATGAAACTACACATTAATGTTGACAGTCAAGTAACAAGGACATGTGCTGATATTTGAAGATGTAGGAACTGATCCGTCGCTCTTCATCCTTCTGACTTCCCACTAAACGTAGCTAGGGCTACATCAGATTTTCCGCACATATGCCTACATCCATTCATCTACACTAGTGCCGCCCAAGACGCTTCGGGTGTCACGGATTTCTTAACGATTAGCCCTCATGTGATCACGACTTCCGTAATGTTCTCTCCGTCTGTTCTGCTAATTACCTGAACATTCAGTGTTTCGTTCTGTTGTTTCTGTATCAACATTTTGGAATCAAGATCCTGAGCAGTGCATGAGCTGTAACGGTCAGCGACTCAAAGCTGACTTCTAGCGTCAGCGCCAGCGAGTCAGGGCTACCAAGACCCCTCTACACCTCCACGCGGTGATCCTGGATAACAGGCTGCAAACAGAGCAGACTGGCTAAGGAGAAGGGATCGAAGAGGGAAGGCTAATTCAGTACCCAAAACTGCCTGCTGAAGTCGGATGTGTCGGACCGAAAGGTGCAAATATCGCAGTCAAGCTGTAAACTACCACCTAACGAATTACGCTCTCCGGACAGCATCATGCTGCTTGCAAAGCCCTATTCAGGGCTTGGTAGTGGGGTTTTGAGAACGTCCAGGGTTTCGTAGCGGGAGTTGAAGAAGAAGAAGAAGAAGAAGAAAAAGAAGTATAATAATTCTGATATTGTTTCAAGCGCTATCTTTCAAACCCCAAGGTTGTTTCACAGTCAGCAGCGTTCTGGTAAATGTTAATGATATTGAATGAATTTTCATGGTTTCTGTGAGTTCTACCCTAGAACATATTTTCTTGTATTATTAACATACCAACATGTTTTCTGGTATTGTTAACTTACCAACATGTTTTCTGGTATTGTTAACTTTCGAACATATTTTCTTGTATTGTTAACTTCAGTTCAGTTCAGTTCAGTTCATCCCGTAACCCATCAGGTTGTTGGGGCACACATGAAGACACGAAAATCCCACGCCAACCCTCTCTGTCTGTTAACTTACCAACATATTTTCTGGTATTGTTAACTTACCAACATATTTTCTGGTATTGTTAACTTACAATCTCGATCTGTCCTCCCCAATTTCTTGATTCACTGTCGTATCCAATCCTACAGATATAGAAACAGGAAGCGGTGTTAAATGGTATTTCTAGAATGTTCTGTAATTACGTGAGAAGGATTATAATGATGGATGTAGGAAGTGTCTGAGCTAGAAAGTAAAACGCTGCAAAGGTCTGTACGCTGAGTTGATTTCTACCAGGTGCTTACGTGAAACTGCAAGAAAGGTGTTTCATCTGGGGGCGTTAATTGTTGGAGTACTTGGCTAATGGGAAAGCTGAGAAGTGGAGATACAAGCAGGGGCAGTGGCGTAGTTCGTATATACGAGGGTACATATGTTCATGTGTGGATTCTTGTGTATGAGATATACGAGAATATGGTCACAGCCACACTGAGCTCTGTTATTAAAGGCAACTAAATGCGCTGTAACAGCCCTGGGATAGAAGAGATAGTCTGCTTGTTCTTCTGTCTTTGCTGACTCCACCGACGGACTTCCTTACTTCCCCTGTCCTGGGCATTACGTCAGACATCATGTTTCTAATGTTGAGCTACGTGGATTGCATTTTCAATTGCCATTCCTTCTCAGCATGTCATCCACATGTCATCCATTTTGCATGTGTCCAAAAGGTTTGGGTAGATGATCGGGTGGTCTGTTTGTGTGCAGATGATCGGGAGGTCTGTTTGTGCAGATGATCGGGTGGTCTGTTTGTACAGATGATTGGGTGGTCTGTTTGTGCAGATGATCGGGTGGTCTGTTTGTGTGCAGATGATCGGGTGGTCTGTTTGTGCAGATGATCGGGTGGTCTGTTTGTGTGCAGATGATCGGATGGTCTGTTTGTGCAGATGTTCGGGTGGTCTGTTTGTGCAGATGTTCGGGTGGTCTGTTTGTGCAGATGATTGGGTGGTCTGTTTGTGTGCAGATGATCGGGTGGTCTGTTTGTACAGATGATCGGGTGGTCTGTTTGTGTGCAGATGATCGGGTGGTCTGTTTGTGCAGATGATTGGGTGGTCTGTTTGTGTGCAGATGATCGGGTGGTCTGTTTGTACAGATGATCGGGTGGTCTGGGTCTTGTGTTGTTCCACGATTTCATGCCTTATCCTCCGTGTATCCCCCATCTCTTCCTGCATCGTGACACTGGTTGAGGGTCTATTTAGCGACTTCTACGTGTGAGTAAGTGTGTGAGTGAATGTGTGAGTGAATGGATGTGTGTGTCTGAGTGAATGGGTGTGTGTGAGTGAATGGGTGTGTGAGTGTGTGTGTGTGTGAGTGAATAGGTGTGTGTGTGAGTGAATGGATGTGAGTGAGTGAGTGTGTGTGTGTGTGAGTGGGTGTGTGTGGGAGTGAATGGGTGTGTGTGTGAATGGGTGTGTGAGTGAATGGGTGTGTGTGTGAATGAGGGTGTGTGTTAGGGAATGGGTGTGTGTGTGAGGGAGTTGGTGTGTGTGTGAGTGAGTGGGTGTGTGTGAGTGAATGTTTGAGTAAATGGGTGTGTGTGAATGGGTGTATGAGTGAATGGGTGTGTGTGTGAGTGAATAGGTGTGTGTGTGAGTGAATGGGTGTGTGTGTGAGTGAATGGGTGTGTGTGAGTGAATGGGTTTGTGTGTGAGTGAATGGGTGTGTGTGAATGAATGGGTGTGTGTGAGTGAGTGAATGGGTGTGTGTGAGATAGTGAGTGTGTGTTAGTTAGTGAGTGTGTGTGTGAGTGAATATTGAATGAGTGTGTGAGTGAGTGTGTGAGCGAGTATGTCAGTGAGTGTATGTGCTATTGAGTGTGTGTGAGTAAGCGTGTCGTGTGTGTGTCTGTGTGAGTGTGCAAAACCAGTGGCTGATACCAACAGGCACCAATTTACCTAGGTCAACTGGAGCGTGCCTGTAACGAGAGTCAAACCCTAGACCTCTGACATGAAAACGAGTGGTCTACCGCTGCCCTAACCAATCACAGCATTAGCATGTTAAAGGCATTGGGCTGGACTTCAACAGCATCCCCGCCTGCCGAGAGCATTTCACACACACAGCACGAACTCCGTAGCTCCAGCCATGAACCGAGGGATCTTATAAACAACTGACATCTTGAACCGACCGTTGCTACTGGAATTCGAACTCCGATCGCCTGAACACGAGTCAAACGGCTTGACCACTTCGCCACAGAGATCCCCAACTCAAAAGACGAAAGCCATTGAACAAAGAGGCCTAGCTCAACAGTATGTGAGCCTGTTACTTGTGCTTTGAAGCAGGGCAAGGCACAGCCCACTTGTTCTCACAGACGGCAGTTATCTTATCTCCAACGGGCGGTTCATTTAACCTGGTTGGTATCTTCGTCACTCTTCCCCGTCTCATCTGTTGTCTGGGGAGACGAAGCTAGATAGATCCCAGGCTCAGTTTTGGAGAAGTTTGGGTCAGGAAGGAAAGAGAGGACAGGTGAAAGAAAGGTAAAGAGTGAGAGAGAAACAGAGTGAAAGAGAGAGAGAGAGGAGGCGAGAGAACTAGAGAGAGAGAGCGCGAGAGAGGTGAACAGAAGTGAGATAAGAAATGGAGGCAAAGAATCGGGGTGAGAGTTAAGAAAGATTAGGAACAGAAAGGAGAGAGAGAGAGAAAGAAAGAGAGAGAGGAAAGTAAAACAGAAACGGTATGAAAACAAAGGAAAACAAAGAGTGGAAGAAAGAAAACATATTTATTTCAAAGAATTCTTTCTGCATGCTACTTTTCTTAGTTCAGTCGGCCCCGGAAGGCCCTTGGGCGCACCCAGGTGGTAGTGACGCCACTGCAAATAAAATAGTTTTAATTTTTTTGTTTTACTTGACCTCATGACACCGGACACACAGACAAACACACAGACAGACACACAAACAGGCACACCGACAGACACACCGACAGACACACATACAGACACATACACTGACAGACACACAAACAGACTGGCACAGAGACAGACATACAGGTGCACAGACACACACACACACACACATACAGAATGGCACACGGGCAAACCGAAAGACAGGCACACAGACGGACATACACAAATACATACACACAGAGAGACATGTACATATGATAGAAAAGCACACATACAGACATGTACAGACAGACACATAGACATGCATACCGACAGACAGACAAACATGCACACAGAGAGACAGACGGACAGACATACATGTAGGCACATAAGCATACACGCTCACAGACTCACAGCCATACATCACACAGACAGACACACAAGCATGTAAACAGACATACATACAAGCATGTACACAGACAGACACACAAGCATGTACACCGAGACAGACACACACACAGGCACACAGTGAGGTAAACACGCCGAGGATAACAAGACACAGGTACACAGACATACACACACACACACACACACAGACACATACACAGACACCTAAACACGGACACACACACACCCACCCACAGGCACACACGCAGACATATGCACGCACACACACACACACACACAGCCAGACACAGCACAGAAAGACAGGCACCACAGTTAGACACACGCACGCAGATACACACACATACATAGACATATACAGACACACAGACAGACAGACAGGAAGGCAATCAGCCAGACATAGAACAATAATCCATCTGAGCTTTCGTCTACAACTTTTTCTACGATGACCGTATCCGCACTCAGATTTCTCCTTTGCCCCCATAGAGCATGCTGCACTAACGGCCACTCACTTCCCCCTCATTCTAGCATCCTCTTTGTTGTTCTTGGCCATATGTTCTTTGGCGGTCCCACCCGTCTCTTCCTCTGTGTCAGCACACTTGTTGGTATAGTGTCGAGTTTCCTTCAAGCCTCCTCTGCTTGATTATATTTAAGCTCTAGCTGTGTTTGCTATTTTCCTTGTCATAAGTCTGAGCTTGATGTTACATCTGTCCATTCAACACGAAGTATGTGACACATACATTTGTTAGTGAAGGTTTGAAGCTTGGATGTGATACTCTAGTTCTACGCCACTTTTTCAGACTTTTGGTTGGTTGATTATTGATCCTGATGGCCTAATTATTCTAGGGATTCTCGCCCCACAGAGAATATGTCGGAACAAAATGGGACTGTGTGGCTATAACAACAGGTCTTGGTTATGTGGTTTAGGGAGCGGCTTAGATGGCGCCTGACAGGCTGCGGGTCTACCTTGCTCTAATTTACGCTTCCACCTCCCACCAGTCTCAAAAATAGTCGATCGTATATTCCAGGGGCTAACAGATGCTGGGATTGACCTGGCAAGTCACCAGTGAATTTTCACCTGCCAAAAAATATGAAACAAAGGAGGTGGCACCTCCCCACGACATAAGTGGACTGACGATAGATAGATTATTGATCCAGCAACTTGTTGGGTTCCTGGCATTTGGCCTAATACCAGAAACTATTTCCTAACATCGTCAAGCGCCAGACACTCAAAAACATGGCGCTCAACAGTTTCAATGGGTTGTGTACACAGCCGGTAGTCTGCAGTATGTTCTGGTTAGATTCTGTTCAAGTGGCTGTTAAGTTGTATGTGTTGAGTGCGAAGTTGGAAAATGATGCTTTGATCTTTCCTTTTCAGTAGATTGATGTTGTCTTTGGGATGACCATGTTTGCAGATTTCTCTCCCAGTATTCCCCATTCCCCATCTATTCAGTCAGGCCTCTTCGTTCGCAGTCTTCGGTAGTTGTTTGACTGTCTGTAGAGGTTTTGGTGTGTATTGTTGTTCTTGACTTGATCCCTTCTTAGCCAGTCTGCTTTGTCATTTCCAGGTGAATTAGAGGGGTCAGGGATACATTGCATGACTATTCTGACTTCATGGGATGTGAGAAGTTGGTTGGCATCTAGGGATATTTGGATAAGTTCAGACTTACAATGACCACCATCTTCCAGAGCTTGAAGGGGAGAGTCTGTGAGGATTATGATGCTCTGGGCTTTTGATGGGGAAAGCATCAAATAATCATCAAGTTACACAGAGCTACTTCCAGTGCTATTATTTCTGCTTCATAGTTTGAACATATCTCCTCCCCACAGGCATCAAACAGCTCATCAGATGTTCTGTCTGGATACTCTATGTATGGACTCCCCAAGTAAGTTCAGGCTTACCATGACCATCATCTTCCGTATCATTTCCCCACCTTTTGGAGTGAAGGTCTTCAATATACACACGACAACTTCTCTTATCTGATCCATACACTTCAACTTCTCCTGTCTGATCCATACACTTCAACTTCTCCTGTCTGATCCATACACTTCAACTTCTCCTGTCTGATCCATACACTTCAACTTCTCCTGTCTGATCCATACACTTCAACTTCTCCTGTCTGATCCATACACTTCAACTTCTCCTGTCTGATCCATACACTTCAACTTCTCCTGTCTGATCCATACACTTCAACTTCTCCTGTCTAATCCATAAACTTCAACTTCTCCTGTCTGATCCATAAACTTCAGCTATGTCCAGGTATTCCCGATTTATCTTCTCCGTTTGTATTTTAGTCTACTTCTAATGCCGAAGACAGATGTGTTAGACCGAAAGGTGCAAATATCGCAGTCTAGCTGTAAACTAATGACAACGCATTCTGTTCTTCGAACTACATCCTGGTACTTGCAAAGCCTTTATCAGGGCTTAGTATCGTGAGATTAAGAACGAACGACGAATTGTCATACAGGATTTACCACTTCTGTGACTGCACAAAACACTCATATTCTTGTACCAATAATCACACACTACTCATATTCTTGTACCAATAATCACACACTACTCATATTCTTGTACCAATAATCACACACTACTCATATTCTTGTACCAATAATCACACACTACTCATATTCTTGTACCAATAATCACACACTACTCATATTCTTGTACCAATAATCACACACTACTCATATTCTTGTACCAATAATCACACACTACTCATATTCTTGTACCAATAATCACACACTACTCATATTCTTGTACCAATAATCACACACTACTCATATTCTTGTACCAATAATCACACACTACTCATATTCTTGTACCAATAATCACACACTACTCATATTCTTGTACCAATAATCACACACTACTCATATTCTTGTACCAATAATCACACACTACTCATATTCTTGTACCAATAATCACACACTACTCATATTCTTGTACCAATAATCACACACTACTCATATTCTTGTACCAATAATCACACACTACTCATATTCTTGTACCAATAATCACACACTACTCATATTCTTGTACCAATAATCACACACTACTCATATTCTTGTAACAATAATCACACACTACTCATATTCTTGTACCAATAATCACACACTACTCATATTCTTGTACCAATAATCACACACTACTCATATTCTTGTACCAATAATCACACACTTATGTATGTGGCCCACAACTTCAAGCAATCACCACAGCTGTCTATCCAACTTCTACAAACAAACATGACAGACACACACCCAACAACAAACTATATGTTATTAAAAACATATTTATTGCAATAATATGGGAGCTTACAGTGTTGACTATTCCAGAAAC
The DNA here is from genome assembly GCA_036924085.1 of Ariolimax columbianus. NCBI lineage: Eukaryota > Metazoa > Mollusca > Gastropoda > Stylommatophora > Arionidae > Ariolimax > Ariolimax columbianus. The sequence goes on from JAVGWX010000015.1 coordinate 30,695,720, forward strand.
AAAAACAGAATAATTAATAATCATGTTATTGGCACAAGGTTATATAAATATATATACACAGACACACATGTAAGAGCATGCAAACAAAATGTACGGTCCAAAAAGCAGTTTGATAAATCAGCCAAACAAAAAAAAACTGGAATCAAATGGGCACAATGATATTACAACAAAGTAATTATTCCATTAAACAAATAATTTCAATACAAGAATATCGGGGGACCTATTGATGATGAAGTTCATTTTGTGGGTTTTGAGACCTCTACCAGGGAGGGAAGAATAGGACCACCTTTGCGTTAAAAAGTGACAAAAGAGCATTGTGGATGACGCTTGCATAGCAGCTGTTGAGGCCTCAAACCTCCAGGGGCTGATATGGATCTACTGTGCTGGGGTTCAGGGAAATGAAATGGCTTCACAAGCTTCCATCACCACCACATTAGTGATGGGTAGGAGTGGCATTTTGAAACCAATCAATGACCCCCTGTTGGATGAGGACACCGAATAGATGAACCAGCAATCCACAGACCTCAATGTTTCGACATCAAACGAGGCTTGGTCGGAGTGAAGCGCATGAGAGATGGAGCAGGAGATTGTACAGCCAGCGAGCTACAGGGACCATTAACATCCAGATCAAGAGAGACTGAGCACCTATCGGTATGCCCAAAGTCCAGCAATGTCAATTCACAGAAGCAAGATCGCTGTGTAAAACAAATTGCTACCACAAAGTAGTGTGGGTGGGGGGGCCCGCTGGCTTCCTGTGTACGGACGACTTATTTGGGATTGACAGAATAAAATCATACCTACCACGGCTGTTCATGTCAAAGGAACGATAACACATGCAAGAGTGCATGGGAGGCAGGCGTCCTGCACAGATGCTAGCCAAATGTAAATGTGACTCCATGCTTCTACTGGAGCACTATGAGGATGATAGTGATGACACAAAGGGCTGTTGTAATGATAATGTACGCGTCAAAGACCCCTTGCGTCGAATGACCCCTACCATGTTCAACCCCTGAGGCTATGTTCATGCGTATCGTGTGGACCGATATCCCTACAGACTGCCCAGGTGAAGCCGTGTACTCCGCAGCCTTAGGATGAGGGCCGTGGGGAGTGTATTAGACCAATATTTTTGTGAAAACTTTACGTGTCAAACTCCGTTTCCACTCGTCCCGCCGCTGAGACTTCTGTGTCCACTTGTTGGTCAGCATGACCTTGCTGTGCTGAGAATATGAGGTTGGGAGGGGCATCATGTACCCTCTGGTGGGGGTAGGGGTGGGCAGGAGGAAGTCGGCTTCAGCCCCAGCAGAAATGTCCTTGAGTATTGATAATGTGGTCTGAATTCTGGTGTACAGTTAAGTGGAACGTTGAACTCTGTCCATGGACTGACCTCCCACGACTTGAGCCAGGCATGAAATGCAGCGCAGTATAACAAACAGGATAACCAATCGAAAGCACATCAAATCCACAGAATAAAGTCCCTGATACCACCTGGTGAAGGAGTTGTGAAATATAATCCGAACAGGACCCACCAAACATTGGAAAACTTGACACAAACATCGGAGAGAGTCGATAGTGCAGCCTCTAAGGGCTGTTGTGGTCAGGGCTTACAACCTCATCATGTCACAGAAACTGCAATTGTAAGGGTACATGAAAACTATGGTGCAGGGCTTCTGTGAGGAAGCCAACTTGCCACTGGCAAATAAGATACGCACGCTCGTTTGTGGAGGTTAATGATCATTCTTGGTTTCTGTTGTACTGTGTTTTGCGCCTTATGACTCAGTATCCATCTTCAGCACACATTTTTAAGAATAAGTTTAATATTCCTGTAGGCTCACTACCCTGCTGAATCTGACACATGCATTGGTGGGCTGTGAGCCATGCCACACAACCACTTCGCTACCGGGCCTCCTATGGTGAGGTATGATAGGAGTGAAGAAAACAGCACACCAAAAAAAAACATAAAACAAAAGGCTTGTCCTTATTATGCTAAGATGAGAGTTCAATTCTGGGTGGTTTCGACATGCTCCAGCTTACCCAGTTTAAATGGTGGTGATGATTCAGTTATAGAATGCACACACGATGGCGAGGAATGGAACTGACATTGCTACTTTAATAACAGCTGAAGATAACTCCATTACTAATGTCAGTTCTTGATATGTATCTAATGCCAAGTTAAGCTCACAGTAAAGCTGCTGGGGATTTAGCCTATCCACCAAGCTGTAAAGGCACCTGATTCACTATAAATGAAGGCAAGGCAGTGAGGGGAGCAGGCCACTCAACTGAAGTCTCTAAACACTTAATCCCTGAAAGCTTCATCTGCTATGGAATTGGGGTTGGTGAGAGGGCAATATGATATGGACTCGTAGTCAGACACACACACCCTCGGACTCGTAGTCAGACACACACACACCCTCGGACTCGTAGTCAGACACACACACACCCTCGGACTCGTAGTCAGACACACACACACCCTCGGACTCGTAGTCAGACACACACACACCCTCGGACTCGTAGTCAGACACACACACACCCTCGGACTCGTAGTCAGACACACACACACCCTCGGACTCGTAGTGAGACACACACACCCTCGGACTCGTAGTGAGACACACACACACCCTCGGACTCGTAGTCAGACACACACACACCCTCGGACTCGTAGTGAGACACACACACCCTCGGACTCGTAGTCAGACACACACACACCCTCGGACTCGTAGTCAGACACACACACACCCTCGGACTCGTAGTCAGACACACACACACCCTCGGACTCGTAGTGAGACACACACACCCTCGGACTCGTAGTCAGACACACACACACCCTCGGACTCGTAGTCAGACACACACACACCCTCGGACTCGTAGTGAGACACACACACCCTCGGACTCCTAGTGAGACACACACACCCTCGGACTCCTAGTGAGAAACACACACCCTCGGACTCGTAGTTAGACACACACACCCTCGGACTCGTAGTGAGACACACACACCCTCGGACTCGTAGTGAGACACACACACCCTCGGACTCGTAGTGAGACACACACACCCTCGGACTCCTAGTGAGACACACACACCCTCGGACTCCTAGTGAGACACACACACCCTCGGACTTAGGGACATGAGCTACACACCATGCATGTATCAGACCATTACACATTGACTGCTGAGGCAAGAGGCTAATATTCCCCAACCTGCCCTCAGATTCCAGCAAGTTAAATATTTCATAATGATTTCTAATATTTTTGTTTAGGCATTTCCCAGTGGGCACTGTTAGCCTCCCTGGCCTGTTCCCTTAATTGATGATGTCATGTCAAAACTCATTTGAAAGTCGTAAATAAATTATAACTTCAGAACTGGATTAAATCGTCGTTGTGTAAGGACGATCTGACCTAGGTAAGTATATTAAAGTGCAACCTTGCAAGGAGGTAGATTGGACACATCCTAAGGAGGGGATATACTCTGGGAAAACGTAACCTCCCAAGGATGGCACACTTGCAGGTGGGGGGGGCAAACAACCCAGGGCTGCTAACTACATGGAAGGACGGGTGGACTACAAATATGGTCTAGAATCTTGTTTACTCCCCTTCGCTCCGTATCCATCTACACAGGTTCTAACCACTTCACCCCATGTGCTTGCTAGAGTAAACAGTGTCAACATAAGTGGGTGTCAGGATGTCTGGTGCGGAGAAGGCAGGAGCAGATAGACAAGAGCTAGTTAGAGTGTAATGGCTGGGTTTCTGTATCTGACAAGTACTACTAAAATGTGGAAATAGTTAACGGGAAAATAAAGTCAAGTTTATGGGCTGCTGTAAATAAAAAGTCAAGCCCCACGAGGGTCTATGGTCTACGGGCTGCATGAAGCCACATGACAGCAAGTTAATGGTCTATTGTCCGCATGAAGCCACACGCGTGTAAAAGTTTATGGGCTGCTGTAAATAAAAAGTCAAGCCCCACGAGGGTCTATGGTCTACGGGCTGCATGAAGCCACATGACAGCAAGTTAATAATCTATGGGCTGCATGTAGCCACACGGGGGCAAGTTTATGGTCTACGGGCTGCATGAAGCCACACACGACAGCAAGTTAATGGTCTATTGGCCGCATGAAGCCACACGCGTGTAAAAGTTTATGGGCTGCATAAAATAGTTAAGCCCCACAAAGGTGTGTTAATGGGTTCAATGAAGTCTTGCTAATGGACCAAAAGCCTGGGCGAAGTCATGTTAATGAACCAAGGGCCGGGTGAAGTCGTATTAATGGATGAAGTCGTGTTGATGAACAAGGGCTCAAGTTTAGCTAATGAACATAGGTTCGATGGCCTAAAGACAATTTCGAAGGCCCAACACAATACCTCCATACGAACTTGATATAAAGGTCATTAGATTTCTACCAACATAAAATAATCATCACACATTGTGCAAATAAATTTAAGCTGCGTCTGTAAGGTCAAAAGTTGATTAAAAACATATTGCGTACGAAGAAGAAGAAGATTAAAAACATACAGGTATGGCTCAGTTGTCGCACCAAGACAGGAAGGAAAAAAACAAAACATGGTATGCACAAGGTTTTCATCAGGAACAAAATAAGCTAAGACACACACGCTGAGGCGGCAGCCCTATTTAACACATTCTAATGCTACAAACTTGATAAGAGATAAGATATCAATTAGTATGCTGCAACGTGGCCCATATGTTTAAAGCTCCTGGTCTAGGAGCCGAGAGACCCAAGCTCACTTCCTGGTCTTTCTCATGAAAACGGGCAGCGTCACAGCGTAGGGGAAAAATAACATTGTGAGCATTAGCGACGAGGTTGCAAAGCCTTGCATTGTACCACAGCCAGGAGGACATTAGCTTCAACTCATGTGAACCAATCATGTCTTCTTCGTTTATCCTCGGATCAAGGACACTGTTGTTTGATCTCTAGTCAGCTTATTGTCTCACGAGGCCAGTATTGTTCTCGTTTCCTGCATGACCATACATCTTTGTAGGATGCTCCCCACATGGACACTTGTCATTCATCCCAATCCTCAATTGGTTGTAAAAATTACCCTTGACAGCTACTTTAATTTAACTAGAGAAGAGCAAGTCGTCTTTTTGAAAGTCTGGGTCTTAATCAGCCCATTTTCCCCCTGAAGTTGACTTTAATTATGGTTTTGGCCTCATTATATATGATGCTCAGGTTTGTTTGTGTGGATGCCCTCCACACAATTGCTAGTCTGTCTGCAGCTTCATTGCCTTCAATATTGCATTGGTATGGGATCCACTGTATATGACCAACCTTGGATGTTCTGCTGAGAGCTGTGTCAGGGACATTGCTCAAGATCTTCATCTTTGTGTTGTTTTAGGCTGCTAATACTGACGAGGCATCAGTCAAGAATACTATGAATCACGGTACAATTAATAAATTGTCTTATCTTGGACACCAACATCTGCAAGTTAATGCTGAAAACAGAGACTAGGAAACACATTCACAAAAAAGGGTTGGCAAAAAAAGTGTGCCCCATGTATGGCTGAAAGGGAGTAGAACAACTGCACCCCCCCCCCCCCACCTCATGTAGGTGCTGGAGCCCTGTCAGTCCACCAGTCCTCACGCCTGGTACTCGGGAGAAGACCCACAACCTGTCCAGCGGAGCCTGGTATTTGGGAAGAAAGAAGAGGACTAATGCACACACCTACCTCCTCATCTGGTCCCCAGGGCCTCGTTTTCAGGAGAAGTCCCTATACCCCCTCCATATGTGCCCTGTACTCAGGAGAAGCCCACCCCCCATCAAATGAAGTGAACGACCAAACAAATCATTAGAATCAACATCAGATAATTAATGTACACGGTATTCATGAATAAATACTTCAACTAAAAGCATTCATGATCAAACTGTTCAATTTACATGAGAATAATTCATGATTCAATTTACATGAGAATAATTCAAGATTAAATGATTCAATTTACCAGAAACAAAATTTCTTGTAGCATTACAACCAACATTTTATATTAGTCAATTGCCTGTCTAGGTCAAATAAAACAACAGACATCAATAAAAAGGCCTATAATCAGAGTATCCTATGCACAAAATGCATATAATAAAAAAAACCAAAAGAAATGTCAATGTAAGCCGGGAAATGTTGTTAGCACTGAATATCAATGGTGACAGAAAGAAGAGATAAACCATTTTTTTTTTTCTTCAAATAAAAAAATTTTTTTTGATCCCCCCTGTCTAATATACTATTATTGCAGTGTTTCTTTTCCCTCCATTGCTAAGATGCGGAATAAAGACTTCTAGTCCTGGCAATGTATAGGCAAAGTTTTTATTGCAGACCTGATAGAAGGGGGGAGGAACACCATAGATCCGTACTTGGATTTGAGCCCTTGTTCTTCAGAAAAGGAGGCAGGTTCTAGTCCGTGGTCTCCAGACTAGATATATTGAACTACTCAACCACTTTCCCCACTGCTCATAAATGTCAACGTTGTATATAAAAGACACATATAAATTTGGAGGACCCTCGCTTTGAACTGCACCCCTAAGCATGTTGTCAAAGATGACTAAAGAGTGCTGTACATGGAGCTAGCAACCACATAAAAAAAAGAAAACACATTGGTTCAGAAACCACCACTGTGAAATTACACAAACGTTGCTTCAGCACAGGCCTCCCTCCTGGTAAGGACTAGTCTACAGCAGTGCCCCTATGCTCCATAGGAATCAATAGTATTTTGCTATCCGATAGCTGCTGAGCAAGCCTGTTCTTGGCAGCCCAATGCCATTCTCATATTAGATACAGGTTTTCTTCAGTTGTTTCACTGGTCCGTACAGTGTGTTGGCAATTGTCGGCAGTGCTTGTAAGAATCTTTTTCTCATGTCTGCTAGCTCCTTGCACTCAATGAGTAGACGTCGAACTGTTTCATAGGGGTGAGAGCAATGTCTGCACAAGGGCAGGTGCTGGGGATTGATGCGGTTCAAGTGGCTATTGACTCTGGGACTTTGATCTATTCTATGTAGTTTATTTTTGTCATCGTTACTTTTTGGTTGTGACATTTAGCTAAATACGCTGTGACCCTTTGTTCATCCAGATTCTCCTGGTATTATTATTATTATTTTTTTACTGTGTGTTACTGCAAGGTATATTCAATTCTTGTTTGCAAGTTGTTGTTTTTGCTAAGCTTTCAGCCATCTAATTTCTTGGTAAGCTTTCAGCCATCTAATTTCTTGGTAAGCTTTCAGCCATCTAATTTCTTGGTAGCCCTGCAATGTGACATTAATCCTGTGGGCAGTGATAATGCTGTCGACATGTTTTCTTCTTGCTATTTTCATTTTTCTAGCTCTCGATTAAGGCCTTTATGACTGAAGTGAAGCCTAGATACACCAGAAGGTGGAACAGGCAAAGAAATAAAAACAGAATGAGCAAAGCCAGAATGTTGAATTTGCTAGCTTAGACGTTTGACAAGTCTTCCCAGCACAAGACAGCAAACTGAGATCACACTAAAGTTGTGTACTTTCTAAACTTCTGTATGGTTTGGAATGCTGGATAATAACAAGAAATGGAAGATCAAAATAACATGTTTATCTTCCCATGCAACCTGTTAAAGGATTCATAGAATATTCCGATAGAAAACCATCATCATCAGGTGCCCTGCACCTCCATACATTTCTATCACGTGTGTTGTTTACAAACTCTGTTGTTGATTGTCACCTATGCCATTCTCTCAGGCTGTCCAGCATCTTCTCTCTCAGACTTCCTCCGTCTCTTTCCTGTTATCACAACCTGCCTCTTCTCATAGCATGCCTGAAAAAGGATGACTGGCCTGATCTGATCTACGCAAAGAGTTGTTTTTGTGGTTCTGTATCCTTAATCTTCCTTGCAGTCCATTTTGTTTTTGTGGTACTGTATCCTTAATCTTCCTTGCAGTCCATTTTGTTTTTGTGGTTCTGTATCCTTAATCTTCCTTGCAGTCCATGGGATCCGCAGCATTCTTCTGTAAAACCACATCTCTGTTGCTTCCAAAGATATATGCGCTTGCTTGCTGATTGTCCATGATTCACCGCCATATTTCAGTACTGGTTCCACATAGCATCCAAGGACTCTCTTTCTCAGTTCCAGCAACAAGAATTTGTTGCACAATATTCCCTTCATAGTCTAGAAGACAGATTTTGCTTGGGCTTTTCTGCATTTTATTTCATAACTGCATCTTCCATCTGATGTTATTGTCCCCAGGTATTTAAACGTGTTAACTTGTCCCAATTTGGTCCCCTTCGCTTTGACGCAGCATTTTGAATAGTGCGGTTTCTTCATCATTACCATCACTTCCAATTTATTTTTATTTAAGCTGAGGTGTTTGTTCTAACTTTGCTGAACCACCATTTCCTGCAAATCAGTTGTATTCTGGGCTATCAATACAATATTATAGAAAACCATCACCAGCCGAGAACTGCTTGCCAGGAGCAATCAAGAAGACATGAACATCATTATAACCGGTTGACGCTGGAATTCGAAGGGGCCTTGTCCTAAGAAAAGAAGCAGCCACTGTCACTAGAACTGCCTTCAGAGGCATCCCAGAGGGAAGATGAAAGAAAGACCAATGAAAGATAACTTGGTGAAGAATCAAAATGAATATCATGAATCAGAGTTTGTGAAGGAAGGGAGTTTATTTTTGTCCTTAAAGACGCTACCAGACGTGATGTCACCGACCGCTTCACCAGATGCTGATCAAGGATCTAAGATGATATTATGGTTCAAATGTTGGTGGCTCAAAATGTTTGTTGGTGGTTTCCAAATGTTGGTGGCTCCAAATGTTGGTGGCTCCAAATGTTTGTTGGTGGTTTCCAAATGTTGATAAGTGATGGTCATAGTGGTATTAGGGCAAGAAATGGTATTGTTGGTGTTATTATGTAAAGAAAAATTATGTCCGCACCAAAAAATTTTTTAAAAAGCAGAGCAACCACTACAGCTGACATCCCTTTCAGGAAGCCTGTATCAAAACTCATACCGTGCTGGTTTCTGTAAATATTGTTTTTTTTTTTTACATGATGAAGTTAATAGCTCCATGCACAACTTTCTTCAGCTACATTTAACAACATGCTTGGAAAATTGAAGTTCTACTGTGTCCTTCCCTGGCTACTAATCAAGTGTCGCTGTCAAATCAGGTTGACTGCAGTCACACCCAGACAGAGTCGACAAAATTAATCATTCAAAACAAACAATAATTGGTCATGAAATGCATGCTTAGAAGTTGTACAACATTAGTTGTGAATGTGTTGTTGGATGTAGTGATGAAGATGACTATAATATAGTCAAAAATGATGACGGTCATGTGAATTATGGTGATGTCTATTCTGTGGGTGATGAAAGTATTCATCATAGCAGTAACCATGGTGATGGCTGTAACAGTAACCAAGGTGGGTGATGTTGGGGCAAGATGGTGGTGGTATTGGGGTGATGGTGGTGCTGGGACATGATGGTGATGTTGGGATGTGATGATTGTGGTGGTGATGTTGGGACATGATGGTGATGTTGGGATGTGATGATTGTGGTGGTGATGTTGGGACATGATGGTGATGTTGGGATGTGATGATTGTGGTGGTGATGTTGGGACATGATGATTGTGGTGGTGAGGCTGGGGGGTGACGATACTGGAGTTTAATGGTGGTTGTGATAGGGTATGATGCTGATGGTGATGTTGGGGAAAGACGATAATAATTACTGACAGCAACCATCCATAGAAGCTATCCAAATAATCCACGACTTCAAATCTATCACCCACCATCAATTACATTTAAGCATAAAAAGAAACTTGAACTCTTCCAAATGTGCCTTGAACAGTCCAAATAGAAAATAAACTGGAGAAGAGGACATCTTGTTTGTGTCCTTGAAGGCGTCCTGTCTGTAGGAGGGTTGTATATTGGTGAAGTAAACAGGTTTTATCAGAGCTAATGGACGAGTGGAGAAATAAAACGGATTACTTTTGGGACAAGGGAGAGAAGATGGTTGGTTGACAGGTGTATGTGGTGGGTTGTGAAGAGAACATAAGATTTGGGGGGTGTATGTGGGAGAGAATACTTGCATGCATGCAGTTTATGTGTGTGGGGTAACAAACATGCGGTGGGGGAGGGGGGAAAGGAGAGGACATATGTCAGTGAGTGTCTCTGTGGGGGTGTCGCTGCGTGTATGGACATGTGCATATGCAAGGCTGTGTCTGCGAGCATGTCTATCTCTGAGTATATGGAGATGTTGCATGGGGGTGAGTCTGCGGCATTGGGGTGTCTTTGTGTATGGGGATGTGTCTTTGTGCATGGGGGGTGTGTCTGCATAGATGGGATCTGTCTGCGTGCATTGAGGGTGTGTCTCCATACACGGGGGTGTGTCTGTGTATGTCTGCATGCATATGGGTGTGTCTGCATACACGGCGGGTATGTCTACGTGTATGTGGGTGTCTGCGTGTATGTGGGTGTCTGCGTGTATGTATGGGGTCATGTCTGCATAGATGGGGATCTGTCTACATGCATTGGGGGTGTATCTGTCTGTGTGTTTGTATAGATAGGGGTGTGTCTGCATGTATGTGGGTGTGTCTGTGGTCAGGCCTGCGTGAAAAATAGAGCTGAAACCATCTTCTATTACTTCAGTCTCTGCAGCTGTTTATGGGAGGAATCTGAGCAACATAACTGAGAATAGGGACACTAGCACACACAGCTTATCATGAGTAGGTAGAAGACTCTCCAACTCAAGAATTTGCATACACCATCACTCACTCCTCTTCTGGGGGCCAAAGATGTAGCAGCGAATGTGCTGACAGCAGTCAGTGACTCATAGCTGACTGCTTTCATCAGAGTCAATTGACCTATAACTGACGAAGACCCTATTCCGTCTCCAAGTTACAGCCCTGGAAACAGAGTGCAGATATTCAGATTAGGAAGTGAGGAGTGAAGACAAACTTTGTACTTGTGTTGAAATTGGATATGTCTGCCCGAAAGGCGCAGCCTTGCTGCAAACTATGACACAATGCCACATACGTCCTTTTCAAGATGAACGACGGAGTTCTCTTCTACCCCTCATGGCTAGGCTTTTATTTTATACTTGCAAGCAGTTGATTGCCCTGCTGTGTTTTGGATGATGGAGAGTCCTTTTTGTTTGTCATGTCAGCAATCACTGGGTGGAATTTTCGCTACCTTTAGAATTTTTGCTCAGACAGCAGCCAACAGCCTGTGCCTTTGTATTTTCCAGTCAAAGAGTTCTTTTCTGTACACAGGACTTCTGAGTTTTTCCATCCATTGGACTAAATGCCAATCTCACCTCCATAAGTGCTTTCTCTGTTCCTCATATGTTGGACATCTTTGCAGTAAATGGTCACTTTGTGTCGTAGACATTATTCTGGATATTTTTTTGGGGTTCACCTTATTTCTCTATTCTCCAAGTCGGTGTGCATTGCACTATGTTTTTATTTTGCGCCTGTCGGCCCAGTGCATTCAACTTAGGCATGTATTTTATGTAAGGGTCTGCTTCCTCCTGCATTTTCTAAGGCTTTTCTTTCCTGGGGTAACGGCCGGTGCTGTAATTGGGGAGTGAACCCAGCACCTTCGGATTGCGAGCCGTGTCACTTAACCACTAGACCATCCCCTGGATGTGATACTCTTTGTTGCATGCTGTGTTCCAGAGCCGGACAGAACAGAAAGGGGTTTAAAAAAAAAAAACAATGTTACATTTCTGGTGTCTCCTATAAGAGCTTCTTCTTATATAGATACAGGTCTTCTTCGGTTGTTTCACTGCTCCGTACAGTATGTTGGCAATGCTTGTAAGAATCTTTTCCTCATATCTGCAAGTGTCTTGCACTCAATGAGTAGGTGTCTATTTATCTCAATTCAGCCAAGTCAAACTGTTGGTGCAAAATCTTTACAGCTGTTTTTACAGCCTCCGCTTCATCATTTTAATGGCTTTCACGGCATGAATCATAAAACTGGTATATGGACCCATCTGGGTATTTCATATGGATACCATACCCTGCAGACGAAGTGGATTTGAATGCTGATCCATCTGTATAAACCAGGACTTCGATTCTGGGTAGCTGGAGACTGTCTCTCATGTCTTCAGGATAGTAGGTGTAGTCTCCTATTCTATCAAGTGTGTTTTAATGACTGGGAGGCAAAGATTTTCCCAAAGGGGTGGCCCAAAAAACCTATTTTCCATTTTCCTCACCTCTGGTTCATGGAGAATATGGCTTTCCTCTTCTGCTATATCCAGTAAATAGTTGCTTCAGTAACATTTTTGTGTCTTATTTGTAGCCTATTTGGGTGGTCATCAGAGTTCTTCCTTTCACATTTTTCATGAAAGGACACTGTGTCGTGGCTTACAGTGAGGCAGGGATATTTGCACCATTTGGCCCAACACATGGTTTTAGCACAGAATGTTTAGGAATTGGTTTGCTTTCTCTCTGCAATCCCTATTCTCTTAGTCAGACCACATGAGTGCAGCCTGTTTCCAGGACCACCACTTGGAGGCAGAATAGGGTCCTTGTCTGCTTGTGTGAGGGTCAATAAACCCATAGCCAATGGCTGCTGCCAGTTCATTCGCTGTGCTGTATCTTCTGCCCCAGATAGGTATTAACCCTTTACAGCCCGATTCTACTTGTTGTTACGGATCCAGCAGCATCTGGGCTCTAGCCCTTCGGCCCAATGCCATATTATGGTATCTGCACATGTTTATCAGCTGTTGTCTAGTGCCATACAAAATGTTCCATGTATCTGGCCATGGAGGAAGAAGCATTTTCCTAAAATCATTGAGCACTCAAAGAGATGATGATCAACGGTTTCATATGGGTATGTACACAGCTGGCGCTCAGGAGTATGCTGTCGTTGGATTCTGTTCAGGTGTTTGTTTAGTGGGATGTGTTGGGTTCTCAGTCGGAAAATGGTGCTCGGATCCTTCCTTGTGAGTTGATTTACACTGTCATTTGGACTCGGGCTTGCCATATGTCTGTAGACCTCCCTTCTCGTGTTTCCCATGGCCCATCTGTTCAGCCAAATTTCTTTGTTTGCTGATCTTATCAGGTGTTTGGTAAGTTGTGGCTGTTCTTGTCTTGATCCCTCCTTTGCTAGTCTGTCTGCCTTGTCATTGCCAGGTGTGCTTGAATATACAAGGATCCACTGCAGAACTATTTTGACATCACTGGAAGTGATAATGTCTTGAGATATTTGGTAAAGTCAGGTCTACAATGACCAGCAACTTCTAATGCTTGAAGAGCTTACATTGAATCTGTAAATATAACAGTGTTTTTGGGAAAGGCATCAAAAACTATCCTTAGATGGTACAAAGCGGCTTCAAGTGCAGTGATTTCAGCTTCATAGTTGGAGCAAACCTTCCCGCAAGCATCAGGCAGTTCATCAGGTATTTTATATAAACGCCATAACCTGCTTTGATGGTGGCTTTAACCCTACCACACCTGAGGCCCTGAACCTAACTTGTCCCCCATTCCTGGGCTCCAGAGCATTAAAGAGAAAAAACCAACATGATATAGAAAAATGTTAGTTACATGCAAACAAGTGGTTAGAATAAGATGGAACTTGGACATTGTAGAAAATAAGTTTACCTTTCATCTAGTGTCAATATTCCACCTTTGTGTGCCAATCCACCCAGCAAAAGCCAAAGAATCTGTCTCGAGTCATAAATCATTTCGAAATCCGGGAGTAAACACAACAAAGAGCCCTCATTGATCCAATAATCCTGATAGCTGGGCTTTATACATGAGTATTCCATATAGATCCTCAGTCCAAGAAAAGCCTTCATCTCATCACTCGAGCTCTCACTGTCTGTTTCACTTGAACAGAGTCTGAATCAACCCAATTATTGATCACCTGTTGGACTGTCATAAGCCTAGACTTACTTTGCTTTCTTGTTGAAGTGCTTGGTTCATCAGCCGCTCGTTTCATTGTCAATTTTCCGAATTTGTTCACGTTAAACCCCACAAAATCAATTCAAACATGGGAGCAGCCATTTGCAATGACTAATCACGAGGATTGACCACGATTGGTTGGTTATTTTAAGATTCTGATGCATTTTATTACGTACTACCCAAAGTACCGAAAATTAGGTCCAGCGGTAGGAGCGGCACTTCAGGAAATTACAGAGAATTGGGTACAGCGGTGTGGTAGGGTTAAACACACATCCACCAGTATATACATGTCCCTATTCATCAAGGTAGGCATCAATAGTTCTTTGAGCTGCATCATCTATTAATTTTGCCCGATTCTATTTATATCTACATTCCGACGACTTAAATCTAGTCCGATTGGACTTATGTTTCTCTATGTTGCTTAGATACGTTGTTTTTTGAAAATATTTAAAATATGGCAGAATTTCCAGGGTCTTCGCATTTCCCCGTTTCATCAGTATATATCTCTTTGGGAAAGACTAGTGACTTTTCGTGAGATGGAATTAGGATCACACGAGCTAAGAAATTACTTATTATCTGATCAGGCTAATGATCATGTATCTGGCTTATACATCATCATCTTTTGTCGTCTCACTTTTCACAGGGTTGTATTCCAGTGTTGTGGTATGTATTTGTCTTTCGCCTATCTCGTGGCCCGGGTAATATTTGTCCCCATTTTACGACAGGCCTTGTTTACGCTGTCTATCCACCTTTTCCTCAGCCTACCTCTCGCCCTTCTTCCTGATGTTCTCCTGTAGAATGCTACATGAACAATGTGGACTGGTCTCACAATGTGGTCAAACCAATTCATTCCCTGTTGCTCGATGTACTATAGGCAAGGAATTGTTCCAACCTTCTTCTGTATACTCATATTTGTGATTCTGTCTCTTCGGGTGTTGTTAGTGACCTTTTGTAGACTTAAACATGGATATTCAAAACAAGTCCAATTCAGTGTAAGACACACATCTGAAAACTAGGCCGAACTGGAAGATGATATTTATAAATTTAATTAAATAAATATTTTTTGCATGAAACGCTTTTTTCGTGAGCTTCATCTATCTTACAGACTTACAACCGAACCACCTCTGGGAAAGCCTTATGCTGTATCTCTCGTTACTATGCTAAAAAAGGACATATGTGAAGTAACCACATGAAAGGACAGAGTCACCTACAAGGTCTTCTTTCATTTGATGGCCTCAAACACCAGTGTGTTAGGAACGGTTATAGTTGCTGTGGATAATCTGCTGCTCTCTCCCTGACGGCTAGACTCGTGGATGTTCACATCGCTTTCTTCTGATGAGGCATCATCCTCTTCACTGAAATAGAGAAACAGCTTCATCAGCTTTTTTTTTTATATTAGGGGTACCCTAACAGGAGCACGGTGCCAATTAGGAGTTGGGTTTAACATGACATACGTTCTGAACGATAGTTCGGCACTCTCGGCCTTTGCACAAGATGTAAACACTCCCCCATGTGGTTGGGTAAGGTCTAGAACATCTCTGGTTCCTACACAGGTTAGGAAAGAAAGCCACAGACCCCCAACATTATAAACTAGACCCCTAAGATTAAAAAGCCCAGGGAAGCCGATTAGCAAGCCACATTTCTTTTGCGCAAATTTTCGCAACTTTATATTTCGCTCTGGTAGTTGACTTTCAAAGCTTGTAACTCTTCTGTTTGTCAATAAATATGATTTTCTTGTGTTTAGAGACACAATTGAAAAAAAGAACTTGTGGGTGTTATTATTTTTTTTGTGTGTTTGTTAGTTTCTGAGATACAAAAAGATGAAGGTGACATTTTTTGGAAAACCCCCCCACAAAATTGGGACTCGACCGCTAGGCCTAGTCGCTCCAGTTGAAATCAATGGAAATCACAACAACGTATCGATACTGTGTTTACAATATCGACACAACTGTTAGTTTCCAATTCAAACGTAGTTCTTTCATTTAAACAAACAAAATAAACAGATCTACTCGATAAAGATCTTTCCCAACAACCTACTTCACCTTTCTCAAAAAGTCGGCTTGCTCCAAACGGTGTATTAGAAGAAAAATAGTTTAAAAATCCATTTGTAATCTAACATATGATACTTTTGCCGGCAAAATATCGTGTGTAGATGGACGTGACATATTCATCAGTAAATAAAAATGGCTATGGGTAGGATCTCCGTGCAAAATAATTTTTATTTCCCGATTTCGAAGGTCAAGTTGGTCCAAAGGCTGTGGACCAGAGCGTGTTAAAGGTTTTAGCATCATCAACTTACTTGCTGTGTTCGGCAACCTCTTATAGTCTCAAAAACACGCCTTGTTCGTCTATAATTAAAACGCTTTGAAAAAAACGTCAGCCGTGAAACGTAAATTCAGCCAGATAAAAGTGACAGACAATGCCCCAGGTGAATATTTTCACAAATGGTTACGTAAAAGTTATGAAACCACAGCACTGCTAACAAGGCAGTGACATAACACGCATATCTTCTTCTGCGTTCTTTCTCAGTCTCCTGCTACCAAGTTCTGAACAGGACTTTGCAAGGAGCAGGGTGTAGTCAGGAGAACGGAATGCACTGTGTCGCAAGTTTACAGCTTGACTGATATTTTCACCTTTCAGTCTGACACACCTGTCTTTGAAAGGAACACCTATATCTGCCACTGACAGATGAATTTACTGGGGCAACTTACCTGTCTGACATGAGGACATCACTGTCACTGTCAAGACCTTCCTCCAAGGCAGCTTGTAGATCTGTGATCCTCTTCAGGGCCAACTTCAAGTCAGACTGGTTCTGCTCACATTCTCCCTCCAGCTCCTCGATCCTGGTTTCCTGCAGGAATTAGATTACACACACCATCAGCCCTTACATTCTAAACAGTGTCAAATGTTGTCATAGCTGGGAGTGGAGTCGGGCTCTCAATTGTAACTATTTTCTACTTTTTGATAGAGTATTCAGACAAATCACGAATTGTGATTCTGCGATTTCCACAGGACAGCTGTGTGTATAAGTGCTACGTTGTTTTAAATTTTTCTAGTTGCAGCCTCCCAGACCGTTCATCTTCTTTTTCCTCGTTCGACTTCAATGACTCTAACGAAGGCTGCAGTCGACTTGAGGCTTCGTGCACTTCTCGTGGAAGGACACCGGCTGTTTCTTCTTCTTTCTTCATCGTACGCTGTTTACAGCGATATTGCCGGCTGTTTCAAAAGCTACTTTTTTTGCCGGTATAAAGTGGGCAGGACTGCAGAATGTGTTCTATCGTCATGGGGGGCTGTGTCACAGACACAAAGGTCTGTAGTGCCAATCTTTAACTTTTTGAACAGATGACATAGCCGAAGGATGATCACCTAGTCTCTCCTGGAGAGTTGATGGTAGGCATCATTTTCTATGTGGCCAGGGTAGTCTTTTTTCCATTTTGCACCGTACGTTGCCCTGATGGTTGCTTTTGTTAGACCGTTCGTCACTCTCAACACCTTCATGACCATTTGAAAACATTTATCCCATTCAAAAACGCGTGAATGTCAGAAGCAAAATCGTGAACTTTTTTCCTGCCATGACAATGCAATGAATGTGGTTTACACATATTAGGACAAAGCATCACTGCAAATAAACTAGAAGAGCAAAGGTTGTAACTCGCGGAATTATGATGCCTAATCCAAATACAATTTTCTAAAATCACACCTCATGTGAACATGCGTGTGTGTGTGTGTGTATATATATATATTCAGGACTGCAAAGAGTTAACCCTTTGAGCCCTGGACACTCAGAAGGTAAAATCCCATTTTCCTGTGCTCCCGAGAAAATACACACAAGGCGAAATCTATTTCCTATGACAAAACTTGGTGCTCTAGTTTCATTATTCTATCTCAGATTGACTGACCTGACCATCTCCAATGTTCCTACTTGTTATGCTTGTAAATTGTGGAATATGTTCATTGAAGATCACCCTGTATCAAATGTACTTGATACAATACATTGGATACACCTCCCTCGGACATCCATTCTCCAAAGGACAGGAAAGGTATTACTAGCTTCGTCACACGTGTCATTCAGATAATAACTTGTCCTTTTCAGAATAAACATCATCGAAATCCAATTTATCGGTCTCAAAATCCATGTTCTGTCGTTAGCCTTTGCGTACGGTCATTTCCTGAATTTCAAAAACAACTTTTTTGGCGAAAATCCCAAATTCATAGACGCAATTTCCTACTTCATGGATGCCACCATATTTGTTATCTCTGGAAATGTGTGTACTGTATAAATGTCATGATATTATGGCCACAATCCAAGCAGTATAGTTCGAAAAACACCTTAGAATAATGGTGTACCCGCCATACCGATTCATTGGCGTCTCTGGGAGTGGAGTATTACACAAATACCGGTGCACGGTTCAAAGGGTTAAGGGAGCATACCAAAAATGGTTATGTACACACTGGCCCCTATAAACTGAACAAGTTGAATGGAAGAGTAGCACGTGAGGTTGGCAACTTACCACTTCTTTCTTTTTCTGAGATGCCTCGAGCTCTCGCTTCTGAGTCTCCCCAAACTCTTCTCGTAAGTCTCTCAGCTGCTTCTGTACTCGCTTGTTGGCTTCCTCTGCGGACAGTTTTGCCAGGTTCAAATCTTCTTTTTCTGTCGTTAAGCGATCAATTTGTTCCTTAAGCCTGCTCATCTGGTTCTGTGGAAGTACAATGAATTAAGACTACAGGTGAAAGTAAGTGACAGTGGAGTTATATGATATTTGCTAACAATATAATCATTACTATAGGACAAATTAGACATAAAACAAGTTTTTCGAAATACAACCGCCTACAAGAATAAGAGAGCACAGCCCCAAATTAATTAAAGAAAATACCAGGAAAATATTTTTTGTCAGAGAGTGGTGAATGTTTAGAATGCATTGCCACGGGAAATTGTGGAGGCAGGGTCAATTAATGCATTTAAGAATAGATTGTATGCACATAGTTATTTTTAGATCAAGTGAATGTAAAAAAAACTGGCTGTATACAGACCGTATTGAGTCTTCTCAACCAGTATAAAGACGTTAAGTATTAAAACGATCCTGGATGGCTGCCAAGACCAGAACCTATGGGGCTCTCTTCTCCACTGTACTCCCTACAATGTGCTATGGTGCAGAAATATGGACAATCACAAAATCACTGGAAGGCAAATTGAGAGTGGCCTGGCACCAGGCCTCTCTTAAGAGATGCTGGGTCGGGATCACTCACAACAACCAATGCATGTAAAATCTCCACAATTCTGACATGTGACGATTGCCATTGATGAATGATGCAGTAATTTATGCAGACAAGGCTAAACATAGATGACCAGGTTAGGATGAAATGATGCAGATGCAATCTGGTACCACCCAAGGCTAAAAAAATTGACCTCGAGGAAGATCTCCAATGTGTTGGTCAGACTCCCTTCCTGTCCTCAACAACATCCGAGGCAACTCTGGTGGAATGCTTACTGCCCACTGAACTTCTGTGGATCAGGACAGGAGATGAAGTCATCAAGATCTAACTAGATATGCATTGGATTGGAGCCCACAAAAAGAATAATGGGTAGGCTGAAGAACATATAATGAAGAATAGCGAAAGAGGAAACCAAGGCTACCTGACGGTTAAAATACCACGAGCCAAGAACACAGGTGTTGATGAAGGTGAGAAAATTGAGACATAACAGAATGTTCCATCAATCAAAAACCTAACATTATAACACAACATACACTGGACTGGAATCCACAGGAGTAGTGAAGAACGGGACAATAAAAGAAGCTCATTAAACTGTCACAACCCAGCCACAAACAGTAAACTTTCACTTGACCCCAATCCCATCCCCCTCCCCCCCCCCCCCCCCCCAACACATTAAACTATCAATGACAATACATCCCCCCATTATTACTTGAACGAAGATCCCTCAACACATTAAACAATCACTTGACCAACCATGAGACAATAGATTACACCCCCACCCCACATAAAATAAACAATAGCTTGACCAACAGCAGACACCCCCCCCACTCAACCTCAAACTGACATGACCTTACCTCCAGCCTGTGTTTGGTAGTGGTCTCCAGCTCTAACCGGCTCTCCAGGTCTCGAGTCTTCGTCACAAGTCTCTCCACCTTATGCTTGTCGACCATTGTGTCATCATATGTCTGTACCCTGGACTGCAAGTCTGATACCTTGATCAATGATATACAGTACGGTTAATTGTTTGTTCTGGGTTAACTTTCTATAGACGAAGGTACGCACCTTTCAACCTAAGACAGTTATGTTTGGTTATAAGGTAAGGCCAATGCTTCTACCCCTATATAGTAAAGAGCTTGATGTGTATTAGTTGTCCTGGAATCCCCAGGATTAAGTTAGAAGAACAGAATGACCTCACACTGTAGCAGGGCTTCTTATAGATTGTGCTGCTGGAAAGTTACAACATTTAACAATGGACGCTAAGACTTCCTCATAATAAAACCCTAAAACCTCTATTTAGAGTAATTGATACACATTGATGAAACAAACCTAACTTAACTTACTAAACAATTATGAATCTAACTAACTCAGGGAATATTAGTATGAACTAGATGGAATCCCTGAAACTATAAAACCCAGTTCTGTAGTCTAATCTAATATAGATATGAAATTCTATATAAATCATGTCCTATCTACTAAAATACTATCTTGTCTGCAATCTCGTGTGCCGGTCCTGGTAGGTGGAGCTGATGGCCTCTAGTGCTTGCCGATTCTGCGTTGTATGATTGTCAGCTTCTCACGATGTTAGTGTGTGTGCTCCCTGAGGAGTTTTAAGATACATCACTCTTTATATCTGCTTGCGTACCGTTCTCTCTTATCCTTTATCCCCACATATCAGAGTGATCTCTGTGGAGACTACAGCTATGTTCTCTCTTACCACCATACGCATACCGCTCTCTCTTACCACCATACGCATACCGTTCTCTCATATCTTTTGTACCCACAGATCAGAGCGATCTCTGTGGAGACTACAGATATGTTCTCTCTTCGATTATAAAAGTGCCACCATTTAACTCCAAAAGGCACATGAGCTATGCCCCTGTAGGATAGTGAGCCAGCCTTCTAGATCTGCTCTCGAAATTGAATCTGCTCCGTCCTTTTTATGGACCAATTTTCGGCTCCTGCCCTCCTTGTCCTAGTCTAACTTTGACGGCCCAGCGTACTATTTTTGGACACTTAAACACAAAGTGGGCGTTCACTAGTAACCACGTTGTCTCTTGCTTTTCTCAACTCGCAGTCACTTTGACTGGGGTTGTTTTAATCCTAGATTTCCAACTTCGTGGGAATATACTGTTTCTGCCTTCTATGCTTTTCCTGGTTGGTGGTCCTGTTATACATTCTCTGATAAATAACACTGTTACAACGGAACTATCCAGCTAAACTCATGGATAAACTATACAACGATGATAGAATTAAAATCTATGTGGAAAATAGATGTAATTTACGAGAAAAGATGAAAAGGAAGCTATTAGATTAGATACTAGGAAATATTTTTGTAGTCAGAGAGCGGTGAATGCTTGGAATGCATTGCCACAGGAAATAGTGAAGGCATGGGCAATTAATGCATTCAAGAATAAATTGGATGCACATAGTTATTGTTAGATCAAGTGAAGTAAAAGAAACAGATTGTTTACAGACTTTGCAGAGTCTTCTAAACCAGTATAAAGATGTTAAGTTATTATTAGCTTACTTGGCACCTGGCAGTCAATCATAACTCAGCTCTTACTAGCTTGCACTGTGACATCAAACAGTGTGTAGGTGATCGAAGATGCTGCTGTGAATGAGTTGATAACAGCCAGCGACTCATAGTTGGCCACTTGCATCAGGGCAAACAAACCATAGCTGACCCAGTCCATATTCTGTCTCCTCCAAGTGGTGGCCCTAGAAACAGACTGCAACCATGCAGCCTGGGTAAAAGAATAGGGATCAAGGGAGAGGGCAAACCTGATTAAAAAAATCCATTCTGTGTTGAGCAGATTGCCGCAGATAGGATCAAGATGCTGAGCAATGCATGAGCTGCAGCAGTCAGCGACCCATAGCTGACTGCTAGCGTCAGGACCAGCGAACCAGAGCTGCCAAGACCCTTCTACACCTCCATGCGGCGATCCTGGATAACAGGCTGCAACAGGGCAGATTGCTGAGGAGAAGGTATCAAAGAGGGAAGGCTTAATCCGATACCCAAAAGTGCCTGCTGAAGTCGGGTGTGTCGGACCGAAAGGTGCAAATATTGTAGTCAAGCTGTAAACAATGACACAACGCATTCCGATCTATGGACAACCTGCTACTTGCAAAGCTCTTTTCAGGGTTTGGTAGTGGGAGTTTGAGAACGAACGGCAAAGAAGAAAAGGGACCAACAGCAGCACACATACTATGCTTTGCAAGAGGGCCGACGAATGGGCATTTAAAAATGAAGTCTATTATTGAAGAAAGGCTGAAGTAGATATTGGAGATTCATCATCCGAGCCTTCAATGAAACTGATTCTTCTTGATGGTAGAAAGTTGTACGAGGAACTGGCCAGTTGGGCTTTGTCCAATGTTGAAAACTGCTTTAGCACTTGACCCACATACTACCGAAGGTGCAGTGTGAAGAAATAACACTTCATTAAAGTACAACAACGAAGCTTGCGTCTTGGATTGATGTTTCCTTTGAACAATTTCCGTTTAGCGGTGTCATGTTGCTAACACACTTCCCAAAATACTTCTTTCAAATTCAAGTCAACCCTCTCAAAACCTGCTCTTTTCATTGTATGGAAAGTAGTCTTGCAATTCTTCTGTAGACATTTCCGAGATGGTAAATGGGTCATCAGAAGGAGCAGACTCCATTTTAAACTTTCAACCTTCTCTGTTCTTCTAGCAAAAGTAACATTTTCATCTGTTAAATGCTAATCATGAGAATCAATTATTTTGTAGACATAAATGGGTCATCATCATACGTAGACCCATTTCAAGTTGCAGCCTTCTCTGTTCGTCTAGCAAAGGCAAATTTGCATGTTAACTTTTACTGAACCATTGGTGAAAAAAAAATATGTTATAAATATGTTTGTAGTGGAAACTAAACATATGCCGATCTGGTTAGGATCACCACCAGTGCTTTGCTGCAATTTCATGGATTTATATTCAGTCTAAATATTTGTGACGTAATAAAAATAAATATGGAAACTACAAGTTTAAAGGCTGATAATAAGATGCAATTATTTCAGTAACATCTTCAGCTGCTGAGAGCGTGCCGCTATGATCCATTGATGTGTTTTATATTTATTGCCGTTAATAAAGCTTTATTAATTTTACATAGTAGTATTATATGTGATTTATATAATAATTGTGATTTATTTAGCGAACTCAGGTCATTGAATGCATTATATATCCCAAGCAAGAATACTAGCCTTTGCCTAATCAAGGTAAAGATTGCTTTGTTATTCTATAGGAAAGTGACATTACAGTAGTAAGCATTAGTTTGCCAGTTAACAAGTAGTCTACATTTTACTTGTTTATATTATATTATTCATTTGTAGCTTGTTTTTTTTTAAGGCTGCGTGGCCTAGGGGTCAAACTCGCTAGGTTTTCACAATCCCAACGCACTTGGTTCGATTACCATCGTGTGGAGTTTGGCAGACACTGAATTTGTTCTCGGGTGATTGCTCCTCCACATATGGAAAGTAACCTACACCGCAAAGTAACGGCAACCTACACTACTGCACACTTGCCAAGAAACTTATAACAGTAAAATAGGTGACGGTTGTAAGAAGCGACGTTCTGTAAAGGATATGTTTACTTTTTAGCTTGGTTTTACATCTGTAGCTTAGTTGTTACATCTGCAGCTTAGTTTTTAACATCTGCAGCTTAGTTTTTACATCTGTAGCTTAGTTTTATATCTCAAGCTTAAGTTAGACATCTGTGGCTTAGTTAGACATTTGTAGCTTAGTTTGACATTTGTAGCTGAGTTTGACATTTGTAGCTTAGTTTGACATTTGTGGCTTAGTTTGACATTTGTTGCTGAGTTTGACATTTGTGGCTGAGTTTTATATCTGTAACATCATTAAGCTGAGTTTTACTGGGTTAAGGAAAAGAGAGCTGGTACAGCGAATCACCATAGTTCGGATTGCCGTCGACCATGTTGTGAACTGCACCAACGAAGAAGACAGATGACTAAAGGTGTATTTTACAACCTGACAATCAAGAACTAATTACCTCCTGTTTGAACTTGTCCCGTTCCTGATTAAGCTCTTCAATCTGGGTCATCTGGTCTGTCAGAGTTATCTGGTCCACCGATTGCTACCAGAAGAAATATGTACATGTATGTAGTAACGCTCACCACCTTAGCAGCAGCCATCAGTTAACTTTAACTGCTAAGCACATTCACACAGGCAATGACAGTGAAAGAGTCATGTACAGACATGTCATGGAGTTACGTCACCGCAGACTAATAATAATAATGTTCGCTTAGGCGTCTGATGGCAGTTGTGTCGGTTGGCCACATCCATGACCCACTTCTGTGGTGTGGTTACAGGCCTCGTCCAGGGCAGAGGAGGAGGTTGATATCTGCTGGAGTCACACTATGAGGGGATGGCCTCTTCTGCGGCTCCAGCCAGTTGGGAGAAGACTTTTGGCGCAAAGGAGGGCTGGGGTTTCCTGGTCCAGTCATACAACATGATAGAACAAAGAAACTTGGCGTCAGAGAGTGTTTCTGAGATTGGGTAGAGGCCTGTTATTGCAGAGACCAACACATCGCGGATGTAGTCATGCCATTGGATGATCAGGATACGCTGCTGGTTGCACACGTGGAAGGCCTCCAGTCTCGACATATCATGTTTCAGCAATGATCAGGTTTCAGAGCTGTAAAGCAGGACTGAGACGACGCAGGACTGGTAGATGCAAATTTTTGTCCCAAGGGAGATCTTACCATTACTCTACACACATCGGTGGTCGTGAATACCAGATACAGCTAGTCCAATCCGCCTTGACATATTGGGACCGTTGCGATATCATGCTGCCAAGATAGATGAATTTGCTGGTGCTCTCCTCAGTGTGACCTTGGGTTTCAATGCCCTGGGGTGTTGAGTCGGAAATGAGGTTTTGAACTTTGGTCTTGGCCCAGGATATAGACAGACCTTGGGAGATTGTTTCGCTGTCTAACATTTCCAGTGAGCGCTGCAGCGCAGAGCTGTCTGTGCCGAACAGGACAATGTCGTCTGCATAAACAAGATCAGTGAAGATTGATGCTCCAGTTTGAAAATGTCAAAGAATGCATTTATGTAAGGGTCTGCTTCCTCCTGCATTTTCTAAGGGTTTGCTTCCTAAGGGGTAACGGCTGGTGGTGTGAATGGGATTGAACCCAGCACCTTCGACTTGTGAGCTGTGTCACTTAACCACTAGCCCACACCATCCCCCATTATGACGATAACAAGTATCTCAGACAAGGTAATCAACGTTACAGTAGATAACCGCCAAATCCACACAATCGCTATGCTTTCACTAAGCTGTACCTCTGCCAGCATATACATGCTCAACTGAGGTTAATGAAATATTTGTAACTAAAAGGAAACATAACACTGCAGGCTTCATTTTACAGAAAAAGGCAAAGGTAAGGGGTAATACCATAGACACTGCTGCCGGGGATGAAGTGTTTGACTTCAATGCATGAGGCCACAGCTTGTTCGTGAGGTTGGGTGTCAGGTCCCTTCCTCACTGTCGTTTTCTTCCCTAATATTCAAACCAGATACCCATCTAAAGCTGGATTAAATGGAACGCTGGTAAGATGAATTGACCCCCATACCTTTGCCGTACGTAACAAGTTAGTGTGATACCATTATGTTAATAAGACGTAAAAATGAGTTAGCATGCTAATGTATGTAAGAAGCTATACTGCAGTTATTCCGTTATGTCATATTTTATGCAAACCAAAAAAGTTGAGTGAAAGTGTTGGGTCAAGTGAAAGTTAGGTTAAGTGAAAATCTCATCAATTGAAAGTCAAATGAAAGTTGGGTCAAGTGAAAGTTAAGTCAAGTGCAGGAGGAAGCAGACTCTTACATAAAATGCATGCCGAAATCGGATGAGACTAAAAGTTATGTGAAAGTTAAGTCCAAGTGAAAAATTAAGTGAAAGTTGGGTCAAGTGAAAGTTGGGTCAAGTGAAAGTTGGGTCAAGTGAAAGTTAGGTCAAGTGAAAGTTAGGTCAAGTGAAAGTTGGGTCAAGTGAAAGTTAGGTCAAGTGAAAGTTGGGTCAAGTGAAAGTTGGGTCAAGTGAAAGTTAGGTCAAGTAAAAGTTGGGTCAAGTGAAAGTTAGGTTAAGTGACCTGCTGAAGATGGATTTGTTGGACCGAAAGGAACAATTATCGCAGTCAAGCTGTAAGCTAGCGACACAACGCATTCCGTTCTCTGAACTACATCCTGTTACTTGCAAAACCCTGTTCAGAGCTTGGTAGCGGTAGTTTGAGAATGAACGACGAAGAAGAACGTTACATGAAAGTTATTAGTAGTTGAATTTTCACTTGACTACAGAATCTAACACAGTAACACAATGAGATGCACAACAAAAATATGACAATAACAACAATCGTTGGAAGCTGATTGTGCAGATGTTTCATGCAGCTAAAGAGCCACAACTCTTGAAAGAAGCCCCAACTTAGGCGAGTGGTAGTATTATAAGAGTCTTCTAACTTACTTACTTAGTCACTCCTCTTCACTTTGAGGTGTAGAGTCTTCTAACTTACTTACTTAGTCACTCCTCTTCTACCCTGAGATGTAGAGTCTTCTAACTTACTTACTTAGTCACTCCTCTTCACTTTGAGGTGTAGAGTCTTCTAACTTACTTACTTAGTCACTCCTCTTCACTTTGAGGTGTAGAGTCTTCTAACTTACTTACTTAGTCACTCCTCTTCACTTTGAGGTGTAGAGTCTTCTAACTTACTTACTTAGTCACTCCTCTTCACTTTGAGGTGTAGAGTCTTCTAACTTACTTACTTAGTCACTCCTCTTCACTTTGAGGTGTAGAGTCTTCTAACTTACTTACTTAGTCACTCCTCTTCACTTTGAGGTGTAGAGTCTTCTAACTTACTTACTTAGTCACTCCTCTTCACTTTGAGGTGTAGAGTCTTCTAACTTACTTACTTAGTCACTCCTCTTCACTTTGAGATGTAGAGTCTTCTAACTTACTTACTTAGTCACTCCTCTTCACTTTGAGGTGTAGAGTCTTCTAACTTACTTACTTAGTCACTCCTCTTCACTTTGAGGTGTAGAGTCTTCTAACTTACTTACTTAGTCACTCCTCTTCACTTTGAGGTGTAGAGTCTTCTAACTTACTTACTTAGTCACTCCTCTTCACTTTGAGGTGTAGAGTCTTCTAACTTACTTACTTAGTCACTCCTCTTCACTTTGAGGTGTAGAGTCTTCTAACTTACTTACTTAGTCACTCCTCTTCACTTTGAGGTGTAGAGTCTTCTAACTTACTTACTTAGTCACTCCTCTTCTACCCTGAGATGTAGAGGTTTGCTAGAGATATTGCCAGATTGTTCTATCCGCTGTCTTTAGTCTGCCTTGGTTCCAGTCCTGTCCTTAGTCTCTCAGGAACTGTTGTATGTATTCTCATCATTCTTTGGGATGTCTTTGGGGTTTGGATCTCTGGCTGTTGGCTTCCCATAGAATCCACTCTTCTCTCATTCTACAGACATGGCTAAACCACAGTACTCCAATCGGTTCCTGCAGGAGCTTAACTTAACGTCTTTATACTGATTTAGAAGACTCTGCAGAGTCTGTATACAAACTGTTTCATTTATATTACTTTGCTCTAAAAGCTATGCGCATTCAATTTTGTCTTAAATGTATTAATTGTCTTTGCCTCCACTACCTCTTGTGGCAATGCATTCCAAGCATTCTCGACTCTCTGACTAAAAAAATATTTCCTAATATCTAATCTGGACCTCTCTTTAGTTAATTTGTAGCTATGCCCTCTTATTCTTGTGGGTGGTTGTATTTCGAAAAACTGGTTATAGTCTAATTTATCCATTTGTCTGATCATCTTATAAATCTGTATTAAGTCACCTCAAATTCTTCTCTTCTATAGACACTGTAGGCCAGTTTTTCTGAGTCTTTCCTCATAACTGTAATTCTGGAATCCCACTATCATCTTTGTCCCTTTATTTGTATTCTTTCCAGCATGTTTATATCCCCTCTCTGATAAGGACTCCACATCTGCACACAGTACTCCAATCTAGGTCTAACTAATGCTTTATACAGTTTGACTAGGCTTTGAGATCTTGCCATATTTTATTTTGTGTGAGAGTCTATCTTGTCTGGAGCTTGAGATAACAGCTACATATTGACAACACATACAAATTATACGGTCACCCAAACAGAAACAACAAAACACAGTCACATACACACACAAATAACAAAACATACAACCACAAAGAAGTGTCCCAGGATGCGTTCATACAACTACATACCTGCTGGACTGTTGCCTTGTACTTCTTCATGACTTCATTGAAATCTTCCTCCACCTCCTCCAGCCGGCTCTGGATGTCTGTCTTTTCTCTCAGCAAGAGCATGTTCTTGGACTCGGCCTAGATGTGAGACAGACACAAGAACTCTCACCATCAACACACAGCACATGACATCTAAGCAATCCTAATATATCTACACACAGCACATGACATCTAAGCAATCCTAATATATCAACACACAGCACATGACATCTAAGCAATCCTAATATATCAACACACAGCACATGACATCTAAGCCATCCTAATATATCTACACACAGCACATGACATCTAAGCAATCCTAATATATCAACACACAGCACATGACATCTAAGCCATCCTAATATATCAACACACAGCACATGACATCTAAGCAATCCTAATATATCAACACACAGCACATGACATCTAAGCAATCCTAATATATCAACACACAGCACATGACATCTAAGCAATCCTAATATATCAACACACAGCACATGACATCTAAGCAATCCTAATATATCAACACACAGCACATGACATCTAAGCAATCCTAATATATCAACACACAGCACATGACATCTAAGCAATCCTAATATATCAACACACAGCACATGACATCTAAGCCATCCTAATATATCTTCACACTAGAGAAGGAAGAATAGCACTACTGAACCTCCATGTAAGTGCAACAATAAATGGTTTTTAACCTTAGGCACGCTACATAATTAGTGACAAAATTTGACCTAATTAATTTTCTTAATTAGTCGCTGTGGTAGTCGTCTTTCAAAATTTGTAACTTTTATGTTTGTTTGTCAATAAATATGATTTTCTGGTGTGTAGATACACAATTTCATAACGAACATGTGGGTGTTATTGTTTTTGTTGTATGTTTGTTAGTTTTTGAGATTTAAAAAGATAAAGTTGAAAATTTATGAAAATCTCGGGAAAAATTTGGACTCGACCACTAGGCCTAGTCGCTTCGATAGAAAACCATGGAAACCACAACAACGTATCGATACTGTGTTTACAATATCGCCACAACTGTTAGTTTCCAATTCAAACGTAGTTCTTTCATTTAAACAAACAAAATAAACAGATCTACGCGATAAAAATCTTTCTCAACAACCTACTTCCCCTTTCGCAAAAAGTTGGCTTGCTCCAAACGGCGTATACAAAATTAAAACTGTTCAAAAGCCATTTGTAATCGCACATACGATACTTTAACCGGCAAAATATCGTGTATATATGGAGGGCGTAGTCAGCAGTAAAAAATGGCTGTCAGGAGTGACTCCGTTCAAAAAAAAAAATTTTTTTTCCGCACACCGTTTTTGCAGGCCGAGCTGGTTAGAAGAGACAGGACATTGGAGTGCTACAGGTTAAGTTAAATTTGTCATTTAGTTGTTTTTTTAAAAACACCCCCAAAAAAGCGGTTTGTGAACCTATTTACTGACTTGTTGTATAGATATTTTTTTGGGCGTTCGCCTTATTTCTCTAATCCCCAAGGCGGTGTGCGTTGCACTGTGGTTTTTATTTTGCGCCTATCGGTCCAGTGCATCCGACTTCAGCATGCATTTTATGTAAGGGTCTGCTTCCTTCTGCATTTTCAAAAGGTTTGCTTCCCCGGGGTAACGGCCGGTGCTGTGATGGGGATCGAACCCAGCACCTTCAGATTGTGAGCCGTGTCACTTAACCACTAGCCCACGCCGTCCCCCCCGATAGATTTTGAAAAGGCATTTTATAGCACAGTTCAAACAATAATTTGGGATCAAGTTGCAGAGCAGTGCATGAGCTGCAGTGGTCAGCGACCCAAAGCTGACTTCTAGCGTCAGAGCCAGTGAACCAGAGCTGCTAAGACCCTTCTATACTTCCATGCGGTGATCCTGGATAACAGGCTGCAACAGAGCAGACTGGCTAAGGAGAAGGGATCGAAAGGGAAGGATTACCAGGTACCCAAAAATGCCTGCTGAAGATGGATGTCTCGGGCCGAACGGTGCAAATATTGCAGTCAAACTGTAAACTACGGCATAAAGCATTCCATTCTCCTGCTACTTGCAAAGCTCTTTTTAGGGCTTGGTAGCGGGTGTTTGAAAAAAAAAAATGACGAAGAAGAACAATAATTCGAAAAACATTGAAGCATTATGAAATACCAGATAGATTTATAAGAATTATACCAGATAAATTTATAAGAATTATAACAGATTTCTATGAAGATTCCTATGACATAAAGAATAATCCACACAGGCAAATTGTCAGACCCATTTACAGTTCCAACTGGGGTCAGACAGGGATGCCTACTATCTAACACAATCCTTCTCATTGTCATGAACTGGGTGATGATCACACAACAGATGGTATAAAAACTGGAAAACACTGGACATTTTATAAACTGCTGCAAAAAATAAGCTAAGACACTAATTAAACAATCCATGAGAACGGAATGGAGAGACCAGCACAAAGAATACAAGCCAGAAAAAGACAGCACAGACAAACTTGGCAGAGATGGGCAAAGAAAGTTTTTCAGACTCAGAACCGGATTTGCAGACTCAAGGACCACCTCCTCAGAATGGGTATCACAGATACAGTTATATGTGATCGTGGAGCACCCAAGCAAACACCAGAACATATCCGGGAGGACTGCCCTTCTAATACAGACAAAAGAGAGGCAGTCTGGCACAGGGAAGCGACCATACTCGGAAAACCTGTTCAGGGACAAGCAAAGACCTGAAATGGACAGCCAATACGTGAACCTACCACGGCTAGAAACATAGTATCAGTTTATCAGAGAAGAAGAAGGTAAGCAGCTGGAAGACTTCAATTTTGCAGAAGATATTTGTATGTTGTCACATAAGCAGCAGGACATACAAGGTAAGATAGACTAACATATGTAGCAGCATAGGTGAGATTGCAGATTAGCGTCAACAAAGAAAGTGAGAGTAAATTACAAACAAAGATGTTCCATAAAGATTAAAAATTTGCTTTCGATTCTCTTCTCTCAGTATAGAACCGAGACACCCACATAAATCACCCCTTTAACACCCACATTATCCCTTGCTTAGCCCTAGATCACCCCAACACTCACATTATCCCCTTGCTTGGCCCTAGATCACCCCAACACCCACATTACCTCCTGCTTGGCCCTAGATCACCCTAACACCCCCCCCCCCTCAATACCCACATTACCACCCCCCCCCCCCCCCGCTCTAGATCACCCCAACACCCACATTACCTACTGCTTGGCCCTAGATCACCTCAACACCCACTTTATCCCCTTTCTTGGCCCTAGATCACCCCAACACCCACATTATGCCCTTGCTTGGCCCTAGATCACCCCAACACCCACATTACCTCCTGCTTGGCCCTAGATCACCCCAACACCCACATTATCCCCTTGCTTGGCCCTAGATCACACCAACACCCACATTATCCCCTTGCTTGGCCCTAGATCACCCCAACACCCACATTACCTCCTGCTATGCCCTAGATCACCCCAACACCCACATTACCTCCCCCTGCTTGGCTCTAGATCACCCCAACACCCACATTATCCGCTTGCTTGGCCCTAGATCACCCCAACACCCACATTACCTCCCCTGCTTGGCTCTAGATCACCCCAACACCCACATTACCTCTCCCTGCTTGGCTCTAGATCACCCCAACACCCACATTATCCCCTTGCTTAGCCCTAGATCACCTTAACACCCACATTACCTCCCCCTGCTTGGCCCTAGATCACCCCAACACCCACATTATCCCCCTGCTTGGCCCTAGATCACCCCAACACCCACATTATCCCCCTGCTTGGCCCTAGATCACCCCAACACCCACATTATCCCCCTGCTTGGCTCTAGATCACCCCAACACCCACATTATCCGCTTGCTTGGCCCTAGATCCCCCTAACACCCACATTACCTCCCCTGCTTGGCTCTAGATCACCCCAACACCCACATTACCTCTCCCTGCTTGGCTCTAGATCACCCCAACACCCACATTATCCCCTTGCTTAGCCCTAGATCACCCCAACACCCACATTACCTCACCCTGCTTGGCCCTAGATCACCCCAACACCCACATTATCCCCCTGCTTGGCCCTAGATCACCCCAACACCCACATTATCCCCCTGCTTGGCCCTAGATCACCCTAACACCCACATTATCTCCCTGCTTGGCCCTAGATCACCCCAACACCCACATTATCCCCCTGCTTGGCCCTAGATCACCCCAACACCCACATTATCCCCCTGCTTGGCCCTAGATCACCCTAACACCCACATTATCTCCCTGCTTGGCCCTAGATCACCCCAACACCAACATTATCCCCCTGCTTGGCCCTAGATCACCCCAACACCCACATTATCCCCCCTGCTTGGCCCTAGATCACCCCAACACCCACATTACCTCCTGCTTGGCCCTAGATAGATCATCCAACTGCTGCTGCAGCTCCTGAACCTCCAACTCCATCCTCTTCTTGGCCTTCACTGCAGCCGAAGAAGCAAACTCTGCATCATCAAGCTGGTTACGGAGAGCCGAGATCTGACCCTTGGCTCCCTCAATGTCCTTCTGCTTAAGTAGGGTGGCCCCAGCGTCATTGAGCAGGGCTTTCGTTTTTCTAAGGTTGCGTCTCAGCCTTTTCTCTGATTCTGAAATGGTAAGCATTTATGCACTTAGTTTAGGCAGCTCAGTGGTTAGTGCACTGGTTTCCCAGCTGAACGGTCGGGGTTCAGTCCCCACTTGGTGCAAGATTTATCCCGATCACAAAATGGCTCCTGGGGTCGACGCAGCCTGAAAAAATTGGGCACCAGAAT
Organism: Ariolimax columbianus; assembly: GCA_036924085.1. Lineage (NCBI taxonomy): Eukaryota > Metazoa > Mollusca > Gastropoda > Stylommatophora > Arionidae > Ariolimax > Ariolimax columbianus. The sequence continues at coordinate 30,728,900 of JAVGWX010000015.1, forward strand.
AATCCGGGAATGTAAAGATAGCAGGTGTGATGCTGACCACCTCCCCCGTAGCGTGCCGTTGGTCAAGAAAAATATGGGCCTAACACCATATTCGCAATATGCCACACTGGCGTGGTAATGACATCTTTACTTTACTTCTTAGTGTAATTTAATATAAATCCATAAAGGTATCCTTTTAAAAAATTAATTACAGCGTTTATAGGTGACAGTGATCTCAAGGAAACTGGGATTTTCTCTCATGGATCTACTGGTAAAAATTCCCCCGCTCTCTCGGTAGTGAGATCGGACTCCAGTGTTCAATGTCGAGCACGTTAAAAATCCATTGACAGTTAAAAATCTAAAAGAGTAGGCTTAACGGCTGCTGCCGAGACAAAATCCAAAAAATGCAGTTAAAAATCTACCAAAATGATTTGTACCTTTCCCCAGTCCTAGTAAGTCACAGAAAGTTTTTAAATATTTACCATATATAGATAAACGATGGGGACTATGCATGAGAAATTGTGACGATTGTACATAGCTATATAGATACTGAATAATATGCAAAATGTGTGGCACAATACTAACAAAGAATTAAAATTGAAGATCCTCAGAACATGCGTACTCCCAGTGGCAATGTACGGATGCAAGACTTGGACCATCTCACAAATATTAAGAAAGAGGATCGAGGTTTTCGAGACAAATTGCTACAGAAAAATCATCAAAATACCTTGGATAAAGAAAATAACAAATAAAGCCATCCTGCAAGATATGAGTGTCGAAGAAAACTGGCTTATAAACCACGTTATGTCTCAGAAACGGAAGTTTTTCTGCCACATCAAGCGCCATGACGGACTGTAAAAAGTGTTTCTGCATTCTGGAGGACATTGTTCTAGGAAGGCAAGGTTGAGGCCGGTCAAGACGTAGATGGATACAAAACATCAAGGGCACCCTAAACAGGAACATGGTGAGTAGACTGACTGCTGATTGTCAAGATTCATATCGAATGACTGTGATGAGAGCGATGTTCTACCAAGGACATCTACATGGTGATGACTACGTGTAGCCAAACTCTTTGGCTACATGGCAGCAGAAATGAACATGCCTGTTTGAATACCAGCCTTCTAAGTATAGAGGATCTACATGCATTAGGACTGTTAGGACACCAACATTCCACACATCTTACCTCTATCTCTCTGAGGCTCCCTAGAGCCCGAGGCTTGCAGCTGTCTTTCTAGCTGGGCCTTATCCTCCTGTATGCGTTTCTTCTGTTCATACTCCTCTTCCAGCTGAATCTCCAACTGCTTCAGCTGTTTTGGAAACAAAAACATATGATCTTAATAAACATGGTTCTACTCTTTGGTGCTCATGGCACGAACTATGGTACTGGATATGTTCATCATCATGTTCCATACAGCCTGGACATAGGCATTCAAGGATCCCTACATCTTCCTGTCTCTAGCCATCATGCCTATTCTGTGGCACTAGAAGTATGGACAAGTTCTGCAGTGGCCTTCTCGCAGGAAAACTGTACCAAGACACTTAAAGCTTGCATCAGGGACATGTACAACATAATGACCAAGACATCACCTCACATCCACCCCAAGATACTTAAAGCTTGTATCAGGGTAATGTACAACATACTGACCAAGACATCACCTCACATCCACCCCAAGACACTTAAAGCTTGTATCAGGGCCATGTACAACATACTGACCAAGACATCACCTCACATCCAAGATACTTAAAGCTTGTATCAGGGTCATGTACAACATACTGACCAAGACATCACCTCACATCCAAGACACTTAAAGCTTGTTTCAGTGTCATGTACAACATACTGACCGAGACATCACCTCACATCCAAGATACTTAAAGCTTGTATCAGGGTCATGTACAACATACTGACCAAGACATCACCTCACATCCAAGACACTTAAAGCTTGTTTCAGTGTCATGTACAACATACTGACCGAGACATCACCTCACATCCAAGACACTTAAAGCTTGTTTCAGTGTCATGTACAACATACTGACCGAGACATCACCTCACATCCAAGACACTTAAAGCTTGTTTCAGTGTCATGTACAACATACTGACCAAGACATCACCTCACATCCAAGACACTTAAAGCTTGTTTCAGTGTCATGTACAACATACTGACCAAGACATCACCTCACATCCAAGACACTTAAAGCTTGTTTCAGTGTCATGTACAACATACTGACCAAGACATCACCTCACATCCAAGACACTTAAAGCTTGTTTCAGTGTCATGTACAACATACTGACCGAGACATCACCTCACATCCAAGACACTTAAAGCTTGTTTCAGTGTCATGTACAACATACTGACCGAGACATCACCTCACATCCAAGACACTTAAAGCTTGTTTCAGCGTCATGTACAACATACTGACCGAGACATCACCTCACGTCCACCCCCAAGGCAATATATGTTCCTCTTGTTATCTTGTGTTGTTTCCCATCAGTTTTGTCTAGTTGTGTCAGAGTGCTCTAACGATATACTTATCCTACCATGGCCACATAATTCTTTTATCACGTACAACTGGTCCATCACATACAACTGGTAGATCACGTAAAACTGGTCCGAAACGTACAATTGGTCCATCATGTACAACTGGTCCAACACATACAATGGTCCATCATGTACAACTTATCCTTCACAAACAACTGGTCCATCACAAACAACCGGTCCATCAAAAACAACTGGTTCATCACACACAACCGGTCCATCACAAACAACTGGTCCATCACAAAAAACTGGTCCATAATGTACAATGTGTTCATAAACAACGCTGGTCCATCATGTACAACTAGTCCAAGAAAAACAACTTATCCATCATGTAAAGCTTATCTATCCCACACACCTCCCTATCACACACACCCACCCTCCCTATCACACCCACCCTCCCAATTACACACACCCTCCCAATTATACCCACACACCGTCCCTATCACACACACCTTTCCCATCACACACACACCCTCCCCATCACACACACACACACACTCATACACACACACCCTCCCAATTATACCCACACACACCCTCCCTATCACACACACATACCCTCCCCATCACACACACATACCCTCCCCATCACACACACATACCCTCCCCATCACACACACCCTCCCCATCACACACACCCTCCGCATCACACACACCCTCCCCATCACACACACCCTCCCTATCACACACACACACCCTCCCCATCACACACACCCTCCGCATCACACACACCCTCCCCATCACACACACCCTCCCTATCACACACACACACCCTCCCCATCACACACACCCTTCCAATCACACACCCACCCTCACTATCACACACACCCTCCATCACACACACCCTCCCTATCACACACACCTTCTCCATCACACACAGCCTGCCTCTCAAAGATCACATGACCCCATGAGTGGCTCACCTTCTTCTGAGTCCTGTATCTCATCTCCTCTATCTCCTCATCTTTCTCTTCCAACTCTTTCTGATGCTGCTGCTTCAACTTCTCCAAGTTCATCTCTAGCCTCAACTTGGCCTGTTGAATAAAAACTCCTATATGATAACAAATGAGACTACTGATAACTTTCTGGTAGTATAACTACTGATAACTTTCTCATTGTATAACTACTGATAACTTTCTGGTAGTATAACTACTGATAACTTTCTCGTAGTATAACTACTGATAACTTTCTGGTAGTATAACTACTGATAACTTTCTGGTAGTATAACTACTGATAACTTTCTCGTAGTATAACTACTGATAACTTTCTGGTAGTATAACTACTGATAACTTTCTCGTAGTATAACTACTGATGACTTTCTGGTAGTATAACTACTGATAACTTTCTCGTAGTATAACTACTGATGACTTTCAGGTAGTATAACTGCTGTTAACTTATGGTAGTATAACTGCTGTTAACTTATGGTAGTATAACTAATGATAACTTAACTTAAACTTATCTTTATACTTTTTTAGAAGACTCTTCGGAGTCTGTATACAATCAGTTTCACTTACATTTCCTTGCTCTAAAATCTATGCGCATCCAATTCACCATCATTATCAAAATTTGTTAGGTCCCTGTGGAGCACAGGTCTTCAACAAACATGCACCAAATCCTAACCGGGGCCATCAGTTCCTATTGTGTTCACGCCTTCCAATAATGTTTGTCTCGAGGGTTCTTCTCCATGTGCGTTTTGGTCGGTTTTTACTTCTCTTCTCCATGTGCGTTTTGGTCGGCTTTTACTTCTCTTCTCCATGTGCGTTTTGGTCGGCTTTTACTTCTCTTCTCCATGTGCGTTTTGGTCGGCTTTTACTTCTCTTCTCCATGTGCGTTTTGGTCGGCTTTTACTTCTCTTCTCCATGTGCGTTTTGGTCTGCTTTTACTTCTCTTGCCTCGGGGAATCCAACACAGAGCCTGTCTTGTAATGCTGTCAACTGGTTTTCTTAATGTGTACCCTATCCAGCGCTTTATTATTACATTGTGTTCCGCTGATATCTGCTTGGATCTTATCATGCCATTTCAATCTGTCTATTTTGAGCTAGTACGTTGTTGTTTTTTGTTATTCTTCATGTTTCATAGCCTTACAAAGGAGTAGACTTTTAACATTGAAGTTGATTTCTGCTGAAGACGGATGTGGCAGATCGAAAGGTGCAAATATCGCAGTAAAGCTGTAAACTAGTGACACAACGCATTCCATTCACCGGACTACATCGTGCTACTTGCAAAGCCCTATACAGGGTTTGGTAGCAGGAGATTGAGAACGAACGCAGAATAAGTTGATTTTTATTTTTGTGTTGGACTTAATTAGGCTGGATGGAGTATGAAACGAATAATTCAGATAGAAGGTGGGTGCAACACCGTGCACGAAATACGTAGAAAGGCAGAGAATAAAACGGTTCAGACACCAGACAAGAATGCAACCAAAGTTACCAACTGCGCAGATCTACAACACAAGGCAGCAGGGTTACAGAACAAGAGAAAGACCAAGAAAAAAATGGATAGAAGGTGTCAGTGAGACATAGAAAAAACACAGAATGACAACAACATCAGTGCCACACAAATGAAAACAAGACCTCCCCGCGACATCTACTGACAAGTGGATAGAAGATGATGTTAATGTAATTAAAATTACATACATTTCTAAAACAATTTAGAAACAAATTTGAAAATAACTAGAAAAGGAAAAGAAACCAGATATACAAAAAAAAACAGAACATAACAAAATCTGACAAAGATTACGCATATAGACATACAAGGGTATGTCAGTAAGTATGTCACAATTGGGTGTCGCTGTCGTCAAGAGGTTAAGGCACTCGCCTCTCGCAGTGATGAACAGAAACTGTGGGCAATGGAATTCCTCAAGTTTCAAGCGACCCCTGGTCTCACCGGAGTTACCTCTAGCTGTCTCGACCGATAGTCTCGCCACTGATCCAAGGTAACTCGGGATAAGAGTGAGATTAATGACCAGCCTATATTCTTCCTCACTATAATCCAAATACAGCGCACATCACATTATTAAGATAAGAGTGAGATTAATGACCAGCCTATATTCTTCCTCACTATAATCCTCATACAGCGCACATCACATTATTAAGATAAGAGTGAGATTAATGACCAGCCTATATTCTTCCTCACTATAATCCTCATACAGCGCACATCACATTATTAAGATAAGAGTGAGATTAATGACCAGCCTATATTCTTCCTCACTATAATCCAAATACAGCGCACATCACATTATTAAGATAAGAGTGAGATTAATGACCAGCCTATATTCTTCCTCACTATAATCCAAATACAGCGCACATCACATTATTAAGACAAAACTGTCTGATGTTGTGGCCCTCATTGCTTCGCGATGAGCAATAACTAAAGTCACAAACTGACACTGGATTGCTGAAAATGTATATCTGCAACACGAAAGAAAACAGGACCTCTCCACGACATCCACCGACAAGTGGATAAAAGTTGATGCTGATTTCATTAAAATTACATAAACTGCTAAAAAAATTTAGAAACAAATTTGAAAATAATTAGAAAAGGAAAAAATCCAGATATTAAGAAAAAAAAACAAAAAAAACAGAATATAACAAAATCTGACAAAGATTACGCATACAGACATATGAGGGTATGCCAGTAAGTAGGACACAAACTGATATGAGATTGTTAAAAAATGTTGGTGGTAGTTTCTAAAAGTGTCATTAGGTGAGAACATTGAACAGATTCCTGGAGGACTGAAACAGAATCACAGCCATACTGAGAAGATGTATTAGGAGACGACTAACAGAGTTGGATATCCCTCTAGAAGACTTTTCAAACTATCTATCTTCAGTCAACTTATGGAGTTAGATGTTGTGGGAGGTGTGACCTCCTTTGTTTAATTTTAATTTTTTTTGGCAGGTGATAATCCAATGGTGACTTGCCAGGTCAATCCCAGCACCTGTTAGTCCCTGGAATATACAATCACTTATTTTTGAGACTGGTGGAGGTGGAAGCATGAATTAGATCAAGGTAGACCCGCAGCCTGTCAGGCACCATCTAAGCTGTTCCGCTAAGCACATAACCAAGACCAGATGTTATATTCACACAGTCCCCTTTTTTTGCGACATATTCTCTGTGTGGCGAATATCCCTAGAATAATTTGAGTAGATAATTTTGCCTGAGCAGCGGCCATTAGGCCTACTCTTTTTGATGTCCAACTGCTAAGGTATTTTTAACTTTTCAACTTACGAGGAAAAATTATATAAAAATAAGGTGAGGCTGCGGATTAAAATAAAGTGTTAAAAAAAATAGTATGGTCAGATAGCCCGTTTAGACAAAAACACAAAAGAAACTGTTATGACCAATAGGCCTTCATCAGGGACAACGAACAATAACTATAATGAACTCATCATCGTGTAGCATGTCCTTTATAGAACATCACTCATATCACAGTCTGTCTGAAAGAAACTCTTTCCCTTGCCAAAACTCCAGCCTCCGTCAGGCACTCCTGGATATCTTGGTGCCATCTTCTTCTTGGTCTACCCCTGCTTCTCTTACCTGGCACCATACCTTTTATAACTGTTCTCTCAAGACCACTGTGACTCCTGATGTGATAAAAGTATTTACATTTTCTAGCCATAATGGAATTGATAAACCAGTTCTCCTCTATGCTCAACTCTTGCCGAATGTCTACATTTGTTTTTTTCTCCATCCAGGGTATTCTGAGGATCTTTCTTTAACATTTTAACTCGAAAGATTTGATTCTTTGTCTAGAAGTTTTGGTAATCGTCCATGATTCACAGCCATAAGCTGGCGCAGGAAAAACACAGGCTCTCAAGACTTTAATTTTTGTTGTTTTGTTAGTGCTCTGCCATAATTTCTTTAGGCTGTTCAGTCTCTGCATTGCCATAGCTAGTCTTCTTCTGATTTCTTTCGAGCAGTCGCCATTCTTGTCAATTCTGGAGCCTAGATATTCAAAATGTGCGACCTCATCTATTTCCTCATCATCTTCTGTAGATTTATGTTGACATTGTGTTTGTCGAATAATTAACTAGGGAATAAAAAAAGAAGGGAAGAATACATAAATGATGGATATGGACACATTCATTGGCTCTTTATGTCTTGTCAGATGATAATAAGTTGTGCTTTGTAAAAAGGAATGTAACTACAGTCCATGACCAATCCGAGCAGAGAAGCGTCTCCCCCAGTGTGTGCAAAGAAAGTCAGGACAGTTTGCAGCATTGCCTTCTCAAACGTCCTTAGCCTATCCACATCTCCTTTATGCTATGCTTAATCCTGTCCCTTCATATAACACGATCCATGGCACCCTGTTCCCATGATTCTAAATCAATGCCCACATCATTCATATCCCGCTTGCATTCACATATGGACACATAAAGAAGTAAAAAAAGGGCGCTTAAGCTGGATAACAGAAAATCGTCACACGGCTCCTCTATGACTCACTAGTTAATTAATGTTGTTGTTGTCTGTTGTCCCTGATGGACTATTAGTCGTAACATAGGTTTCGTTTGTATTTTTATCTGACCATAACAATTTGTTTTTTTTACACTTTAACAATTTACGGCATTGCACTCTCTACCATTCAAAAATGTAAACAAAAAAAGTGTACAGTAGACATCAGGCTTTGAAAGAAAGCTCTAGAAAACAATACTTCACATACAATACACAAATACAATGGAATGTTTGTTCGTGACAACAATCACAAGACAATTTATCTGTACTCGAGTAACAACAGAAAAGAAAGTGAAGTAATGGTAAGCATATAACTCGAACACTGTACCTCCAGTTGACTGATGTGACTTGCCACAACAGTGAAAGGAGTCAACTACTAGGCCAGTGAGACACACTTAAAATGTGTCAGAACTGGGGTAGTCGTTCATCGTTCAACACTTTCCGTTATAGAATATAGTTTGACCCAGGCAAATTTATAGACTCAAATACTTCATATCCTTAAGTATAGACCTAATATAGGGCTTAAATGCTTGTATGTCTCGCTGGCCCAGTGCTTAACTCTTTTTACTGGAGGTCTAGCATTCAAATTCCTAACTGGCATCAGTTGCAGAGGTCAGCGACCTATTGCTTGTTGACTGCTAACGTCAGGCCAGTGAACCAGAGATGCCAAGATCCTTATACACTTTTATGCGGTGATCCTGCATTCTTTTTTGTTGTTCGTTATGTATATTACTTGAGTGCAGATAAATACTTGTCTTGTGATCGTTGTCACGAAGAAGCATTCTTGGTTAACAACTGCCAATCTCAGTTACCATATTTTCTCCTCCCTCCACAAATAAAATTGTGGGGGCCGAAAATGCAGTACAGAGAATGAGCGGACAGCAGCCAGTGACTGACAGCTGGCGGTTTGCATTAGAATCAGTGAACCAGAGCTGGACAGGACCCTACTCTACCACCAAGCGGCAGCACTGGAAACAAACTGCACTAGTGTAGTATGAGAGAATAGAGATCGCAGTGGGAAGGCAAACCCGGCACACAAAAAAGGCAGCTGAAATCGAATGTGTCATGCCTAAAGGTGTAGATATTGTAGCCTCGCTGCAAACTACAACGCAACATCCATTTCAGGACAATCACTTGTAAAGAAAAAGAATAAAATGTTGAATAAACTGGTTTTCTTGGGGATAAAACAAAATGGTAAAAGGCGCACCTGCTCCAGCTGTTGTATCTGTCCTGCCTGGTCATCTAGCTCCTCCTCCTGTTCCTGGATCTTCATCTCCAGCTCGTGCTTGCTTCTCTTCAAGGTCACAGCCTGATTTGAGAAATGTGTAATCAAGACATAGACTAAATGAACAAAGGCAAGGGTTATTTGTTTTGTGTTAGAGACAGAATGTGAGAAAAGGAAAGGTTACCTTGTGGTAGAGAAAGAATGAATGAGAAATGGTAATTTTATATTGAAGGAAAACGTAATTTTGTGTTGAAGTGCAATTTTATGTTGAAGTGTAATTTTTTATTGTAGAGAAAAGGTAATTTTGTGTTGAAAAGAAAAAGTAATTGCGTGACAAATAATGAATGTGCGAAGAGAATGAGTAATTTTGTATTGAGGAGAAAGAGTACATTTTGTGCTGAAGAGAAGGAGTATATTTTGGGTCAAAGAGAAAAAGTATGTTTTATGCTGAAGAGAAAGAACAATTTTGTGATAGATAATTAATGCGAAAAACAAGAGTAATTCTGCGGTGAAGAGCACGTAATTGTTTTGTTAGAGGATGGATGTCTTCTTCTTCTTCTGCGTACACAGTCAGACAGTAACCATTATTTTCTCGAAAAAAGCGGCGGTCATCCTGAGACTCTCGCCACTGCCATAGAGCTTGTCTTGCAGTTCCACTGGCAATGGCCACATCTGCTCTCTCTGATCCCCGTATGTCGGGCAGTTCTGCAGCAGATGTTCAGCGGTCATTTTACCAGTACCGCACGGGCATTCGTCGGTACACCCTATCTTCAATTTGTTGAATAGGTGGTACCTCAGTCTGTTGTGGCCAGTGCGAAGTCTGAAGACAACGACCTGCTCTCTTCGGTTCAACTGGTAATAGGCATCGTTTTTGGTGTAACCAGTATGTTCGGTTTCCCATTTGGTCATGTATCTGGCTTTGATAAGCCGTTTTGACTCTTCGTACGTCATACTGGTATCTGTTTGTGGTAGTCTTGCACCTTCTTTTGCCAGTCTGTCTGCCTCCTCGTTGCCTTGGATGTTGCAGTGTGACGGAACCCACTGTACCACTACCCTTTTTGGTGCGGACTGCTGGCACAGTTTGCAGAGTGCTGCTCTTAAGTCATTAAGCTCAGTGTTTTTCTGGCTTTTTAGCGCTGTGACTACTTCGAGAGCATCTGTCAGCAGGACTATATGGCTCTCATTTTCACTGTGTGTTACCATTTCTTCCACTGCCGCCCTCAGTGCCTCTGCTCTGAAATTGTTTTGTTAGAGGATGGATGTGAAGAGTAAGCTTTCCCCTGTCCATCTATTGATGTTATCTTCTATTTAAAGCACTGCCTTTCTCTTGTATGTTTGCTCTATACATTTTGTTGACTCTCTAAAAGGGCTGGACTGATAAGCAAACCAGTCGATTAATTGGCCTTGCATTATTGCCTGTGGATTATTTATAATGTAATTATGTATTGTGATATGAGTGGTCCACCGGGTCTTTGTGTATGACTAGGACAAGAATAGCACCACTGCCCCACAGAGAGCATGCCATAACTGACTAACTGTGACATGACATAACACCAGACATGGTTAAGTGTTTGTTAAGAGCAGCATAGATGGCGACTAACATGCTGCGGGTCCACTTTGTTCTAGTCTTTGAGTCTATTAAGATGGACTCACACATCAGTTAACCACCCTCTGCAGCACTTGTACCAAAACAGTAAAGTAATAAGCTGCTTGAGACTAGGAAATCCTCCTCCCGGCTACATCCAGTTCACGCCAGAGTTGGGACCTCCATAGGGGCATCTGTCCTTGTTAGAAGTACAGGTCAACTAAGACATGAAATGCGTATGGTAATTAATTAAAGGTAATTTAATATTATATTTGATCATTAATCTAACTATGGAGCTACTTCCAACAAGTTGTTTCGAATGCCCTCAATGAGTAGGTTTAGAGTTTTGTGCAGCCTGAAAAGTATGTTAAGTGACGGATTGCAGTAGCTTTCCTCATATCCCGAGCGTGCTGATAAAGGTGGACAAAGATCCTCCGGTGGTTGAGCTATGCTTGGCTTCATCTGCATGTCGCTCACTACTACAGGGATCACGTCGATCCCTTCCCTCATTAGCCAGGCTGCCATGAAAACAGCCCATTTCCAGGGAGAGCTACAAGGAAGATCTGGTGAGGGTCTTAGCCAGTATATTTTGCCTGACTATAACTAACATGTCTGATCAGCATATTTTGCCTGACTCTAACATGTCTGATCACCATATTTTGCCTGACTCTAACATGTCTGATCAGCATATTTTGCCTGACTCTAACATGTCTGATCAGCATATTTTGCCTGACTCTAACATGTCTGATCAGCATATTTTGCCTGACTCTAACATGTCTGATCAGCATATTTTGCCTGACTAACTAACATGTCTGATCAGCATATTTTGCCTGACCAGTCTTCTGATAAGTAAAAAGTGGTATCATTTAAACAACATTAAATGTTATTCTCCTAATTATAAGTTCTGTAATTACTTTGTTATTTCGCCATAGGGAGTTTGGAAAATTGTCTTACTGCTGTACAATCACTATTTAATCAAATAATGTAAACAAAAACAGATCAACGCGTTCAAGCACTGACAATTGGGTTAGATTACACTCGTGGGCTTAGATTTTTTGTCTTGGGAAATAATTTTTCATATGTATTTTTTCCGCTGAAAGGGGATCAAGATGCTGAGCAGTGCATGATCTGCAGTGGTCAGCAAACCAGAGATGCCAAGGCCATTCTACACCTCCACGTGATGATCCTAGATAACAGGCTGCAACAGAGCAGACTGGCTAAGGAGATGGGATCGAAGAGGGAAGGCTAACACGGTACTAAAAATAATGCTATGCTGAAGTCGGGTGTGTCAGTTTGAAAGATGCAAATATTGCAGCCAAACTGTAAACTACGACAATGCACTCCGTTCTCCTGATAACATCCTGCTACTTGCAAAGTCCTTTTCAGGGCTTGGTCGCGGGACATTAAGAAAAGGTTTTTCACTACTATTCTAGCACAGGAACATCAATCCAGGCAGTCATGTATCTAGTTTAAGAACTGACCTCATTATTGTCTTTGCCTGTCAGAAGTAGGTCATTCATCTCCTTCTCCAGCCTCTCACATTTGTCTGCAGAGCTCTGCTGCTCCATCTTGCTTTGCTGGAAAAAAACAAAAGTCAACAGAAATATACGTCAGTTGTTGAAATACTTGTCTTCAACAGATCACAAAGACAAGTAATCATAAAGTACTCGCGAAAACATGCACACGTGCGAAAACATGTACCCGTCTCTGTAATCCTGGTATTCAATCAGGCATATCAAAGGTCTGATGCCGGGTAGCTAAATGTTGAAACTCAATTTAGCCTTTTCTCTGAGGCTAGCTGAAGATGCAGCAGAGCAGATGAGCTGACAGCAGCCAGCGACTCATAGTTGGCTGCTTGCGTCAGGGTCAGAGAACCACAGCTAACAAAGATCCTATTCTGCCTCTAAGCGACAATCCTGGAAACAGGCTGCACAAGTGCAGTCTGACTAAGAGAATAGGTGTCGCGATGGGAAGGCAGACCTGGTGCCCAAAAAAAGGTGATTTCAGCAAGTCATTTTTTAAGAAAGGGTTTTCCATTCCGCTTTGTCCTCAAAATATATTAACTGTCAACTATAGACAAAACGGTGTGAACTTTGACATGCATGAATTAATCCTTGAGACAGCATATGGCTAAAGGCCAAGATCAACCAGATAGCTGGTAGCAGAGACACATGGAGCAGACAGCAAGAACGGGCTGAGCCATCAACCTTTCCGCCTGATTTATTGAGCCATTGCATTCAACTACTGGCAGAATCACTCGAATAGCTGTCAGGGACATGTGGAGCGGATCTTCGAGATGGATGGACCAAGTTATCAACCTCGCCATAAGCTCACTCGTTCATTTGTCTGAGGACGGATAGTAGCGCTCTAGCCAGAACGGATTCCTTCAACCCCAGCTTCTTCTTTCTTTGTTCTCAAACTCCCGCTACCAAGTCATGGAAAGGGCTTTTCAAGTAGCAGGATGTAGTCTGAATAACGGAATGCGTTGTGTCATAGTTTACAGCTGGACTGCGATATTTGCACCTTTTCGGTCTGACACATCCAACTTCAGCATGACATTTTTGGGATCCGGGTTAGCCTTTCCTCTTCAATCGCTTCTCCTTAGAAAGTCTGCCACGTTGCAGCCTGTTATCCGGGATCACCATGTGGAGGTGGAGAAGGGTCTTGGCAGCTCTGGTTCTATGACCCTGATGATAGCAGTCAGCTTTGGGTCACTGAATGCTACAGCTTATGCACTGGTCAGCATCTTGATCCCTTCGACCCCAGTGATTTAGAATAAGACGATACTACAGCTGGCCATCAGCGGACAAGACATGCGCTTCATCCGCAGGCAGGGCATTTAGGAACGACACCGGTTTTTTTACTTGCCAGTCTCAAACTCGTTGCAAGAGAGAACTTCTACGAGACTTGGGTTCAAGATTATGTTATACTGTCTGCTTTCACCACACCAGACGGACTAACAGTTTCTCTACTTGGATACACCACACACAACAACACGGCCAAAACAGTCTCATTTACTTTCTGGAAGGCACAGCTTGTGGCAAGCCCATCATACACACTGTCGTGTGGGATCAAGACGCTGAGCTGCGCATGAGCTGCAGTGGTCAGTGACCCATAGCTGACTGCTAGCGTCAGGGCCTGCAAACCAGAGCTGCCAAGACCCTTCTACAACTCCACATGGTGAGACTGGATAACAGGCTGCAACAGAGCAGACTGGCTAAGGAAAAGAGATCGAAGAGGGAAGGCTAACGCGATACTAAAAAAATGCGTGCTGAAGTCGGATGTGTCAGACCGAAAGGTGCAAATATCGCAGTCATGCCGTAAAACTGAGAGATTGAGAATGAACAAAGTCAAGTCACTGTCGTGTGAGATGCAGAACGCTGTTCAAACACTGAATACTTTACAAATGATTTTCAGCAGTAGATAACAGATGAAAATGAACTTCCAAATCACATCGACATGCTAGCAACTTCATGAGCTAAATACAATATGCAAATTAACGAGAAAAAACAGAAGCTATGAGGAACAGCAGAGCACCTGGGCCACTCAACATAAGTGTAAATGATATTGCTCTTCAACAGGCCCATGAGTTCTAAGAAATGAGGCATTATTTTTTTGCAGGGAAATCGATATTTAGTGTCAGAAATCATGTGCTGTAACTTATCAGCTGTCGCCATTGCTTAGTGGCAACAATGCAACAGCTGATAAACAGCACATTTATGCCGACTCTGTGCTACCAGTGCCAGACATGGCCTGTGTCCAGGGCGTGTAAGAGCAGTTTCAACGAGTGAAATGAATTGTTTGAGAATGCACCCTCATCAACTTTCACTCGTGGCTTACAATGCTGGTATATCTATCTACAGGACATGGGGGCAACCGCGAGGCAGGTAGATAGATGACATTAGGATGATTGTGCAGACACGGCTCACATTGGCCAACACAGTGTACATGGCGCAGAACAGACAACTTAAGCTCTCCAAGACATTTAACGGCATAAGTGGAAAGAAAACTAACTAACTGCTTTGGATATGTTGTACTATTTCAGTTCTTCTAGCTTGTGTTAGTAGCTTTTATAAAAGTATGTATCGTTTTGTTCTTGTTCATGATTCAGGACCACCCATAAGACCCCTCATCAAACCACCCATAAGACCACTCATCAGACCACCCATAAAAGCCCTCATCAGACCCCTCATCAGACCACCCATAAGACCCCTCATTAAACCACCCATAAGACCCCTCATCAGACCACCCAAAAGACCCTTCATAAAACCACCCATAAGACCCCTCATCAGACCACCCATAAGACCCCTCATCAAACCACCCATAAGACCCCTCATCAGACCACCCATAAGACCCCTCATCAAACCAAATATAAGACCACCCATAAGATCACCCATAAGAACCTTCATCAAACCACCCATAAGACCCCTCATCAAACCACCCATGAGACCCCTCATCAGACCACCCATAAGACCCCTCATCAAACCAAACATAAGACCACTCATCAGACCCCTCATAAGATCACCCATAAGAACCCTCATCAAAACCACCTATAAGACCCCTCATCAAACCAAACATAAGACCACCCATAAGACCCCTCATCAGATCACCCATAAGACCCCTCATCAAACCACCCATAAGACCCCTCATCAGACCACCCATAAGACCCCTCATCAGACCACCCATAAGACTCCTCATCAGACCACCTATAAGACCCCTCATCAGACCACCCATAAGACCCCTCATCAGACCACTCATCAGACCCCTCATCAGACCCCTCATCAGACCACCCATAAGACTCCTCATCAGACCACCCATAAGACCCATCATCAGACCCCTCATCAAACCAAACATAAGACCACCCATAAGACCCCTCATCAAACCAAAAATTAGACCACCCATAAGACCCCTCATCAGACTCCTCATCAGACCACCCATCAGACCCCTCATCAGACCACCCATGAGACCCCTCATCAGACCACACATCAGACCACCCATAAGACCCCTTATCAGACCACCCATAAGACCCCTCATCAGACCACCCATAAGACCCCTCGTCAGACCACCCATAAGACCCCTCATCAGACCATTCCTAAGACGACCCATAAGACCAATCATAATACCACATTTGACCTAAATTCACATTACAGTAACACATCTGAGACAACTAGTTTACCTAATTTCATACGGTCACAATCCCTCACCTGAAGAGCCTGCTCTAAAGAGTACCTCTCTGAGAGAAGTTCATCCCTCTCTCGCTGCAGTTTGTCCTTCAATGCCTTCTCCTCTCGCACATCATCATGTGCCATACTGAGCTCATTGTCAAATCTGTTACATGGGACAACAAATTAGAAACACAAGTGAAGGACAGAGATTTGTGAAAGTATTACTGAAATAAAACTTGACATGCACATGCCATTTGAAACCTTTACCACGAGCTGGGCTCCCCGTGACGTCTTATAAAAATAACTTTATATCCCCATGGAAGGTGCCGTGGACTGCCAAACGCCAGTGGCGTTAGTATCGCGTTTAGACATTTGGGTTAATGAAATAGCTGCCATGTGTTGTATTTCCACAGTCCACTACACATGGGTGAGCATCATGAACACTAAACAATATATGGAGAGCCAGAGATTTCAAGATTCACACCAAAATTAGAATAGTCAACACAAGTGTCAAGTCGGCATTACTGTATGGAGCAGAGACATGGAGAACGACCAAGGTCATGCAACAAAGACTCCAGTCCTTCGTTAACAGATGTCTACGAAGGATAATAGGCATAAAGTGGCAGGACATGGTGAGGAATGAAGCCGCGTGGGAAAGGAGCCAACAACAGCCACTGGAACATCAAATTAAGCGAAGAAAATGGGGTTGGATAGGACATACGCTGCGGAAGGCACAGTCTAACATAGCCAGACAGGCTCATACATGGAATCCACAGGGGAAAAGAGAGAGAGGTAGACCCAAAAATACGCGGAGAAGAGAATATGAGAAGGAGCTAAAATTAAATAATGACACCCGGAGAGAGGCAGAAAGAGCAGCCCATGACCGTGTACGCTGGCGAGATGTTGTTGATGGCCTATGCACCGAGAGGAGCGACAAGATTTGATTGATTGATTGAACATCATGAGATTGGCGCTCTTCGCTCTGTTTGCTGATAGTGCCAATGTTGGTGTGGCTAGGAAAAATTCACATGGGACAACGTTGGCAACATGCAGAAGACACTGCTCTGACACTGAGTGATGTCCCTATGACCTCTTGGGGCTACAGGAATGAAGAGACTTCATGGCGGGCCTCTATTTCACACCACACCTGCTATCTAAAGTTATTATTTTAGCCTTTAGCGTACCACTGTCATGAAATTACGCCCTTTGCGTTCTGTACCAGCTATACGTTTCTGCTATTTTTCACTACTATCACTTTCATCTTCTTGTATCTCAGAAACTAACACACACAATAGCACCAACAAGTTCTTCATTAATATATGTCTCTACACACACACACCAAACAAATTTTTTTTTTTTTTAAAAAGAATAAAAAAAGAGGTTCTCAAAATCAACAACCATGACATGCTGAATCAGCCTCAGGTAGAAGGTTTAATTTATTAATGCAGTATGGTAAAGGTTAGTCCAATACCAGATACTATCTACATGTCAACAGTTGGGTGTCAAATGAAACAAACCTCCTCTGCTTCCTCTCAAGCTCATTATTACGAGACATCTGCTCCTCCAGGTGCAGCTTAAGGTCCTGCATCTCTGCTGTTAGCCTCTGGACTTTCTTCTTAGCTACCTGTACCTGCCTTCTCTGTTCCTCTGCTTCTGCAACAGCCTCATGCAGCTGGAACAAGGACATTCAGAGACCTTGTCAAATGGATAATAGGCTAAGACAGGAATGATTAAGTGCAACAGATGACTACAAGTGTTGATAGGCTAAGACAGGAATGATTAAGTGCAACAGATGACTACAAGTGTTGATAGGCTAAGACAGGAATGATTAAGTGCAACAGATGACTACAAGTGTTGATAGGCTAAAACAGGAATGATTACGTGCAACAGATGACTACAAGTGTTGATAGGCTAAGACAGGAATGATTAAGTGCAACAGATGACTACAAGTGTTGATAGGCTAAAACAGGAATGATTACGTGCAACAGATGACTACAAGTGTTGATAGGTTAAAACAGGAATGATTACGTGCAACAGATGACTACAAGTGTTGATAGGTTAAAACAGGAATGATTACGTGCAACAGATGACTACAAGTGTTGATAGGCTAAAACAGGAATGATTAAGTGCAACAGATGACTACAAGTGTTGATAGGCTAAGACAGGAATGATTACGTGCAACAGATGACTACAAGTGTTGATAGGTTAAAACAGGAATGATTACGTGCAACAGATGACTACAAGTGTTGATAGGCTAAAACAGGAATGATTAAGTGCAACAGATGACTACAAGTGTTGATAGGCTAAGACAGGAATGATTACGTGCAACAGATGACTACAAGTGTTGATAGGCTAAAACAGGAATGATTACGTGCAACAGATGACTACAAGTGTTGATAGGTTAAAACAGGAATGATTACGTGCAACAGATGACTACAAGTGTTGATAGGCTAAAACAGGAATGATTAAGTGCAACAGATGACTACAAGTGTTGATAGGCTAAGACAGGAATGATTACGTGCAACAGATGACTACAAGTGTTGATAGGCTAAAACAGGAATGATTACGTGCAACAGATGACTACAAGTGTTGATAGGCTAAAACAGGAATGATTACGTGCAACAGATGACTACAAGTGTTGATAGGCTAAAACAGGAATGATTACGTGCAACAGATGACTACAAGTGTTGATAGGTTAAAACAGGAATGATTACGTGCAACAGATGACTACAAGTGTTGATAGGCTAAAACAGGAATGATTACGTGCAACAGATGACTA
Source organism: Ariolimax columbianus (assembly GCA_036924085.1). Lineage (NCBI taxonomy): Eukaryota > Metazoa > Mollusca > Gastropoda > Stylommatophora > Arionidae > Ariolimax > Ariolimax columbianus. Next base: position 30,747,618 of record JAVGWX010000015.1, read on the forward strand.
CAAGTGTTGATAGGCTAAGACAGGAATGATTACGTGCAACAGATGACTACAAGTGTTGATAGGCTAAGACAGGAATGATTACGTGCAACAGATGACTACAAGTGTTGATAGGTTAAAACAGGAATGATTACGTGCAACAGATGACTACAAGTGTTGATAGGCTAAAACAGGAATGATTACGTGCAACAGATGACTACAAGTGTTGATAGGTTAAAACAGGAATGATTACGTGCAACAGATGACTACAAGTGTTGATAGGCTAAAACAGGAATGATTACGTGCAACAGATGACTACAAGTGTTGATAGGTTAAAACAGGAATGATTACGTGCAACAGATGACTACAAGTGTTGATAGGCTAAAACAGGAATGATTACGTGCAACAGATGACTACAAGTGTTGATAGGCTAAAACAGGAATGATTAAGTGCAATAGATGACTACAAGTGTTGATAGGCTAAAACAGGAATGATTACGTGCAACAGATGACTACAAGTGTTGATAGGCTAAAACAGGAATGATTACGTGCAACAGATGACTACAAGTGTTGATAGGCTAAAACAGGAATGATTACGTGCAACAGATGACTACAAGTGTTGATAGGCTAAAACAGGAATGATTACGTGCAACAGATGACTACAAGTGTTGATAGGCTAAAACAGGAATGATTACGTGCAATAGATGACTACAAGTGTTGATAGGCTAAAACAGGAATGATTAAGTGAAATAGATGACTACAAGTGTTGATAGGCTAAAACAGGAATGATTAAGTGCAATAGATGACTACAAGTGTTGATAGGCTAAAACAGGAATGATTAAGTGCAATAGATGACTACAAGTGTTGATAGGCTAAAACAGAAATGATTATGTGCAACATTTTTCTTCAGACAACCTTAAGTAAGTTCATTGATTTGGAGAGCACACTGTCTGTTATGGTCCTCGGAGCAAGAGATGAAAGTAATAGGAATAAAATGGAAATAATGGGAATACAATTGTACAATAAAGTCCCTAATGTGAATATAAGGGAAAGAATGGGGAGCTAAAACATACTGATCAGACATGCTAGTCGAGGTCAGGCAAAATATACTCGCCAAGAACCTCACCTTGACTTCCTCGTAGTCCTCCCTGGTCTTCTTGGTTTTTGGCTAACAAGGTGGGGGATCGACGTGATCTTCTTAGTAGTGAGCGACATGCAGATGAAGCCAAGCATAACACAACTGCCTGGAGGACCCCAGTCCATCTTCATTAGTACGCTCGGGATGTGAGGAAAGCTACTGCAACCTGTCACTTAACATCCTTTTCAGGGCGCACAAAAGAGTAAACTTACTCATTATGGGCATTCACAACACCTACATGGGAAAGAACCAGACAGATAGCAGCAGCACTTGGCTGAAGGAGAAGGCGCCGACGTTGTATATGACAATTACGGGAAAACAGCGTATATTAATCCAATACATGCTCTATTCTGGAACCTCCAAGGCAAGAGAAGTAGAGGCAAACAGGAGAAGAGAGACTTCAACAAACAAAATAACACAAAAGATATGGAGAGAGCTGGAATGGATGACTCGGGACAGGAAATCTTGCATGCCAGGTGAAACACACCTCTGTTCCCTCTCTCAAGCTTATTGTAGACAACTTCTTTGTACTGGTTTAGAAGACTCTGCAGACTGTATACAACCAATTTCTTTTCCATTCACTTGACCTATAAACAACTATGCGAATACAATCTATTCTTGAATGCATTAATTGACGCTGCCTACACTATTTTTGAGCCGCGTAGTGCAGTGGTTAGCGTATTGGCTTCGCATCTGAGTGGTCCTAGGTTCATTCCCCAGTTGAGGTGGAAATGTTTTTTCAAACTGCAATGGCTTCCAGGTCGATCCAGCCTTAAAACTTAAAATAGGTACCAGTTCAGTCCAATAAATAAAGGCGGCCGGCGTGATGCTGACCACATCATCCACTAGGTGCCGTTGGTTACGAAATAATATGGGCCTAACACCATATTTCCTATGCGCCACATGGCATGATGGGATCCTTAATTTTACTAATCTATTTCCCGTGGCAATGCATTCCAGCATTCACCACTCTCGAACTATAAAAAAATATTTTCTGGTATCTAATCTGAATGTTTCTTGAATTAATATGTGGCTGTGACCTTTTGTTCCTGCAAGCAGCTGTACTTTGAAAAACTTGCTATAGTCTAATTTATCCTTTCCGTTGATTATCTTATAAACCTGTATTAAATCACCTCAAGACATCTGCTCCTCCAGGCTTATGCTTTGCAGGGAGCTACATGTTTTGATTGATATTGCAAACCAACTCATCACGGAAATATATACTGAGCTACAAATAAAACGATTTGTATGCTGGAGTTCCGCAAGACTTATAATATTGAACATTTCTAGTATCCTAAAAGGTAATATTGAACATTTCTAGTGTCCTCAAAGGTAAAATTGAACATTTCTAGTATCCTCAAAGGTAATATTGAACATTTCTACTGTCCTCAAAGGTAATATTGAACATTTCTAGTGTCCTCAAAGATAGCCTGAACATTATTTCTAGGGTCCTCAAAGATAGCCTGAACATTATTTCTAGGGTCCTCAAAGATAGCCTGAACATTATTTCTAGGGTCCTCAAAGATAGCACTGAACATTTCTAGGGTCCTCAAAGATAGCCTGAACATTATTTATATGGTCCTCAAAGATAGCCTGAACATTATTTCTAGAGGCCTCAAAGATAGCCTGAACATTATTTCTAGAGGCCTCAAAGATAGCCTGAACATTATTTCTAGGGTCCTCAAAGATAACCTGAACATTATTTCTAGAGGCCTCAAAGATAGCCTGAACATTATTTCTAGAGGCCTCAAAGATAGCCTGAACATTATTTCTAGGGTCCTCAAAGATAACCTGAACATTATTTCTAGAGGCCTCAAAGATAGCCTGAACATTATTTCTAGAGGCCTCAAAGATAGCCTGAACATTATTTCTAGGGTCCTCAAAGATAGCACTGAATATTTCTAGGGTCCTCAAAGATAGCTTGAACATTATTTCTAGAGGCCTCAAAGGTAGCCTGAACATTATTTCTAGAGGCCTCAAAGATAGCCTGAACATTATTTCTAGGGTCCTCAAAGATAGCCTGAACATTATTTCTAGTGGTCTCAAAGATAGCCTGAACATTATTTCTAGAGGCCTCAAAGATAGCCTGAACATTATTTCTAGGGTCCTCAAAGATAGCACTGAACATTTCTAGGGTCCTCAAAGATAACAATGCGGAGAAAGGCTCAACTATAGATTTGATCTGGTAGTCAAGACTGTTGGGAATGATGTGTATCCATAATTATGACAAGCTGTACCCGTCTCTCAATCAGCTTTCTGGACTGAAGTTCCTGCTCCATCTCCTCCTCGTGCTGCTGCTGAAGCTGCTTCTTGGTCATCTGAAGCTCCTTGGCCACTCTCTCATACTTTTCTTTGTACACAGAGTTATCTGTTGATGGACATGAGACCAGGGTACAGGATAAATTTACAGGACTGAGGACTAAAGGCTGCTTGTCCTGGCAGTCTCTGAACAGTGTGTATAATAAGTTTTTATTCCACTCCTCCCGATAGAAAAATACATAAGCCTAACCTGGGATCAAACCTTTACCCCAGTCTTGGCTTGGTTCGTTATCAATCTCCCGCTACCAAGCCCTGAGAAGGGCAAGTAGCAGAATGTAGTCCAGAGAACAGAATGTGTTGTGTTATAGCTTACAGCTTGACTGCGATATTTGCACCTTTTGGTCCAACACATGTGACTTCAGCAGGCATTTTTTGAGTACCGGGTTAGCCTTCCCTCTTCAATCCCTTCTCTTAGCCAGTCTGCCCTGTTGCAGCCTGTTATCCAGGATCACTGCATGGAGGTGTAGAAGGGTCTTGGCAGATCTGGGTCGCTGGCCCTGACGCTAGCAGCCGGCTATGGGTTGCTGACAGGTACAGCTCATGCGCTGCTCAGCATCTTGATCCCTAACCCCAGTCTAAGAGACCATTGCCCTAACCGTTTAGCCACCCACTACTAACCAGAGGTTACGTGACCAGAGTCACGTGAATGAGAATGTAGACAAGGAGATTTGAGTCCTCACCCTCTTTCTCCACATCCAGCTCATCATCCACAGATTCCGCCTGCCAAAGTCGTGTCTGCATCACCTCCATCTGCAGCTTCTCGTTCTGACGTTTCATGCCGGTGAACTTGTTCTGAAAACATGACAATCATTTAACTTATTCTGAAAACATGACAAATACTGAACTTGTTCTGACAACATGACAAATACTGAACTTGTTCTGAAAACATGACAATCATTGTGAAGAGCTGCTGGAAAACATTGAAGTCAAACTAAGGCATGTACAAGAAAACTGACATGCATGTTCTGAGCATGTGTTAATTGCGCAGTCGTCTGCAAAAAGGAGATCTAAGTTATTTGCTTCATTCACCTTTGTGAAGAACTTTAGGTGCCTCAAAGTGAACATTTGCCCATCAGTCCGGTATCTGATCTGTATGCCAGTGTCACAATCACATGTTGCATCAGAAAGAATGGTTAAAAATACCATGCTAAAAAGTGTTGGGGCCAGCACACAGCCCTGTCTGACTTAATTTATGGCTGGGAATTCTACACAGAGTTCACCATCATTCAGTACGAGGGCTGACGTGCCATCATGAAACTGGCGGATAACTGTGATTAATTTTTTCTGGACAATCGAATTTCGCCATGATTCCATCCCTGTAGATGGTGTCGAAGGCCTTTTCCAGGTCAACAAAAGCTGTGTACAGATCACGATACTGTTCCTAACATTTCTCTCAAATTTGACGAGCTGCAAAAATCGTGTCAACCATCCTGCAACCAGCTCGGAAAACACATTGACTCTCTGGGAGTAGCTTCTGCTCGAGATAAGTTATTAGTGGTTGAGCTTAGAAGGAATAGCATTTGATCCTGGGGCTTTGCCATTGGACATTAGGCTGATTGCTTTCAGGACCTCATCTATCTGTACTAGGTGGGATACCAAACCTGTCATTGATGGCAACTTGAGGCAAGCATGTTATGGCTAGTTCACTGCCAGTGGATGGATAGTTTATGATAGCACTGAAGTACTCTGACCATCGCTCCAGATTGTCATCCATCAGAGTTGTGCCATCATTAAGGACAGGAGATGAATGATAAGATCTGCAACCATAGACTGCCTTCAGGGCATCTTAAAACCGCTTTGAATCTTTTGTGTTTGCATACCGCTGGATTTAATCTGCTTTGCTGTTGAGCCAGGAATCCTGCATAGTCCTGAGCTGGTTCTGGACATTCCTGCAAATATTGAACTCTGACTTTTTGGAAGATGAGGAGAGATTGTCTTGATGAAGTCGTAATAAACGATGTTTTTAATCCAGCAAAGTCTTAATAGCCTCATCGTTGTCATCAAACCAGTCTTGTTATCTGCAAGCTACATGACTGAAATACTCAGAAGCGGTAGAGTAGACAGAATCCTTCAGAAATGCCCATTTGTCTTTGACTGTTTCTATACAACTAAAACTCTTTAGTATGAAGCAGTCAAGCCACTTACCTGGAAATTGGTGTGAACTTTAGTCTTACTCTGTGTATTCCCCCTGCAATGTGATACACTTCTCACATCTATTCTTCACCTCCCTGATGCCCTGATTGCAGAACTTCCCTGTCTGAGCCCAGAACCACCTCTCCAGTTGAGTAATCATGTCCAGGACGCCAGAAAAACTACGTCTAAGAAGCTAATTCTTCATCATTTGGAACAGGAAGAAGTCAAAGGGTACCAAATCCTGTGAGTATGGTGGATGAGGCATGATTTCATATCCACATATTTTTACAGGTAAGTGCCTTGACTTCTTCATACTAAAGTGCAAAACTTTTCAACCATCCCTCATATATATTTTCATAGACGTGAAAGTTTGTCCAGGAAAACCACTTGACCTACATCTGTTATTAATTTGCAGGCAATCAGAAAGCAGCTTTAAGTAGATTTGCTGACATCATAAAACCCTGTGTCATAGATGTTAACCTGTAAGGCCTACCCTTAAACTGTGTTTTCTGCAACTGGTAAAAATCATAGCGGCTACTTTGGGCCGGACGAAAAAAAAATACAATGTTTATTCCCAGGCTTAATTCTGCTGGGAGGATTTGTAGGGCTGAGGAATAAAGGCTGCTTGCCATTGCAGTTGCCTCAAACTGTACAGACCAGGTTTTTATTTTGCTTCCGATGAAAAAAAAAACACATTTGCCCTACAGAGAATTTAAACGCATGCTCTCATGTTCAATGATGGACATCCAATCAATTGGACCAGATCCTCCCTCCCAGACAAACAAATGTCGATAATAATGCAAACAAGTACGAGTCAGTTCAGTATGTCCACAAATAGAAAATCTAACATGATGACCAAAGTTTTTATCATGGATAAAGGAAAACACAAAATACAGTTTCTATAACAATTTCTTTTATATTTTAAGGGATGCCAGCTGCAGACGCAACCCTCCCCTTAGTCACTTATTATGACATGCATAGCAAAGTATATTGGTTTTATTCTGTCCTGAAAAATCTGTGATACTTGGAATCTGGACATTCAAACAGGCAGGTGTATGCATGTTGCTAGGTAGCCGAAGCTAACCATAGTAAGTTCTTTTTGTGATTTTACTTCCTTTGCTTAGTTGACCTTGGAGAAGGCAGGTGTTGTACTGGGCAGGAACTTTTTTTCCTTCAAATTGATTTTCCTCATACAGACGGGAGTTGACAGCTTGTTCTTTTCTATATTCAACTGCCACGGTTTCCTTTATGTGCGCAGCATGTACACAGGACCTCAGAGTTTATTGTCCATCTCCGACAGGACTAAGTCAGAGGTGGGATACCTTTCCTGTTGTAAGGCTACATTAAGTTAGCTGTAAAACTAATATGGCTGCAATCAAGAAACTTCAAATTAAATGCCCTTCAAAATGTACATTATTTTGTAAAAAAATCTAACTTACCGTAATTACTGTAAAATAACAAAAATATTTTTAAAACTGTCATACTTCTTCTTCTTCTTCTTCTTCTGCGTACGCAGTCAGACATTATTTTTTCGAAAAAAGCGGCGGTCATCCTGAGGCTCTCACCACTGCCATAGAGCTTGTCTTGCAGTTCCACTGGTGATGGCCACATCTGCTCTCTCTGATCCTCGTATGTCGGACAGTTCTGCAGCAGATGTTCAGCGGTCATTTTGCCAGTACCGCACGGGCATTCGTCGGTACCTCCTATCTTCAATTTGTTGAATAGGTGGTACCTCAGTCTATTGTGGCCAGTGCGAAGTCTGAAGACAACGACCTGCTCTCTTCGATTCAACTGGTAATAGGCATCGTTTTTGGTGTAACCAGTATGTTCGGTTTCCCATTTGGTCATGTACCTGGCTTTGATAAGCCGTTTTGACTCTTCGTACGTCATACTGGTATCTGTTTGTGGTAGCCTTGCACCTTCTTTTGCCAGTCTGTCTGCCTCCTCGTTGCCTTGGATGTTGCAGTGTGATGGGACCCACTGTACCACCACCCTTTTTGGTGCGGACTGCTGGCACAGTTTGCAGAGTGCTGCTCTTAAGTCATTAAGCTCAGTATTTTTCTGGCTTTTTAGCGCTGTGACTACGGCGAGAGCATCTGTAAGCAGGACTATATGGCTTTCATTTTCACTGTGTGTCACCATTTCTTCCACTGCCGCCCTCAGTGCCTCTGCCTCCGCTCTGAAATTGCTTGTGTACTTACCAGTAGCGAATGACAGTGTTATTTTTCTGCCATTTGGTAGGTTCAGGAATGCTCCTGCCCCTCCGTTCTGTGTAGTATTTGTTACAGAACCGTCGGTGTATGCATGGGTCCAGTCCATGCTTGGGTAGCTTTTCGTTATGAAGCTTAGGGTAGTATCTCTCCTTTCTTTTTCAGTCTGGCAGTTATTGTTTGCAATACCTGGTATATTTTCTACCACCTCTGGAAATATATCCTGCCTCCAGGTAGGTTTTCGTACAGTAGTGATGGGTTTTGTTGTTAGTGCGTTTATGGGATTTTCGTGCATCTTTACTTTGGCTATTTCTGCAAAGTTTCTCCGCTTTAGTTTCCCATTTCCCTGTCATACAACATTTTTCCCATTGCTGGGGTAGTCAGGGGATTTTGAAGGCTGCGAACTACAGACCGCTTCGCCACTGCTGTCGCCACGTCATGTGCTAGCTATGTTTCTTTATTTCACCCCCAACAGAAAAACAACATATCCCATACCGGGGATTCGAACCACTGCCCTCCTTGTCGGCAGGCAGGTCTTAAAACCATTTGACCACGCGCTCCTCTACGTACTTACTAATTTACACAAAAATGGAAATATTTTTAATGGACAATAGGCCCACAAGTTCCCAAGCCCTAGACTAGATATTGGATCTCCCCTCCTTTGAGACCAGGGGTCATTTGAAACTTCCAGATTCCGAACATCTGGGTTTTGTGCTTTCGTTCATTTCTTGAGAAGCGAGTGTCTTATCTCTGCTATAGCAACCTCTAACTTAGAATAAGCCCAGAATATTTTCTGTGGCTAACCAATGTGTAGGTAGGGCCCGAAAAGAGAGCAAATAATTATAACACTGCAACCTGCCAGACATGTTGTAGGAGGAGACTAAGGAGAGTTAGGCATGGAGCAAGTTATGTCATCTTGTATAAAATTATAAGCCACAAAAACTTCAAATGATACGATGGACAGCTCAAATATCAGTAAAGATATATCTCTCTGTCAAGTAGCTTAAGGCTATAAGAAACTTGTGCATCCTGAGAGGAGAGCTTGAAACAGCCATAAAAGGAATAGGGAAAAAGTGAAGAAAGCTGGAACTGATTGCACAGGATTGGAGGACTTGTATTTACTCACGATCTATACTCATCAGGGAGCTGAGAGGCTTTGAATGATTGATGATAGTAAGGTAAAGTGGTTCTGTTCTTTCCTCTCCATACAAAGACTCTGTGATGCGCATGGGAAAAGTCAGGACTAGTATCCCAATAGTGTCAAGCAAGTGGGCAACATACCTGTAGTTCTCTCAGTTCCTTCTCCAACCTCATCCGGTCAGCAGTCTCTGCCTCTAGTAAATCAGCAGCCTGACTGGATGTTGTATTCTCATCTGCCAAATCAGCAGTGACTTCAGCAAGCTAGAGACAACACAAGAAGTTTTGGTCAGTCACAACAATGATCTATCATTCAGCTGTTGTACCAATTCATCTGATTGTCGTTCCCCACAAGGAAGTAAGTCATGGACAAAGAGCTAACAAGTATAGTCAGAACAGCCACATAGACAACTAAGAAGATTTATGAACCTTTACCGCGCAATCGCAGTGAAATTGCGACAGACAAAAATGTACGCTTCACAGCCGTTTTAATCATATATAGACAAACGGGCTGCAGTAGAAATTGATTCAAATCAAGTCTGTTTGTTATGATCAATACATCACCTCCTTTCTACATAGGTTTGAACCATGGTAAGTCTTTTGTGTTAGATTAAAAATAAATTTGAAACACTTTATTATCTTCTTTATGCGGACTGGAGCCAGCCCATTTTTGAGAATGGTGAAAATAAGTTGTTGCAAAAGATCTTTGTGAGGTTCATCTGTTTAGTCTGCGTAGATGAAATTAATATATTTGTGGTAGAAACTAGCAGATATGCCGATCTTATAAAAGGACAGTAACAATGCTTTGTGGTGATTTCAATCGACTTATTGAGGAGTGACGTTCCTTAATCGGTGAGTCTAAATGTTTATGCTTCGTTTTTATGAATTTTCACCTTCATCTTCTTGTATTTCAGAAACTAACACACACAAAAACAATAACACCAACAAGTTCTTTATTCATTATTGTCTCTACATACACAAAAATCATATCTATAGACCAACAAATAAAAAGGTTACAGGCTCTCAAAGTCAACAACCATAGTAAAAAGTGACGTGCTAAAAATAATGCAGTTGCAGATTAAATTGCGTTCAATTTTTGTATGTGGTGTGGAAAAGGTTATTATATGTCTTAGAATCTATAGATCACAATTTTAGCTCATTTTGTTCAATATAAATTTATTTTATTTTAAAAATAACTTTGTCATACAAATTTGTACTACTTACCCCTGACAAAGCGACATAGAAAAAATTATTATTCAGGGCTGGAAAGGGTTAAAATTTATAAAATATATACATGATAAAGAAAAAGCAACATTCAACCTTCAACAATATGTCGTGTAAATAGAAAGACAAACACTGAAAACAACAACAGACAATAGCCAGACATACTATAAGGAATGTGAGAAGTGTGGCAGTAATGTATTATTAAACAAAGGAATAGATAAAACTTTGGAACATGAAGATAAAGATATATGTAGGCTGTGCAGATTAGAAGATAGACATGCTCAAATGGAGTGTAGGATGAATGTATGAATGAGTGGTAAATGCTTGGAATGCATTGCCACAGGAAGTAGTGGAGGCAGGGACAATTAATACATTTAAGAAAAGATTGGATGCACGTAGCTTTTAGAGCAAGGAAATGTAAATGAAACTGGTTGAATACAGACTGTAGAGTCTTGTAAACCAGTATAATGACGTTAAGTTTAAGTTTATGAGTGTTAGGACGAATGAGGAGAGATGGAGGGAAGATAGAAGAGAGGTAGAACAAAATATAAAAGATACAAGCTGTCGAAGACGGATGTGTTGACCCGAAAGGTGCAAATATTGCAGTCAAGCTGTAAACTAGCGACACAATGCATTCCGTTCTCTGGGCTACATCCTGCTACTTGCAAAGCCCTGTTCAGAGCTTGGTCACAGGCGATTGAGACCGAACACAGAAGAAGAAGAAGAAAAAGATACCAAAAAAAATGAGGCAGTTTTGCATAATCAGGCATGCTGAGGATTACAGAGAAGAATGAGCAGGCTGAAGATTGACTTGGTAAAGAAGAGGGAGAAGAGAGGAAATAACTGACGAAGATATCCATAATTTTAACGTAAGATACATTATAGATAACCACACATTGATAACACCATATTGAAAACCCCACTTTGATAACCACATTTTGATAACCACACTGTGATGATAACACATTGATAACAACACTTTTGTAACCATACACTTATAACCCCACATTGATAACCACAAATAGATAAGCACAAATAGATAACCACACACTGATAATCACACATAGATAAATATTCACACATTGATAGATAATCACATTGATAACCACACACTGATAACACCACATAGATAACTTACCCGGTTCTCAAGTTTATCACAGCGAGTCTTGTATTCAACTCTTTCTTTTTCTAGCTTCTCATTCTTGGATTTCAGCAACTCAATCTCTGCCTGGAGTTGAACATTAAAGGTCACATTTTAATAGCATTCTATTGCTACAATGTCACAATATACAAGTAAATAGATCGGTACATTTATGTCATTTGATGTGTATGCTACTTTCATGCAACATCTGTATGAACATTATTTTAATATTTACGGCACTAACGTCAATCCAAATCGATTGACGTGATGAAAATCGCAGAACTACGGTTGATCCAAATCGACTTACAATGCCCTTGCATAACGACGGTCGTTCTAATAAAATATAATAGAACGTTCAGGTAGAAATAGTCATGACAATACTGCTCATTTGATTGTAGGGGATTCCAACTTCTGCCCTGAACAGCTAGATACCAACAAAGCCGATCATGGAATTAGTTTTAGGCATTTGGAAATGATTTATGTTTGTTGCTTGGCTTTTGAAGATTCACCGATTGTTGAGAATGTGGAAGTCAAGTTTCTGTAACGGATTTTTCTGAGGTAAATCTGTTTAGATTGTTTATTTAGATCCAATAATTATGGTTATAATCGAAGTGACAGACTTAGGCATTACGGCAAACATCGCTTGTCTGCGATTTTAAAATAATTTTTTTTCAACCAAAAACGCTGAAAGCAGGAGATTCTAAGTTTGTTGTTTTTTCAACACTATCACCTTTATTTGTTTTTTTTTTAAATCTCAGAAACACAACAAAAACACAACAAAAACACAACAAAAACAATAACATAAGCAAATTTTGTATTCATTAATTTCTCTACTCACAAACAAATCATATCAATAGACCATCAAATAAAAATGTTACAATGCTCTCAAAGTAACAGCCATAGTAAAACAACATGACGTCCTGAAAAATAATTCAGCGGTAGGGGAAAATGCATCCATTTTGTATGTAGAGTGGTTAAGGTTGATGATGTTGCAACAGATCTTTCGGAGCTAGGATCTATTTAGTTTGTTTATGTAGATGTAATAAATATGTTTATTAAAGTTATTAAAGATTAATAAAACTTATAAAGGTTACACCTTCTTTACTTTGGGTATGGTTTTGTTGGGGTGTCACTGCAATACAAGCCAGACTCATGTGAGAATGTCTGTGTGTGAAATAAAACTCTCACCTCTCTCTCCTTGAGCTCCTCTTCTGTACGATGTACATTGAGAATGGGCTTGACTTTAGTGTACAGCCTCCACCACTCCCACTCTCGGATCTGGATGTACTTGCGTACATTTCGTTGGATACACCTGAGGGCTGTGTGTTGGATCTGGCCACAGAAAGCAGGAAGACAAAATAATAGTCATACATGTCAAGTTGGCAATTCTGCACTGAAAGCTGATTATATATATAAATAGTATGTAATGTCTGCACTGAGAGCTGATAATACATATATAACTAGTAGGTAAATTCTGCACTGAAAGTTGATAATATATACGTAAATAGTAGGTAAATTCTACACTGAGAGTTGATAATACATATATAAATAGTAGATAAATTCTGCACTGACAGGTGATAATATATATATAAATAGTAGATCAATTCTGCACTGACAGTGGATAATATATATAAATAATAGATAAATTCTGCACTGAGAGTTGATAATACATATATAAATAGTAGATAAATTCTGCACTGACAGGTGATAATATATATATAAATAGTAGATCAATTCTGCACTGACAGTTGATAATATATATATATATAAATAATAGATAAATTCTGCACTGAGAGTTGATAATATATATATATATATATATATATATATATATATATATAAACAGTAGATAAATTCTGCACTGACAGTTGATATACATTGTTGCACAAATATATGTAGGACAGAGTTCAAGAAGATGGCCCACAACTGACGGATAGTATCTGGTGCAGTCTTATGTTCTAAGGGGAACCAGTAGGGTTGAGACAAAAATAGGTTGAACAGTGATCTTTTGATACTAATCTAGGTTGTATTTCCAGGAAGAGCTTGAGGGCAGACTATCTGAGCTTCGTTTTTAAAAGAAAGACATCGAAGAGAACTGGGCATCATTGAGAAACACACTCTACAATACAGCTGTTAAACACATTGGCCAACTCACGCTCACGCATAAGGACTGGTTTGATGAGAACGATCTGGAAATACAGGGCCTTCTCGATGCAAAACATGAAGCGCACAGGGAATACCAGAGGGACACATCATCTCCGGCAGCAAAAGCTGCCTTCAATACTGCTCACAAAGCTGTCCAGACCAGGCCTAGAGAGATGCAAGACTCCTGGCTCAGCAAAAGAGCTGACGAAATTGAGATGTTCGCCGAGCGTCATGACACCAAACGGTTTTACGAGGCACTGAAAGCTCTCTACGGCCCGCAGCCCTCTAGTAATACTCCAGTTTGCAGTGGGGATGGAGCACTGCTAACAGATAAGGTTCAGATTCTAGACAGATGGGCAGACCACTTCTGCAAAATACTAAACCACCCATCGTCCATAAATGAAGAGGCCATCCGGCGAATGCCGCAGGTGGAACTGAACCTGGCGTTGGATGAAGTCATCACTGAGGAGGAAGTCGACAGGGCAATCAGTTCACTATCTATGGGAAAAGCTCCAGGAGGATGCAATACCAGCAGAAGTATATAAGACAGCTGGCCCATCCCTCACCAGAAGGATCACTGAACTCTTCTGTCACATGTGGGCTGAAGGAAAAATTCCGCAGAAGCTAAAGGACGCCTCAATCGTTCACCTGTACAAAAGAAAAGGCAACCGTCAGGAATGCGACAATCATCGTGGAATATCACTACTCTCCGTAGCAGGCAAGATCCTAGCGCGTACACTGCTAAACAGGCTCAACAAACACCTTGAACAAAGCCACCACCTCCCAGAAAGCCAATGTGGATTCAGAGCCGGAAGAGGAACAGTGGACATGATTTTTGCCGCTCGCCAAGTACAAGAGAAGTGTCGAGAACAAAATCAGGCCTTGTACACTACATTTATTGATTTGACAAAGGCATTTAATACAGTTAACAGAGGAGGGCTGTGGATGATGATGTCCAAGTTTGGCTGCCCCAACAAGTTCATAACAATGGTGAAACAGCTACACGAAGGCATGTGTGCTCGTGTACTGGACAGCGGTGCAATCTCTAAAACGTTTCTAGTATCAAACGGAGTAAAACAAGGATGTGTACTCGCCCCGACTTTGTTCGGCATGATGTTCGCGGCCACGATGACAGACGCCTTCAGATCACTGGAGCTTGGAATACCCATAAAGTACCGCACAGATGGCAAATTACTCAATCCCAGAAGAATGAAGGCCAAAACCAAAGTGGCTGGCAACATAATCAGGGAACTTGTATTTGCTGACGACTGATCTCTAATGAGCAACTCAGAACTGAACATGCAAGTTGGAATGGACCAGTTCTCTGCCGCATGCAAAAATTTTGGTCTGACCATAAATGCCAAAAAAACAGAGGTCATGATGTACCAACCAGCACCAGGCATGCCGTACACAAAACCAGAGACTACAGTCAGCAGGCAAACGCTGAATGCCGTAGACAAATTCACAGATCTGGGCAGCACGCTGTCGAGATCTGTCAGCCTAGACGGTGAGGTGGCAAGCACAATAGCAAAGGCCAGCACAGCCTTTGGTAGAATGCGCTCGATGGTCTGGGCACGTCGTGGCATCAGCGTCAAGACCAAACTCAAAGTCTACCGTGCAACCATCATTCCAACCCTACTATACGCTTGCGAAAGCTGGACTGTATACTCTGGACATGCAAGAAGGTTAAACCACTTCCACATAGGTTGCCTGAGGCGAATAATCCACATCCGATGGCAAGATCGTGTCACTGACATCGAGGTTCTCTCGAGGGCTAACATGCCCAGCAAACATGCACTGCTAGAGAAAGCACGACTAGGATGGGCCGGACACCTCGTCCGTATGTCAGACGAGCGGCTCCCAAAGAAGCTTCTCTACGGCGAGCTGAGAGAGGGATGGCGCGAGAGAGGGCGCCCAAAGAAACGTTTTAAAGACGGTCTGAAGGACTCACTGAAAAGTTGCCAGATAGACATCGACACCTGGGTATGTCTTGCGCAAAATAGATCTGACAGGAGAAGCGCAGTCAAATCGGGTGTAGCTGCCGGTGAAGACAACCGTATTGTGAAAGCCCAGAGCAGACACGAGACGCAGAAATCCCGAGCAGCGGGAACACCATCCCCTTCTACAAACCTCGTGTGCCCGATATGTAGCAAATGTTTTCGTGCCCGCATTGGCCTGTTCAGCCACATGCGCACCCACACCCAACAGGGAAATTTGTGACAAGGATGATGTCGGCGGTCCTCATCGACAACGATGGACAGCTATTATTACTAGGTTGTGTTTGTAACTATGAACCTGTTTGAATTGATAAAAATAGAATTCATTTTCCTGTGTGCTACTAGGGCCCTAAAAGGAGAGGAGAGAATAGCAACACTGTAACCTGTCAGGCAATTTATAGGAAGATTGAGCAAAAGGCTGGCTGCTCAATCCTATGGAAACTTATGAGGAACAAGTTAAGTTAATAAGGAAAGACGGTAGGAGGTTGTCAGAATCGTGGCTCATGATGATGATGGCATTACCTTAAGTTTGCCCAACTTCTTCCTGCCCAGGTAGCCCCTGCACAAGGCCTGGAACTGTTCAATGATCCCAGTAAACTTCTCGTCTCTGTTCATATCTAGCTGGGTCAGGCATCCGGGACGGAAAAATACCTAAAAAAAGAAACGATCAACGTAATGATATACTTGTGGAATTGTCATAGAAGCATCTACAACAATGATAAAAACAACACCTTTTTAAAAAAAAAATAACCAAGATTAAGGCATCCACCAATGAGATGAAGAAATGACTTAAGTAAAGTCAATGGTCCAACATGGTACTCGTAGGCAAAAGACTGAAATGAGCTCAAACAACTTTTGACTACCTGACATCAGACATTAGTTATGCCTGATTGAACACCAGGATTATAAAAATAATAATTGTCCATTGCAAGCAATGATGGTGACAATATCAGACGTGTGTTTTCAGCTGTGACTGCATATGACTGTACAGTTCGATCCTAGCACATCAAACTACCGCGAGTAGGGCATGAGTGGGCAGCATTGCGCTTTTGCTGCAATGCACCGATGGCCCTCTTCTCTGCGATGCGAACACCGCGTATGGTGGCTGTGAACTAGACCGAGCATTTGATGCAAGTAGCTCCCAGGGGCCGACATCAATGAGAAAACTTTTCATACACTTTCAGAGAGCATTTGTATCGTTCCTTTTGTCCACTCAGGAAGGCACTCATCAGACATGCGAATGTCCATGTCATCTGATCTGGGCTCTTTACAGCAGCATATGGATGGCCAAGAAAATAGCTCTGTTGAGGGCTTCAGAGTTTGGCATTCGAACTTGCCAGCCAATTCTGAGCAGCCTGTGAAGACAGCTCATGTGGAAATTGCTGAGTTTTCCTGACATGTTGGCTATAGACTGTCTATGTTTTGCATGTGATAGAAAGCAATTTCTGCAATAAAAGATGACAATACAGTAAGTAGATGACAATATAGTAAGAAGATAACAATACAGTAAGTAGATGACAATACACTAAGTAAATGACAATACACCAAGCAATTTCTGCAATAAAAGATGACAATACAGTAAGTAGATGACAATATAGTAAGTAGATGACAATACAGTAAGTAGATGACAATACACTAAGTGTATGACAATACACTAAGTAGATAACAATACACCAAGCAATTTCTGCAATAAAAGATGACAATACAGTAAGTAGATGAAAATGCAGTAAACAATTTCTGCAATAAAAGATGACAATACAGTAAGTAGATAATTCAGTAAGTAGATGACAATACAGTAAACAATTTCTGCAATAAAAGATGACAATACAGTAAGCAGATGACAATACAGTAAGTAGATGACAATACAGTAAGCAGATGACAATACAGTAAGTAGATGACAATACAGTAAATAATTTCTGCAATGAAAGATGACAATACAGTAAGTAGATGACAATACAGTAAGTAGATGACAATACACTAAGTAGATGACAATACACTAAGTAGATGACAATACACTAAGTAGATAACAATACACCAAGCAATTTTTGCAATAAAAGATGACAATACAGTAAGTAGATGAAAATGTAGTAAACAATTTCTGCAATAAAAGATGACAATACAGTAAGCAGATGACAATACAGTAAGCAGATAACAATACAGTAAGCAGATGACAATACAGTAAGTAGATGACAATACAGTAAACAATTTCTGCAGTGAAAGGTGACAATACATGGTAGACCAATTCTACATTGAAAGATGACAATGTGGGTCCTATTAGATCATGACTTACCCTTGAGTCACCAACTCTGTAGTTCAACTTGTCAATATCCAGATTGTCTAAGATTAGACTGACAGTCTGGAATGAAGAAAGCATTGGATGATGTATCAATCAATCAATGTTCTTAAAGTGCCATGTACGTCAGGCAGAAACCAGTGCACTCCAGTTTGATCTGTGTGACTCCACTCTTTTCAGTTCATGTATGTTGTTCAAGCCCATACTGGAACCCTCTCCGACAATTGCTTTGCGGAGAGTTCCTTTCGGTCTTCCTCTTTTCCTGATGCCAAATGTAACACAGACACTATTATATTGTTTCTAGAGCTTTGTTTAAAATCTGATGACTGCTCCACAATCGACAGGACGTTGGGCCAGTGTGATTTGGAGAGAGTTCTTCACTAGGGTTTCTCTTGTGTAGGTATGATCGATGGCTATCTTATGTTAAGCAGAATCAATATAACTCGATCTCCATGCAAGTAAATAGTTGTTCAGTATCCTTCAGGTTAGGTTATCCTGTAACTGGTGAGGTCGTTGGGGTACCCATGAAGACACCCCCACGCCATCCCTCTGTGTCAGCGGCCACTGCCTGTGCCTTCTCTGGTTGGAGATTGGTCCATTCTTATCTCAAAGACCTGTATCCTCCACTGTAATTGTCAATGTCTTACAAGCATAGAGGAATATTGACAGGACCAATGTATGAATTAATCTGATCTTCGTGCATTTCTTTCTGTACATGACAAAAGGTGTGAGTAATAATGGTTGCTATAGTTCACTGGCGGTACGCATGTCTGATCCATCAATCCTTGTTCAACATAAGCTGTATTCCAAAATCCTGTAGCCTGTTTTTTGTCATTTAATCAATTAATGTGTCATCATCTAATGGACCCTACTCTATCAGGCCTCAATGGATGTGTCAATGAAAGACAAACACTTAACTGCGGATGATTGATTTGCATAGGATCTCCCTTGCATCTGGTTTCTTTACACAAAGTCTGTAATCAAAAACATTTGCAGTGGTGGTTTCAATAGCAATGATGACAAGGCTGCTAGCCCTATTCACAACTTTCTTACTCTAATGAAGGTGGAAGCCATGGTAATGCAGTGGCTAGCGTATTAGCTGCCTGGCCAAGCAATCTAGGTTCAACCCCCAACTGATGCGGGATATTTTTTTGATCGCAAAATGACTCTGGGGTCGACCCAGCCTCAAATTGGGTACCAGAGCAAGTCTGGAAAGTAAAGGCAGCTGGTGTGAAGCTGATCACATCACTCCTAGTGTGCCGTTGATCAAGAAAATATGGGCCTAATAGAATTTTTCCAATACGCCACATGACCATGCAAACAGGATCTAACGATCGACAGAGTGGCTCCAACTGCTTATTTTGCATTCAAAACTGAGCAAATGTCCCATCATGCTCCATTCATCAAATCTATAAATTGTTACCTAACTCTGAGTTAAATTGCTAACTGACTCATTCCCTTAGGTAACCTGCCTATAAATAGTTAGGTAACCCTAATGATGAATACTTATTGCTAGATTTAGACTGCCCACTTATAAATACTGACTGTTAGACTGTCAATCTATAATTACTGACTTAGAAATTGCCTTCTTATTAATGAATATTGACTGCTAGAGTTAGAATACCCACCTATAAATACTGAATTAGACTACTTATCTATAAATACTGCCTATTAGAGTTAGACTGTCTACCTATAAATTACGACTGTTACACCCACCTATATATACTGATTGTTAGAGTTAAGAACACCCACCTATAAATACTGACTTAGAATTAGAACACCCACCTATAAATACTGACTGTTAGAGTTAGAACACCTACCTATAAATACTGACTGTTAGAGTTAGAACACCCACCTATAAATACTGACTGTTAGAGTTAGAACACCCACTATAAATACTGACTGTTAGAGTTAGAACACCTATCTATAAATACTGATTGTTAGAGTTACAACACCCACCTATAAATACTGACTGTTACAGTTAGAACACCTACCTATAAATACTGACTGTTAGAGTTAGAACACCCACCTATAAATACTGACTGTTAGAGTTAGAACACCCACCTATAAATATTGTTACAGGTAAGGAAGACCTAATTGCAAGAAAGGAAACTGGTCCCCAGTTAAGCATTGCTTTACCTGACAAACACTTCTCACCGTAAACAGCAAGCATTTTTTATGAATATCTCTAGCAGAAAGTCCTTTTGTTAAAAAAAAACACAACAGCCACACAACAGCACGCTGTTCTATAATCGTATATTTTATGAGCACAGACACTATTTTGTATGTGCTGCACACATGCATGCGATACCTAACATCCAGCTCCTACAGTAATAACAAAACTGGACGTTGCTGCCACCTAATGATACCTTTACAAACTACCAACCGCATTTTTCAGCTATCCCATATTAGTCTGTGACATACTTACCGACTTACCCTTATACCTTTCTCTTAACTTCAACAGAAATACACTAAAACCAGTATTTTATCAAACCAAAACTTTAACACACTAAATCTCAAAACTTAAAGACATGTTACACAATACAAGAGTCCTACCACTTTCTCATCTCCTTCTGCTTGTGGACCTTTGCGGAGTCCTGGGACAAGAGGCTCAAACTTGTTGATGAAATCAGTGAAGTGCATGTTGTCAGGAAACCCTGGGGGTGGTATAAGGATAAAAACTGATTACATCAGGAAACCCTGATGGTGCTATAAGGATAAAAACTGATTACATCAGGCAATCCTGGGGGTGGTATAAGGATAAAAACTGATTACATCAGGAAACCCTGGTGGTGGTATAAGGATAAAAACTGATTACATCAGGTAATCCTGGGGGTGGTATAAGGATAAAAACTGATTACATCAGGAAACCCTGGTGGTGGTATAAGGATAAAAACTGATTACATCAGGCAATCCTGGGGGTGGTATAAGGATAAAAACTGATTACATCAGGCAATCCTGGGGGTGGTATAAGGATAAAAACTGATTACACCAGAAAACCTTAGGGGTGGTATAAGGATAAAAACTGATTACACCAAAAAACCCTGGGGGTGGTATAAGGATAAAAACTGATTACATCAGGAAATCCTGGGGGTGGTATAAGAGCTGATTACATCAGGAAAACCTGGGTATGGTATAAGAGCTGATTACATCAGGAAAACATGGGGATGGTATAAAAGCTGATTACATCAGGAAAACCTGGGTATGGTATAAAAGCTGATTATATCAGGAAAACCTGGGTATGGTATAAAAGATGATTACATCAGGAAAACCTGGGTATGGTATAAGAGCTGATTACATCAGGAAAACCTGGGGATGGTATAAAAGCTGATTACATCAGGGAAAACTAGGTATGGTATAAGAGCTGATTACATCAGGAAAACCTGGGTATGGTATAAGAGCTGATTACATCAGGAAAACCTGGGTATGGTATAAGAGCTGATTACATCAGGAAAACATGGGTATGGTATAAGAGCTGATTACATCAGGACAACCTGGGGATGGTATAAGAATACGAGCTGATTACATCAGGAAAACCTGGGTATGGTATAAAAGCTGATTACATCAGGAAAACCTGGGGATGGTATAAAAGCTGATTACATCAGGAAAACCTGGGGATGGTATAAGAATATGAGCTGATTACATCAGGAAAACCTGGGTATGGTATAAGAGCTGATTACATCAGGAAAACATGGGGATGGTATAAAAGCTGATTACATCAGGAAAACTTGGGTATGGTATAAAAGCTGATTACATCAGGAAAACCTGGGTATGGTATAAAAGCTGATTACATCAGGAAAACCTGGGTATGGTATAAGAGCTGATTACATCAGGACAACCTGGGGATGGTATAAAAGCTGATTACATCAGGAAAACCTGGGTATGGTATAAAAGCTGATTACATCAGGAAAACCTGGGTATGGTATAAAAGCTGATTACATCAGGAAAACCTGGGTATGGTATAAAAGCTGATTACATCAGGAAAACCTGGGTATGGTATAAAAGCTGATTACATCAGGAAAACCTGGGTATGGTATAAGAGCTGATTACATCGAGGTGGGAGATTAGCATTATACTCGTAGTAGTGAGCGACACAGATAAAGCCAAGCATAGAACAATCCCCTGGAGGACCCTGGCCACCTTCACTGCACGCTTGAGATGTGAAGAAAGCTACTTCAACCCACCACCTAACGTCCATTTTAGGGAGCACAAAAGTGTAAACTTACTCTTTGTGGTCAAACAGCATCATATGGAATAAGTGGGGAAGTTACCAAATGGATTGAAAATTGGTTAACGGGAAGAAGGCAGAGGGTGGGCATAAATGAGGAGTACTCTGAGTGGTGTGAAGTGAAAAGTGGAGTGCCACAGGGCTCGGTTTTGGGACCAATTTTGTTCTTGATATATATAAATGATTTGGACATTGATATGGGATCCATGATTGCAAAATTTGCTGATGACACAAAACTATGTAGGAGTGTCTCATGCAGAAGTGGATATATTGAGGTCGGATTTAGATAAAATTCAAGAATGGTCTGTAAGCTGGCAAATGGAGTTTAATGTAGATAAATGTACAGTCATCCACATGGGTAAATCCAATATGGAACATAATTACAGAATGGGAGAGAACAATATTAGAAATATAGATAAGGAAAAGGACCTAGGGGTTATAATAGATCATACAGGTAAGGTGAGTGAGCAAGTTAAGGTAGCAGTGAAAAAGGCAAATGCAATGTAAGTTATGATAAAAAGAAATATTAAACATAGGAGCAAGGAAGTGGTAGTCAAACTGTATAAAGCATTAGTTAGACCTAGGTTGGAGTAATGTGTACAGGTGTGGAATCCTTATCATAAAGGGGATATAAACATGCTGGAAAGAATGCAAAAAAGAGCGACAAAGCTGATAGTGGGACTCCAGATGTACAGTTATGAGGAAAGACTCAGAAAAACCGGCCTACAGTGTCTAGAAGAAAGAAGAATTCGTGGTGACTTAATACAAGTTAATGATGATCAGATCAGAGGAATGGATAAATTAGACTATAACAAGTTTTTTTTTAAATATAGCCACCCACAATAACAAGAGGGCATAGCTACAAGTTGACTGTTGGAATGCATTGCCAGGGGAGGTAGTGGAGGCAGGGACAGTTAATGCATTTAAGAATAAATTAGATGCCCATAGCTTTTAGAGAAAGGTGATGTAAATGAAACTGGTTGTATACAGACTCTGCAAGGTCTTCTAAGCCAGTATAAAGACGTTAAGTTAAGCAGCAGCAACAGCATTGAGTAGCCAGTTTCCTTGCTCCGAGTAGCCAATTTCCTTGCACCGATTAGCCAGTTTCTTTGCTCCGAGTAGCCAGTTTCCTTGCTCCGAGTAGCCAGTTTCCTTGCTCCGAGTAGCCAGTTTCCTTGCTCCGAGTAGCCAGTTTCCTTGCTCCGAGTAGCAAAGTAGTACAGGGCTCGCTTTTCCCACCAATCGTAGCTATCAACATGCATCAGTTGTTGATGTTTAATGCCCAAAACGAGTAAGTTTACAAAAAGAGTAATCCTCCTCCTACTCATCGTGGGCATTCAACAACAACCTCCCAACATAATAACAAATTAGTTGCATTTTCTCTCATAATCTGAATTTTTTTTTCTCTGTATGTATCCTCAGTAAAGACAGGCAAGCTTCAATGGTACGGCCATGTATTGCGATCGAGTGGGATACCAAACAAAGTACTCAGTACGAGGCACAATCTCCGGAAAGAGAAAAAGAGGTCGCCCCAAGAAACATTGGACAGATGATATTCGGAAGTGGACAGGAAAGTCCCTGGAGGGCACCAAAATTATGGCGCTGGACAGACAAAAATGGGGTAAATTTGTTCATGAGGCGATGCCAAAACGACCTCATACAGACCAACGATGAATCACGCACCGCCCGAGAGAGGATTGGGTGCTCCCCGGCTAGGAACATGCCCAATACACATCACTCACAAGTGGAGTGATGCCCTACGACCTTTCTGAGGGTTACGGGAAAGACGAGACGAGACGATATATCCATAGTTACAATTTTGTGACCTCTCATCAGGCATGCTTATTTTATTGTGTAGGTTACAGTGCTACTATTACCTCCCCTCCTTCCACCACAATGGAGTCCCAATAACATGCAGGTGATTATAACTGGTGCATTAAATGATATCATTGTAAGAATGTAGGTAAATGTACAGTCATCCACATGGGTAGATCAAATATGGAACATAATTACAGAATGGGCAAGAACAATATTTGAAAGATAGAAAAGGAAAAGAAACTAGGGATTATAATAGATCATACAGGTAAAGTGAGTGAGCAAGTCCAGGTAGCAGTGAAAAAGTCAAATGCAATGTCAGGTATGATGAAAAGAAAATTAAATATTGGAGCAAAGAAGTGATAGTCAAACTGTATAAAGCATTAGTTAGACCTAGATTGGAATACTGTGTGCAGGTGTGGAGTCCTTATCGTAGAAGGGGATATAAACATAATGGAAAGGATACAAAAAAGAGCGACAAAGCTGATTGAAGGAACAAATAAATTCGACTATAACAAGTTTTTCAAAATATAACCCCCTACAAGAACAAGAGTGCATAGCTACATATTAATTAAAGAAAGGTCCAGATTAGATATTAGGTAATATTTTTTTAGTCAGAGAGTGGTGAATGTATGGAATATATTGCCACAGGAAGTAATGGAGGCAAGACAATTAATGCATTTAAAAATAGATTGGATGCGTTTAGCTTTTAGAGAAAGGAAATGTAAAAGAAACTGGTTGTATACAGACTCTGCTGAGTCTTCTAAACCAGTATAAAGATGTTAACTTAAGTTAATGGGCCTGACCTTGTCTGTGTAACCTGACAGCATCAAGGATCTGAAAGCTTCTGAGCTGACTCCTGATGAGTGGCACGTTCATGAAGCCATCATCCTGCGAGGACTTCTGCTGTTGCTCCCCCAGCCCAGCATGGTGGTGAGGCATCATGCAGTGGACGAAATGAACACTGGTCTTCTTCAGAATGTCCACTATGGAGTCCTGTGTGTGAAAATGTGGTTGATATTGAGACTTCAGAAAGGAATGACTAGGCAGACTTTGAAACACACATGCATTTATTCTATGATATTATTCTTCTTCTTCTTCAACGTTTGTCCTGGAAAGGATATTTTGTTACGTGGTGTCAGTTTACAGCGAGGCTGCGATATATATGCCTTTTGACCCAACATCCAGTTCGGGTGGGATTTCCACTTCAGTCAAGAGGTTAAGGCACACGCCTCCCACAGTGATGAACAGTGGGTGATCGAATCACGCAAGTTTCAAACAGCCCCTGAACCCTTGTCTCACGGGAGGTAAGATCAGAGTACCTACATCCTGAGTTACCTCCAGTCATCTCGACCAATAGTCTTGCCATTGATCCAAGGTAACTCGGGAAAAGAGTGAGATTGATGACCAGTGCTTTCACTTCCTCACTTTAATCCAAATACAGCGCACATCACATTATTAAGACAAAATTGTCTGTTGTGGCCATCACTGCTTCGCGATGGACAATAACTATCCGGTTCCAGGACGGCACATTTTTGGGGGCAGGGTTTGCCTTCCCTCTCTGATCTCTATTCTCCCAGCAAGCCTACATGACGCAGCCTGTTTCCAGGGGCATCATCTTCTTCTGTGTTTGTTCTCAATCTCCCTATACCAAACCCTGAAGAGGGCTTTGCAAGTAGCAGGATGGAGTCCGGAGAACGGAATACATTGTGCTGCTAGTTTACAGCTTGACTGCAATATTTGCATGTTTCAGCCTGTCTGTTCTCCTGACAACATCTTGCTGCTTACGAAGGCCTTTTCAGGGCTTGGTAGTGGGAGTTTGGCAGTGAAAAAGAAGATGAAAAGTATATCAAATCTAATCATCAAATCTAACCAAATAAATATAATCTATCAAATCTGATTTCTCCAATCAAATTTCTCATATCTATCTAACAAATCTATTTAATAAATTAATCTATCAAATCAAAGCAAACAAATTAATCTATCAAATCTGAGTTTTCATATCTACCTAACAAATCTATCTAATAAATTAATCTTTCTATGCGGTATTTATTTCCATTGCTGAAGTCCAGCAGGAGGAATTATAGGGCTGAGGAATAAAGGCCACTTGCCACTGCAGTCACGGCACTGTGTACAGACTAGGTCTCTATGTTACATCTGATGAGCATATATCATGAGCCAGGACAAAGTCAAACCTTACCACATTAAACTTGACTTGCAGACAGATGGACTTCTTCTTGAGACCTGCTTGGCCAGACATGAATGTGCGGCGCATGCTCCCCACCCTGCGGAGTGAGGTAGACCCTTCTACCCCAACTATGGACCCGCCCACGATTCCTGAACTTTGACTTTTTAAACCTGCAAACAGCTGAGCAACACTGGACCTGTTATCAGGGAATATAAAAATAGGTCAAGGTAGTTACATAGAGCACAAGCTGTCATCGGGGATGAAGTGTTTGTGAGATTAAATTGTACAAGGCTTCAAAATAAAAAAGTAAGATGACCGCACCTGACTGGCTGCGCTCTCGACTTGCTCTGGTGTTTGTGTCATTTTCTGCAGTTTCCTAGTTCCTGTTTGGATTATAATTCACGATCCCTTCATCAGGTGGTATCAAGTACTTTATTTATGTGCTTTCGTTCGGTTTTCCTGCTGTTATGTTGCATCTTGCTGTGGCTGTGCCTGGCTTAAACCATGAGAAAACAGTTCAGGTTAGAGTTGAACGTTCCGCTTCACCGCACCACAGAATTCAGCCCAGGTTTTCACTACTCAAGGGCCTTCCTGCTTGGACTTCCTCCTGTCCCCCTCCACCAGAAGTTACACCATACCTCTCCCAACCTAGTATTCTCAGCACAGCAAGAGTCACGCTGATCCGAAGGTGGACACAATCAAGAGGCCAAGTGCGCGGAACACGAAGAAACAGGGAGTCAGGCATGGACAGACTAGGAAAGCCAACACAAACATTGGTTCAACAAACACTCCTCATGGCCCTCATCCAGAGGCAGCAGAGTACTGGTCTCCATCTGGGAAGTCTGTAGGGATTTTGATCAACACACTATACATGAACAATCTTCAGTAGTTTAACTTGGTAGTGGTCGGTTGTCGCAATGGGCCTTTGACGCCTAAGCGAACATTATTATTAAGGTCTCAGCCTTTTGAGGTGAGTAGCTGTGTATGAAAATTTATAGTGTGAGATCTTCGGTAAAATATTGCCATCAAAGGGCTTTAACCTTTTGACACCCATATATAGGGGCGTGTAAATGCCCCATTCCTGAGCCACCCGCTTGACAGATGGACCATTATCTTAGGGGCGTATTTTTTGGCCATACCACTTAGATTTTGTCCATAATATACTGACTTCTAGACAGTAAGCACATATATAAATAAATATGCCAGTGAAAATATCGAAGCATGACTTCACGATGATTTTGATAATTTTCGTGACGAAGAGCAGTTTTGAAAATTCAGGAAATGGCCATTCTAAAAGGTTAACAACAGAACAAGTTGAATGTAATTTCAAGGATTTTGAGGCTGATAAATTGAATTTAGGTGATGATGATTATTCTGAAAAGTATCAGTTGTTATTAGAACGACAACATGTGTTTGATTCAGATTACTATTCTACCATTAATTAGGATCAAGCTAGATCTGTTCCTGGGAGGATCAGACTACTGTCCAGAGTTGTATCCCACGTAATGTATCAAGCCCATTTGATGAATATATTCTACTCTACTGAAGTAGGAATATTGGAGATTAGCAAGTCAGTCAATTTTAGATAGAATAACTAAATTAGAGCACATAGTTTTGTCATAGTAAATAGCTTTACTAAAATGTTTACCTTGTCAACATTGTGTGTTGTGCGTATTTTCTCAGAAGCACAGGGGAATGGGATTTTATGAACTGGGTAGCCAGGGTTCAAAGGGTTGTTGTTGTTTAATGCCTATAATGAGTAAGTTTACTCTTTTGTGCGAACTGAAAAGGACGTTTAGTGGAGGGTTGTAGTAGCTTTCCTCACATCCCGAGCATGCTGATGAAGGTGGACCGTGGTCTTCCAGGTGGTTGTGCTATGCTTCGCTTCATCTATGTGGTGCTCACTATTACGGCAATTACATTGATCTACATCTCGTCAGTCAGGCTGCCTTGAAAACAGCTTGTTTCCAGGGAACAGATAGATTGTGGTCTTGGTGTATATTGTGCCTGACCGTGGTGCGACGTCTTGGTCAGTATGCTGTGCCTGACTGAACTAGCATCTCAGTTCCCCTTCAAAGGTTTTAATTGATTTTAAAAGCATATTGCCCGCTTTTGATTTACTTCGGCCATTATCGATGGGTTACTGTGTGAGAGAGAGAGAGAGAGAAAGAGAGAGAGAGACAAAGAGAGTGGAGTGTGTATATATATGTGTGTGTGTATGTGTAGCTGTAGTATCTGCCATTGCCCTGGGCAGTTATGTAAATATTACACTTTTAGGGTCCCCTTTCCCTGCGGCCCTTCTAACATCCTCTCTGCACCAGTCCCTATAAGATCTGTTTAATGCAGTTCAAGGATAAATGTAGGTATATCCAAGAAACTTCTAACAGCCAAATAAGTTGGCAGTTGGTTGTAGGGAGCGAGGTTCCACAAAGGACATGTTACTTAACTCTTAAAGGCCATAAGAACGCTGTCTGCGTTCTTCCTGACGTCCGCTTGATGCCAGAAAAACGCTCATACCGTTAACAAGCACATTGAACTAAATTTGTTTCATTTTTTGTTTTTCTAGATTTTAATTGACATTACATCTTATATTTATGTTTCATTTTGTAAAATGTGCTTTTGTGATAAGTTGGAAAACATTTGTCATCTTTCAAGTCAGCCAAATTTTTGTTGTATCACAAAAATGTGTAGCGAACCTAGCACTTCAAGATTGTCTAATAGTAGGTTTTATCTGTAGAAAAGGCTGGAGAGTTGTGTACGCTTGATGAATTAAGTGATGAGGATTCACATTTTTCTGATGTTGAATCGGAGTCAGACATAGAATATAATATTATTCAACCTACTCAGCCTACTGAATCTGATGCTGAAGATGAGGGAGGCGTTGTCACAGCCAAGACCTAGTGCTGCTAAAAGGCAAAAAAACGAAGATGCAATACTTCTAAAGCAAACTCGAGAGAACATGATAGCTAATGGGTTTCAGTACCAAATTCCAACACCACTGACTGACTCAGACCTCATTCAAATTGCTGCTAAAATGGGGTCGACCATGTGGAGTGAATGGAGACCTACAACTCAATGACACATCAACTACATTTGACTGCTACAGAAAATTATTTTCTTGTAGATATTATTTATATGTGGATTACTGTTATTCTGAAGTACACCCTTGAGTACACTTCAATGCCCATCGGAAATAAAATAATATGTATGCTATATCTCACTATGTAAGATATCTAAGTAGGGTTTGGCATGGGGTCAGCAACCTCATTATGTAAAATTAACTTTTGATGGTTTTTTGGTTGCGATTACAGCAGCTATTTTTTCATACCGGATCATACTTGAGAAGGTGGACTGGGGTCCTGCAGACTGTAGTGCAATGTAATGCTCTTTAGTAAGCTTACCACTATGGAAATTCCGATGTCGGCCCCGATCTCGTTGGTCGGCCTGCTGTGACACAGCCTGTTTCCAGTGGTACGAAAGAGGAAGTGAGGGTAGAGTCTGAATGAGTATGTTTCACCTAACCTTGTTTACTTTTCGTTCCATCTTATACTTGAATCCTGGTATTCAATCAGGCAAAGTTGCCTGGTGCCAAATGCTGCCTGAAACTGTGCCTGTCCTTCGCCTTGAAGTACCATGACCATCCAAGAGTGTGCTGCAGGTCATTTTTCCATTTCGTTGGCAGGTGGCCGGTTGTAGTTGTATGGCCACCAGAAAGACACCTTCCTCATCCATCTATCGTCAGTCATGTAGGCCACACAACTGAGCCATTTCTACTTTCGTATAGATGTAGAGTCTACGACATCCCAGAACTCGTTTGGTCGTGGAGGTTGATGTTTCAGAAATGGTCTCTTAGGGAAATGTTTAGGCTCCATTGCTCTTTCAGTAATATGGAGCTTCTCATCGTCTAATTTGCGTAGACTCCAAACCCATATACCATTGCTGGAATAACCATGCTACTCAAGGTGTGACCCCTGACCTTGACATCCGCCATCTGCTGGAGTATCAGTTTAATGCGTTCCATCATGTGAAACAGAGTGCTACAGAAGGCACCCCTACACGAGGACATATACATTTGAATGCAGAACTCCTGTAAGGTCAACCTGTGTGGCGACCCCATACTTCTTACTGCGTAAAACAAAAGGAAATAATGATGATATTTAACTAAGTGTAAGCTTCTGACCCTACTGTTGACCCCTGTCGGTGCTGGGATCCCATGGACCACCAACATGGATGTAAGTTTGACATTGGCCGCTATCGTAGAGAAATGCAAACATTTTTTGGCCACTCACTTTTTGGAATCTTGAAGAACTAGACTAGCATTTCGGGACACTGGGTTCTCCCGGCAAGCCTTCAGCCATCCCTGGGCATTGTACAGTACTGGAGTTGTGCCCTGATTGTGGTTGAGGACAAATGTGTGACCAAGAGAGCCCTTGCGAAGGAGACTACCCTCTGAGGAATGAAAAAAATGCTGCATATGTTGACAATGAAGAGGTTGACGGAGCATAAAGGACTAAAATAGTACCAGCTTCATCTTTATGCTTCATCACTGAGACTGAGCAAATAACCTGCTGAGAATGTTCTACAGAACTGACCTTTGCATAGCATGTTGGGGAAGACTCACTGGCCAAATGACTCAACATTAAAGTTGAACCAAGGCACATTAGGAGCTCCAGTTAACAGCCATGTTCATCTCCAATTGGTGCAGGATATTTTCTTTAACCTTTAGCACATGTCCGTCACTTCAAAGTGACAGAAAGAACATAAATTGCACTATGAAAGTCGCTGCAACGCGATATACAAAGTCTCTGCAATCATATATAAACAAATAGGGAAATACATTTGATACGTTTGAACAAACTGCTCATTTGATTATAGGTTTGACTTCTGTCTTGTCTGATTTAAAAACAATGACGATTTTGACATTTGTTTTAGACTTTTGGAAACAATTTCTTCTGTTTTTCACTTGGATTTGAAGATTCACTCATTATTGAGAATGAAACTGCAGCCATGGAACAAATCTTGGCTTTCTGCTACTGTCAATATGGTTTAAATCTGAAACCCCTATATACACAATGAACAGAGACTTACTCTTGACAGGCTGCTCACAATGCTGTTGGAGTAATCGCTCCATGAAGGTGTCCTCATTTGCCCCAGGGAAGACAGCCTCCTCGTCCAGAATCCACAAAAGTCCTTTCTTATCTGCATTCTTCAAGTCGGAAACGGACGACCGCATCTACAACAGCAAAATGTCAACGGCACAGAATAAGATTTTGAAATGAAGAAAAATACTTGTCTCGAGTGGTCTGCCGGTGTCTTTGTATATGACAAGGACAAGAATAGCACCACTGCCCCACAGAGAGCATGTCGTAAGAGGCAACTGACTAACTGTGACATGACATAACATCAGACATGGTTGGGAGGTTTGTTAAGAGCAGCATAGATGGCGACTAACAGACTGCTGGTCTACTTTGTTCTAGTCTTTGAGTCTATTAAGATGGACTCACACATCGGTTAACCACCCTCTGCGGCACTTGTCCCAAACCAGCAAAGTAATAAGCTGCTCGAGCCTAGCAGGAAATCCTCCTCCCGGCTACATCCAGCTCATACCAGAGCTGGGACCTGCACATGGGCATCCACCCCTGTAAAAGTACAGGTCGACTAAGTGGGACCTGCACATGGACATCCACCCCTGTAAAAGTACAGGTCGACTAAGTGGGACCTGCACATGGGCATCCACCCCTGTAGAAGTCCAGGTCGACTAAGTGGGACCTGCACATGGGCATCCACCCCTGTAGAAGTACAGGTCGACTAAGTGGGACCTGCACATGGGCATCCACCCCTGTAGAAGTACAGGTTGACTAAGTGGGACCTGCACATGGGCATGCACCCCTGTAGAAGTACAGGTCGACTAAGAACTTGTACCATCAGGCTTTGTGGTGAGCCGTAGCTTTCTGTCCAGGCTCAGACGCGTCGCTGAAGTAGTTGTATTCAATGACGATTTAGAACATCCGCAACATTTCATATCCATATAGTTCTCAGTCTGCCATGGTTGCGAAAACCTGATCGGCGTGTGTTATAGGCGCACAGGGGTAGTTGGCCAGGTTGCATGCTCATTAGATAGCCGAGCCGCATGATTCTCTCATCATTAATATATCGAGTGCAGGGTCGCACATCAACTAATTTTTGCACATCTTCATTGCACATTCTGTCTCTCCTAGTTACGTTGATGGTTTTCTGGAGGCATGTCATCCCACATCTCGTGATTTTTCTTTAGAGTTTTTATTAAACTCCATGTCTGGCACCGGTAACAGAGAGTTGGCATGAATATACCATTGATTAGCATTCTTTTTGTGAGCATGTTTATGTTAGGGTATTTCAATAATGGTGGCAGCTGGTATGCAATTGCATTTGCTTTTTGGCACCTGATCTCAATTTATCTGTCTAAACCTACATCCTGTTTGAAAACACAGCACAAGTACTTGAATTCCTGCACTTGTTCCTGCACAAGTGCTGGCTGAATGTCCTATATCCTAAATTCAGGAACTAAAATTGTTTTTGTTATTGGAGTCTGTTCAGCATCTCATCTCTTCTATTCACTAATGTCATTAGATGTCATATGGAGGTGCAATCTTCTTCCATGCATCGTCTGTGTGCTTGTTATTTTCAATCCATGCCTATACATGTTCTTTATTGAATTAAATAATTTATATTTCGAAAGTGGTGTGGTCCACTTTCAATTGAAATACCTTTTCCCCACCATGTGCAAAGTTGTTTACTGTTTACATACCACTCCTTCATGGTCATGGTTTCCTATACATCCCTCATAATATACAACTTCTTCTAATGGCCCTCAGAGTGTAACATATCCCTACCCCTGGTTTACAGTTTTTTTTTTTTTCTTGCTCGTTCACCTTGTTCCTTAAGGTGGAGTGCAATGTACTGTGTTTTTGTGCACTTTACAGCCCATCACATTCAACCAAATGTCTCATTTTTAATGAGTTAACATTCCATGTTGTTGCTAAATGCCCACAGTGAGTAAGATTACTCTTTTATGTGCCCTAAAAATGGCACCATTTTATATCTTCTTCTTCATTCATTTTCAAACTTCCCTTAACAAGCCCTGAAAAGGGCTTTGAAAGTAGCAGGATGTCATCCGGAGAACGGAATGCGCTGTGTCGTAGTTTACAGCTTGATTGTGATATTTGCACCGCTCAGTCCAACACATCGTACTTCAGCATGCCATTTTTTATTACCGGGTTTAGCCTTCACTCTTTGGTCCATTCTCCTCTGTTGCAGCCTGCTATCCATGATCACTGCGTGGAGGTGTAGAAAGGACTTGACAGCTCTGGTTCGCTGGCCCTGACAGTAACCATCAGCTTTAGGTCGCTGACCGCTGCCACTCATGCACTGCTCATCATGTTGATCCCCCATCTAATCTAAATATAGACAAGACAGCCACAACACGCAAAACTTACGAGGCCATGCTGAGGAGGTTTGTCCAGCAAGTTAATGATATGTGAAGGGCTGGAGGCCACAGTGTCAAAGTCCAGTTCTATATTCTCCTAATGCAGCAGGAAACAAAAATGACATGATTATTATCTAAGCAAACTGTCACCAATGACGTAAACTTATGCTGTGGATCGTGGGGCTGATTTAATTAATTCTCAGTGGTCAAAGACATGGATGTTGTCACTTGGAACCGTATTGTCTTTTTATTTTGTCTTGACATTTTCCAAGCAAAATATGCCACTTGTTGGCACTGTGCCAAAAACAGATCTAGTCCTACAGAGGGTTCCTGCCCATTGTGGGGTCCTTGGAAACGAGATGAGCTCACAATAGCCGGAAGTGACAGCAAGCAGACTTGCCATCCACAAAGCGATATAGAAGCAAAGACACTCATAAAACGAACCTTGAGGACAGAATGGAGAGATCAGCAGATAGAATACAAGCCAGAAAATGATACAATAAATATGCTTGGCAAAGATTTTCAAACTTAGAACAGGACATTGCCAGACTCAAGGCCCACCTCCACAGAATGAGCACACAGGCAAACATCAGAACATATCTCGCAGGACTGCCCTACTTATACAGAATAAAGAGAGGCAGTCTGGCCCGGGGAAGCGACCATGCTCGAAAAGCTGTGGGGGACTGAAGAAGACCTGAAGTGCACTTGTCTCCTTCGTGAATCTCACCTGGCTAGAAGCATAGCATCAATTGATCGAAGGAGGAGGAGGAAGAAGGCACTCTCCATCAATTTATGTTTTGTGTCATCTGAATTTGTCATTCTCTATGAAACATAGCTTAGCTAAACACTTCTTTACACTGGTTTAGAAGACTCTGCAGATTCTGTATACTTTAGTTTTCCTTGCTCTAAAAGCTATACGCATCCAATCTATACTAGAATGCATTAACTGTCCCTGCCTCCACTACTTTCTGTGGCAATGCATTACAAGCATTCACCACTCTCTGACTAAAAAAATATTTCCTTATATCTATTCTGGACTTTCCTTTAGTTAATTTGTAGCTATGCCCTTTTGTTCTTGTAGGTTGTGGAAATTTTGAAAAACTTGTTATAGTCTAATTTATACTTCAATAATAATCTTATTAATCTGTATATGGTTGTAGTTGACCTCAACACTAGTTTTTATTTACACCCCCCCCCCCCCACCTGCTACCATTACCTCTCTGCCTGTCATTGTGAGGGATGGATTGGGTTGGGGCTTGAGTGATCTAGTGAGCTATACTGGCCTGAATCTAAATGTATGCCTAGAAGACCAATGGTGAGGGGACAGACTGAGAATGACATCCTAGTCCTCCAGGTTCGGGGGTTTTGGCACAGGGCTGTCACTATAACTGAGAGGTCAAGGTGCATGCCTTTCAAGAAATAAAAGCATGAAACTGAGGGATTTTGAATCCAACAAGTTTGAAGTGTCCGCTGGCCTCTAGATAAGAGATGAGCATCTAGTCACAATTGAGATTGATGATGAAAATACTCTGTGTACACGATGTGCACATAAATGAACACTTGACAGTTGGAAATAGATCAGATTAGCATGTTGGCCTCCGTCTGGGTAAAATTCTAAAAAAGTAATGGAAATCCTATCAATCTCGCAGCCTACCTTCCCCCAGGACTACTAAGCCGCAGAAAGAAATCATTGTAAAATAAAGAACATACTACAGATAACTTTCAGCTACCTGGCAGCAGGCATAACCTGCCTGTTTGAATACCAGGATAACATGCATGGATGTGCAGTGGTCCTATTTATTCTTTTCCACTAGGGGGGATACTGGGAACATCTGGGGATCTCAATGTATGGCACTTTGATGTCTGCAAAAAAAGGGTGCATACAATGTGATGCTTTCTGGGTCTGCCTCAGATGTTATCATGTAAAAATGATGAGATCCCACTGGTGGTAAGACCAATTTGTAAGCCCATATGGCCTTCTTATGGGGTGGCTGTGGTCGAGAGATAAGGCACTCACCTCACAAAGTGATGAACGAAAACGGTGGGCGATAAAGTCACACAGGCTCCAAGTGACCTCTGGTCTGAAGGGAGGTGGGAACATAGTGCCTGCATCCTGAGTTACCTCCAGTCGTCTCGATTTTTTCCTTGCCACTGGTCCAAGGTAGCTCGGGACAAGAGAGTGAGGTTGACGACCAGTGCAGTTTCTTGCTCACTATAATCCAAATTTATTGCAAGTTACATCAATCAAGACAAAACCGCCTGATGATGTCGCCATCACCGCTTGCGATGCACAACTAACTTACAGCACTTTTAGTATCCCATAACATAATTCCCTATGTTTGTCTGTGTGTTGGTCTGAAAATGCCAATTTGAACACAATCAAAGAGGACTTGAAAACAAGGTGCGAATTTGGTGCGTTTTATTTCTAATATACATCTAAAGAAGGGTTTCACTTTCGGTTTGTGCAATTATACTTATAATTGTGTCTTTCTATTGAATTACAGAACATTTAGTTCTAAGTACGATCCATTCTTCGCCAAGGGCAAGAGAGGGTCCAGTCGTTTCTGTCGCGGGCACGTGTCGTCCAGTGGGACAGTTGTCTGTTGTGAGGTTTGTGTTGTGCTTTTCTAATGAATCTCCTTAGTCACGCAAGTACCACATGATGGTTATGGTACTTCATCTTTCATCTTGTCTTCTGGCTATGACCTGTCCAGCGGTGTTTTGAATGGTTGACGTGCTGTAGGCAATGCTTGATGTGTGACATTCTCTGGATGTCACTATGTGTAGTTCGCTTTGCCGCTGTTGGCTGAGAGTTATGCCCACCAGGCGTCTTTAAAGAGATGCATGTGCTGTTCTCAACAACACATATTGAGACATTTGAATTGTTTACGACAATATGTATGTTGTTGTTGAAGTTGTCAAGTAACAACAAATTCTACTAAAAAAATGCCAATAATTTGTTTTTGTTGACATGTCCCTATAGAAACAGGGGAGGAAGACTAGCATCAGAAGTCTAGTCAGACACAATATACTGATCAGACATGTTAGTCAGAGTCAGGCAAAATATACTGGCCAAGACCTTCACCTCAGCCTCCAAGTAGCCCTCCCTGGAAACAGGCTGTTTTCATGGCAACCTGTCTAACAAGGTGAGGGATTGATGTGATCCCTGTAGTGGTGAGTGACATGCAGATGAAGCCAAGCGTAACATAATATCCGAGAGGACCCCAACACAACCTTCATCAGCACGCTTGGGATGTGAGGAAAGCTACTGCAACTCGTCACTTAACATTCTTTTCAGGGCGCACAAAAAAGTAAACCTACTCATTGTGGGCATTCGAATCAACAACAACTTTATAGAAACAAACAATGATGTAGGACAGACCTCCTCATATAAGTCCTTTGGTGTGGCCAAAGCTACTTCATGGAAAAATGCCTGCAGCCTCTCCTGGGTGTAGTTGTGGCATAAATCTTCAAATGTTGCCCAAGAGCCTCGACTAGAGCCTGAGCTGACACCAGGGTTCTGGAAACCAGGACAGTCCACAATTGTGATAGAGTTGATGGCACGAACGTTGGAAGATAGGGATCTGTTTTAAGATAGAGAAATGAATAAATGATGGGTGAACGAAACAAGATGATAATGATAGAATTAACAAAGACAGATTTGCTATTCACTCAGCAACGTTTGCTCAGGAAAATAAAATTAGGCTATTAATGACCAATGCAAAATTAATCTTAATTTGGGGCAGAAAAAGAGATGACTGCAGTTCATGTGACTGTTTGTGCCAGAATCAGTGAACCAGAACTGTACAGGAACCTATTTTGCCTCTATGTGGTGGTCCTGGAAACAGACCTAAACCATGCAGTATGGACAAAAGAATAGGAGAGGGAAGGTCAGCCCAGTCCCAAAAATTTGTCATGTTGAGACAGAAGGTATTGGGTCCATGGAACCTTATTCCTTTTACGTCTGTGGCCAATTCTGAAGCCATTGCACTCTTTCCTATCAACCCCTTTAACTCTTCTCCTTCAACTGTTCAACTGGCCCATAGCATCCCTTCTTTCAAATTGTCCATTCCTTCTTTCAACACAACAAGATGGTCACTCCACCATTTCCACCAACAGACAGACAATCAGCATACACCAAGATGGTCACTTCCCCACTTCCACCAACAGACAGACAGACAATCAGCACACAACAAGATGGTCACTCCACCACTTTCACCAACCAGCGACAGACAATCAGCACACAACAAGATGGTCACCCCACCACTTGAACCAACCAGCGACAGACAATCAGCACACAAGATGGTCACCCCACCACTTTCACCAACCAGCGACAGACAATCAGCACACAACAAGATGGTCACTCCACCACTTCCACCAACAGACAGACAGACAATCAGCACACAACAAGATGGTCACTCCACCACTTTCACCAACCAGCGACAGACAATCAGCACACAACAAGATGGTCACCCCACCACTTTCACCAAAAGACAGACAGACAATCAGCACACAACAAGATGGTCACTCCACCACTTTCACCAACCAGCGACAGACAATCAGCACACAACAAGATGGTCACCCCACCACTTTCACCAAAAGACAGACAGACAATCAGCACACAACAAGATGGTCCCCCCAACACTTTCTCCAACCAGCGACAGATAATCAGCACACAACAAGATGGTCACACCACCACTTTCACCAACCAGCGACAGACAATCAGCACACAACAAGATGGTCACTCCACCACTTCCACCAACAGACAAACAGACAATCAGCACACAACAAGATGGTCCCCCCAACACTTTCTCCAACCAGCGACAGATAATCAGCACACAACAAGATGGTCCCCCCAACACTTTCTCCAACCAGCGACAGATAATCAGCACACAACAAGATGGTCACCCCACCACTTTCACCAACCAGCGACAGACAATCAGCACACAACAAGATGGTCACTCCACCCCTTCCACCAACAGACAGACAGACAATCAGCACACAACAAGATGGTCACTCCACCACTTTCACCAACCAGCGACAGACAATCAGCACACAACAAGATGGTCACCCCACCACTTGAACCAACCAGCGACAGACAATCAGCACACAACAAGATGGT
Organism: Ariolimax columbianus; assembly: GCA_036924085.1. Classification (NCBI taxonomy): domain Eukaryota; kingdom Metazoa; phylum Mollusca; class Gastropoda; order Stylommatophora; family Arionidae; genus Ariolimax; species Ariolimax columbianus. The sequence goes on from JAVGWX010000015.1 coordinate 30,786,148, forward strand.
CACCCCACCACTTTCACCAACCAGCGACAGACAATCAGCACACAACAAGATGGTCACTCCACCACTAGAATCAACCAGCGACAGATAATCAGCACACAACAAGATGGTCACCCCACCACTTTCTCCAACCAGCGACTGACAATCAACACACAACAAGATAGATACCTGTTTATGAGAGAAACAACAGAACTGAACACATCTGAGTAGAGGCCTATGACAAAGCCATCAAGGCACTCCTGAGGTGTGGACTGTGTATCAGAGGGCAGATAGGCTGGTCTATCCATGGCACCAGATACCCTGCAAGAGCATCATTGTAACATATCTTGTTAGCAACTTTAAGTAGTTTCTCAATAATGTAACTATGGTGTGGGTCGCTATAGTCAAGTGGTTAAGGCACTCACCTCTCACAATGATGAATGGAAATGGTGGGCAATCGAATCCCGCAAGTTTCAAGCGACCCCTGGTCTCATGGGAGGTAAGACCAGAGTGCCTGCATCCCAAGTTACCTCCAGTCATCTCAACCAATAGTCACGCCACTGATCCAAGGTGACTCGGGACAAGAGAGAAATTGATGACCAGTGCATTCTCTCCCTCACTATAATCTAAATACAGCGCACAAACCATTATTAAGACAAAACCGTCTGATATTGTGGCCATTATCGCTTGCAACGGGCAATCACTTTAACTATGTAAACCGATTTGAGGGGTTGCTACTGCTGCCATTACCTAGTGGTCAGTGACACGGCCCACAAACCAAACTTGCATGTGTTCAGATTAACACTCTAAGCCTTGAAACAGGAAATATGTATTCATGATGCCAGGGAGATACTTCTTTGACTCAATCATATACTAGTAATTTACAAGTGAGATTTAAATGCTTTACGAGTATACAATTAGAGTTAAAAATTGCAGTGTTGGAAATATGTTTCCGAACAAATATTATGGACATGTTAGAATCATGCAAGTGTCCAGTTTGGCAGACATTGGTTATTTTTCTTGGTGCAATCATTCAATCCCGTACAGAAAGCAATGGCAACCTAACCATTTTCCACACCTGCCAAGAAACTCACAATAGCCAAATAGGTTGGCAGTTGTAAATTTTTTTGTTAGGATGTAATGGGTAAATGCCCTTTTCAGGGCACATAGAGTAATCTTACTCATTGTGAGCAGTCAACAACAACATACTCGTATTAAAAATGCGACCTGAGGTTGATTGCACTGGGCAACAAGGTGCACAAAAAACAGTACAATGCTTTAGGTAACAAGGTGAATGAGCAACAACAAAGAACTATAAACTAGGGTATGGATATATTTGGTACTTGTGTGTTAATTCACCCACGGATTATAATTGGTCAAATTTAGTAGAATGTAGCCACATGAAGCACTATACTTTTCAATTCGCGCGTCTTCAGTTCGCGCTGTAAACCTATGTCCATGTCATTCTCAGATCTAACACCGTACGTGGAAGATGGATTTATTGCAGTTGTCACATTTGACACGCACGAAAATAAATTGTGTGCAGTTTTTGCGACTGTGTACTAAAATTCATGTTATGACTTTGTCTCTCCCAGTTTGCCAAATCGTTAGAGATGTCGCACATGTCAGCAGGACATTCCTGTTCGTTCTGCCACATGGTTACAGGGCACCTAACCCTAACCAAAACGGAACCCACAGACACATGATAGATTCCTACATGTGTGAGATTCTGTGGCGACATCAGAATAAAGTCCGTCAGTTAGACCCGTTCGACAATATTCTGCATGACATCACAGAATTTGTGCCTCCTGTGGCTAGACATATAATTATTTTTGTACGGAAACCCGTGTGGTCATTGAATGGTATAAAATTTCAGAATGGGTGAATTAACGCACAAGAACCATATATTTAAATCTGAGGGCCATTACAAAAAGTTGTACATTATGAAGGATGAATCGGAAACCATGAGGGATAAGTATGTAAACAGTGAACAACTTTGCACATAGTGGAAAGAGGTATTTCAGTTAAAAATGAACATCCAATTCACACACCACATGGTAACTCCACTCAGATACAATTCTATTATGGGTCATAAACCATGTTACAAGAGGCTTGTCATAAGTCTTTACCCTGACTATGAAGGAGTAGGAGGAGAAAGTTGAAATTTGGCACATATGTAGCTCATTCAATTTGTACTGGACTTGAGAAGTATGAATTTCCCTCCTCGACAGGTTTACCCGCTTGGTGCATGGCGCAACACACCTTATTGACCGGATCTGCTACTCAATGGAGAAATCAGAGGCCAGAACTATGGTAAAATTCTTGATAATACAGGGAAAAACACCTACAGAAATACACAGAGAGATGGAACTAGTGTTTGAGGAATTCTGTCCTTCGTATGCTTCTTGAAAAAACTAGTGTAGGCAGTTTAAGTGTGGCCGTTCCCATGTTGCTGATCTTCCAAGATCAGGAAGACCATCCTCAGAGTGCAGTGATGAAAATGCTGCAAGAGTGAAGAAAATCATTGACCAGGATAGGAAAATGACAATTGCAGAGATATCTAGGTCAGCAAAACTGAATGAAAGTACAGTTTTTAGAATTTTACACAACAGACTGAACATGAGAAAAGTGTGTGCCAGCTGGGTCCCGCGTCTACTGACATTGAACAGAAACAAACGAGGGTTGATTGCTGTGGCCAGTTGCTCAAAATGTGTCGGTCGAAAAACATGTTGCCGACGTCGGTGACAGTAGATGAGACTTGGGTTCACCATTATGACCCAGATTTTTCTTTTTCCCAAAACTTAAAAAACACTGAAAGGAAATCATTTTGACAGTGATGAAGATGTCCTACTGGCTTGCGATAACTTGTTTAGTTCGAAAAATAGGTTACTTTATTCTTAAGATTTTTTCAAGGTCACGTAGATAGATGGCAGAAATGTATAAATTCAGGTGGTGGCTACATTGAGAAGGAAAAAGCACTGTACCAAATTTCAACTTTCTCCTCTTACTCCCTCATGGCCAGGTAAAGACTTATGACAAGCCCCTTCTATTTATGAGAGCTTCTTACTGGCTAATTAAATGCAAATCAATTTTCTGGGGATCTGTCCCTCTTGTCAGGCTTTTCAATCTTCCTGGATTCAAATCTCGAATATGGACAGAAAACATAATAGCTTGTGTTTCACATAATCATCCTTATCATCTGGTTAAAATAAAGGTCGCTTAGGCATCTGAGGCCTGTTGTGTTGGTCAGTCACATCCATCACCCACTGCTGCGGCGTGGTTCCATGCCTCGTCTAGAGCAGAGGTGGAGTTTGCTATCTGCTGAAGCTATACTGTGTGGGGACGGCCTCTTTTGCACCTCCATCCAGTTGGGGGAAGACTTTTGATGCTGAGGAACGACTTGTGCAGTATTGTATGGGCCAGGGTTTCCTGGTCCAGCCCTACAACATGACCGAACAAAGAAACTCAGCAACTTCAAGTGCCTCTGAAATTAGGAGGAGGCCTGGCTTGCCTTAGCAGAGACCTCTTGCGGATTAGTCATTCCATCGGATGCCCAGGATACGCCACTAGTTGCGCATGTGAAAGTCATCCAGTCTCGACATGCCAGGTTACGGAGCTGTAAAGCAGGACTGGGACCACGCATGACTGGTAGATGCGGATTGTTGTATCAATGGAGATCTTCCTGTTACTCCACACACATCGGAGATCATGCATAGCAGACGCAGCTAGTCCGATCTGCTTTGACATATCGGGACAGCTGCGCCCATCGAATGATATCATGCTGTCGAGATAGATGAATTCGTAGGTGCCCTCCGCAGTGTGACCTTGAGTTTCAATACCCTGGGCTGCTGTGTCATCTGGTTGATCCGCCCTAAAACTGGTTATAAGGTTATCTGAGCACATCTATTTGGACCTATCCTTTGCAGATTTCTTCCTTTCGGCGACAACGTTATTGAGTCTTCTTTCTGTCCAACTCACTTATTCCATTCCTCGGTAGCACAACATTTCAAACGCTTTCAAGCTTTTTAAACCCTTCTTTGTCAGAGTCCATACAGTGCAATTGGCCATATGAGTGGCGATTATTCTTTTCCTCAGATATATTCTGATTTGCCAATACAATTCCTGTCTCATTGTGGACATCTGTTATGGTTTGCCCCAAATATGTACACTTTTGTACTTGTTCGATTATTTCTCCATTGATGGTTATATTCATTTGCATATGTTGCTTGGCTATTACCATAGTCTGTCTTCAATGTGTTTATTTTCATGCCAGGCTCTTTGTCTGTGCTGTTAATTTTATCAAGCAGCCTTTGCTACTGATTTTCCAACTATTGCTTGATCACCAGCAAATTTGATGGCATTAACTATCATACTACTGACTTTGACGCCCCTATCACAACCCCAAACAATATTTTGTATCATCATCTCAGAATATGCATTATAGAGACTTAATGAAAAAAAGCCATCCTGTCGTATCCCCCGTCTTATTGAAACTGGATCTGTTAGTCCTTCTTTGATTTCAATAATAACATCTTGATTTTCTTGATTAGTCTCTCAATACCTATTTGTTGCAACGTCTGAAAAAGTTTGTTCCAGAGGACTCGATCCAAGTCTTTCTCATAGTCAATAACGCAGATAAATAGGGGTCACCCTTGATCGATTATTCTTGTAATGGCATAATAGAGGATGTATCATACACTTGCTATTTTGTCTCACAAATGATGAATGAATGATATATAAGAGCCATAGAAATAAAACACAAAGCGAGACACTAGCCAATAAACATCTGAACATATGTTTATACAGATGAACCAACAATAAATGGAACAGAGTACCGAGACTGAATAATCTTCCCCTTTCTAACATATGGTATACAAAAAAACTTGTCAGAAACAATAGAAATATTTTCAATTAACCAGATCAGAGACAAAGGACTTGAAAACTTTATGAGATATACCTTAGAGATGCGCCACGTGTAAGCGTGGATGTCCCTCCACTGGTAAATATAGATTTGTTCAGTTCATCAATGGTCGTGCCAAGTAAGGCTGCTGCTTTCTGTGCTGATGCTGGCCTGGCGAATTGTGGCTTGTTTGCATTTCCTGAAGCATAAAGAGAAATATGAAACTTATTAGGTTCAGCCAGCGATTCTTAAACTAGTAGGTAGTGGTAACTAGTGGTAGTTCTAGGCATCTTCTAACACAACATAATGAGAACATAACTAATAAAATCAGAACAGAGCTAAATGCCATACAATAGATCTCATAGATCGCACTCCAGTGACTCCCCTCTCAATTGTGGAATTACGGGAAATGAGAAAGCCGATGCCCTATCCAAAGCAGGTAGAAAAATGGAACAATGCACCCATAAAGTGCCATATAATGGAGGCTAAAACTATCATTCGCATCCAGTATAACAGAAAATGGGAGAGAGTAACAGTCCAGACCGAATCCACCAGCTACAAAGGCACCAACAAACTGCAATCTTCCACATTAGAATGGGCCACAGCAGCCTACTGGACCACCTATAGTGGTTCAAAATCTCTCTTACAAATGAATGTCCACGTGGGACAGGATTTCAGACCCCTGAACACCTACTTCAAGAATGCCTATTCCCACAAAGAACTAAGCTGTCAAACCTGGCCAGATGGAAGATGGAGCAGAACTGAGGCAAAAACTATGGGGGTCACAGCTCAGACCTGTAGACTTCATCAGGGTGATAGGACTGAAAATTTTGCAGGATCAGAAAACCCGACCGCAGAAGAAGGAGAAGCTTCCTAGACAACAGCTCCCAGTTTTGGAACCAGTGTACTAAGCATTAAAACCCTAAGACATGAGGTGATCAGGCTGCTAGATACTCACAGAGTGTCAATTATAATACATACTGATATTAAACAAGCAGGTCAAACCTACTGTCAGGTAGCTGAAGGTTATCCGTAGCACATTTTTCATTTTGTAATGTTTACTTCCTGTGACTTACTAGACCTTGGGGAAGGTAGATTGTGTATTGGGTGGAATTTCATTACTCTTTAGAATTTTGCACGGACAGCGGCTAACAGTCTGCCCTTATCAATCTTCAACCGCCAAGGGTTCTATTATGGGCACAGCACCTACATGGGATCTCATAATGGGCATCTCCACAAAATAGTCTCAGAGACACAGAAACGTGCGATTGCAGAGCACCCAAGCAAACACTAGAACATATGTTCTAGGATTGCCCTACTTATACAGACCAAAGCGAGGCAGTTTGGCCCGGGGGAGTCACTATGCTAAAAAAACTGGGAGACTGGCTAAAACCCGAAACGCAGTCTCTTTCGTGAACCTCAACAGGCTAGAAGCATAGGATCAGTTGACCGAAGAGAAAGAAGAGTGCCTATACTTCAGCCAGGTAGTTTGAACAGAATTTTCCAGTGGGTGAACTAGTGGTTTCGTTTTCTTTATTTTGGTAGTCAGATTCCTGCTCCTCCATTCTTCACTGATCTTGTTGGTTCATCGGTATATACCTGAATCTATGATTCTCTGTGGTATAGTTCTTCGATCATGCCTTATGCCGCTGTTTATTTTAAGAGAAAAATGGGAAAAAAGCAAATGAAAAAAAAATTTAAAAGTTGATTAAGGTTGAGTTTAATCAAAATTTTAAAATGGGTATGGTCAGATACCGCACCGAGACGAAAGCACAAACAAAACCCACGTTACGACCAATAGGCCTTCATCAGGGACAACAAATAACAACAATACTGAACTAACAAATTAACATATAAGGAAAAAAATGGTCAACTTATCTGATAGTAGACCCAGTCTGGCTAAGCGACCGGTAGGGTCAGATGCTTGACTGAATATGAAGGGGAGCGGTCAAATAAGGTGGCCAGGAGAGCGTAAGAAGTGAGGGGGAATGCGCAGAATAATATGGAAACGGCCAAATAGTGATCCAAGTGGGAGAACAAAAAGGTGATATAAGCCGGGAGGGGGTAAGATTAATATGGGAAGGGGGAGGGGGGGGGGAAGAGAAGAACTGATAATGGGGGGGGGGGGGAGGGCAAAGGAAGACAAATAGATGGAGGCCAGTATGAGGTTTTAAGAAAAGGTATGGAATATATTAATGCCATGCGGGTGGAGACAATCCATGCTGGAGATAAGTCTATTCTCAAGGGCGAATCGATGACGATCGTCAGAGAAGCAAGAAACTAGACCAGTGACCCTAATGTCAGCCTTAGTCCGGTGCTCAGGACCATTGAAGTGGCTGGCAATTGGGGAACCAGTACGGTTGCGGATATCATTGAGGTGTTAGCGGAAACGCTCACGCAGTTCCATACCAGTTTCCCCAATGTTGGTCATACCACACTGGCGGCAGATGATAGCATAGATGAGGTTACGGGAATTGCAAGTGAATCCCTCTTTGATGAAGAATTCTGCTTTGAGAAAGGTGATGGAGCGAGAGAGAATTGTGCTATCCCGTGGGACAGGCAGTAGTTGAATGTTTTTATGCTGAGATTTTGGTTATTCCAATGGAAGGGGTATTGGATTTACCGCCTTAGTGGTGTCTGGTAATTCATCTTGAAGTTCTGATTAATTTATATGTATTATAAATATAAATAATAAATATTATAAATACAATTATCCTGTACACTGCCAAATGCAAGCAGCTATTATTCTATTAAATGGTGCGATGATAGGTTTCAAATAATGTTTCTTTTTTTCTTATTTACACATTACTGCAGGGTCCAATACATGCAATTAGTTGTGTTCCAGACTGCCGAGGTAAAGTGAAAATCACAGAAAGTGGAACATCCCAATCCAGTCAACCCAGATGTAAATGGATACCTGGCATACGGCTAAGTGAAGTAAAAGGGAGCGAAGAAAGGAAATGGCCCCCTACCTCATACAAGCTGTGGCTTAGTATACTGAAATCTCTAACTACTATGGGATAAACCTTGACTTTTTACCTTTCACAGCAGCAGCATTCCCCAGGTGGTAGATAGCTGCCAACACACTCACAATTGCATTTAATTCATCAACGCCAATCTCCATGTACTCAAAAGCCTGCAGTACCTTGGTCCAGGCCTCTTCCGCTCTCTGTTTATCATCAGGCTGCAGAAATAAAGTATTGTCTCTCCGTTAACGATGTAATACAAACAGTCTACAGACACGCCTCCGGAATTAAAAAAATATAAATGAAAACTGACAAAATTACTGTGCTTGGAATCTTTGTATTCAAACATACAGGTGTATACTTGCTGCCAGGTAGCCGAAGGCTATTCGCAGTAGGTTTTTTTAAAACTTCAAACTGACTTCTTGTTGATTACTTGGCCTGTGGGAACATATTGTGTCAAGTAAATTTGGTACAGGACGGTCTTAAATAAATATATTTCCAAATTTACTGGCATAACAAGTAAGAACATTGGAGATGATTAGGTCAGTCAATTTGATAGAATAATGAAATTGGAGCACATAATTTTGTCATAGTAAATAGCTTTCCTCAAATGTCTACATTGTGCATATTTTCTCAGCTGCACAGGGAAATGGTATTTTACAGACCTGGTGGCCAGGGTTCAAAGGCTCTCAGAATACACAAACATTTCACAAAATAATATAATTAAAAAGGAAAAAAGGAAAGAGAGAGATCACTTTGATCAAATAATATTGATATATTCATTCCCGATTCATTCACATACCTTCTGTGGGGGTGTCATATATAAGTTGGACTCTGCCAGATTTTGCAATTGCAGATCATTTCTGAAACAAATGAGCAAATTAGCAACTGCAGAAACATTTTAGACAACATTTTGTTGGATGAAAAATAAAAAATAATCCTTTTCATTACATACACCCCTTGCTTTATGCAACATGAGTCACTAAATAGACTTCGAACTGGTGTATCACAATGCAAGACGAACTTAAAGAGATGGGAATTCAGGGATGGTGATCCATGCAACTGCGGAGCAACACGATACCCAGACCACCTGATGATCTGCTGATACTTTCTGGAAACATGCAGTATTGATGACATGTTGATGAAAAAAAGCAAGACAATCCATGTGGATGAGCATTGGAATGATGTCAGACGTGGTGCCGAGGACACGGAAAGTAAAGTATTAATACCTCTTTCGGAATGTTGAGCAGTGCACGAGCTGCAGTGGTTAGCAACCCATTGTTGACTGCTAGCGTCAGGGCCAGCAAACCAGAGCTGCCAATACCCTACTACACCTCCACGTGGTCATCCTGGATAACAGGCTACAGCAGAGCAGACTGGCTAAGGAGAAGGGATCGAAGAGAAAAGGCTAAACCGATACCAAAAAATGTCTGCTGAAGTCAAATGTGTCGGACCGAAAGGTGTAAATATCGCAGTCAAGCTGTGAACTATGACATCGCATTCCGTTCTCCGGACATCCTGCTACTTACAAAGCCATTTTCAGGGCAAGGTAGTGGGAGATTGAGAATGAACGAAAAAGAAGATACCCCTTTCTCTCAGCAAAATACAATAAAAATAAAAGCAGACAAATTGTAAACTTACAAAAGACAAAAACAACTTTCATAGAACTGGTTTCCTCTTCCGATGTTCATTGTTTATCACGCTGCCTTGCAGTCTGTGACTTGGAGCAGTCAAGTACTTATTTTTACAACTGGGTAAACTGATGCGAAAATAACTGACCCAATAACCTGGCCCTATGCTGCTAGAGTCAAGTGATTTAACAACTCTGCCTGGAAGCAAGGAGTATCATGAAGACCCTACCACACCTTCACAGCAAACTGATCAATAGCATGAGGATTGACACTGTAACCCAATAGTGGTGAACTTGCTGAGGGGCCCCACATTGCACTACAGGCAGAGGGCCCCCAGTCCACCTTCTCAAGTGCTCCTCAGAAAGAAAGAAGAGCCACTGTAACCCATTTACCTATGAAATGTCAAAGAGTTAATTAACCATTAGCAGCTTCAAACAACGGTCACTCTGTCCAGTATATGCACATGTAAAGTATACAGAAATGTGTGCTTTGGATTCCCAGATGTTCTCTTCCATTATGTATTCCACATTATTGTTAAGGCTGGGTCATGGGTCAATCCTTAGAAGTCATTTTGCGATCGGAAAAATCCTGCACCAACTGGGGACTGAATTCTGATCACTTAGCTGGGAAGCCAGTACACTGACCACTGCTCTACCTCGGCTCTAGGATGAATGTGTACAAAACCATGTTATCATGACCCACCCAGCTATTACAGGGACCTTTATGGGGCAGAAAATGAAAGTAACACTTTAAACTTCTATATATATGTTGTAAGTTAGGTGCTCTTGATGGCTTTCTTTGGTGGCGGGTAACAGTGGCTCTTCTCCCACCTGACACTTGAGGTGTGCATGAAAATATGGATAAGGGTCCTCCTGCAGTACAGTGCGAGACTCCTTAGTAAGCTCCCAAATGGAGATCACAGTGCCAATCCTCACCTCGTTAGCCAGACTGCCATGAAGCAGGCCTGTTTACAGTGAGAACAGCATTGAAAGCTGGGTAGGGTTCTGGAACAATTAGTTTCACATAACCCTGACTAACAGTCTGAACAGAATGTTTTGCCTGAATGACTTACATAGTCTGAGCAGTATGTTGTGCCTGACTCTGACTAACATAGTCTAATCAGTATGTTTCACCTGACCCTGACTAATATAGTCTAATCAGTATTTCATCTGACCCTGACTAACTGTGTGATCAGAATGTTTTGCCTGACTGGACGTTATTCTTCCACCTCCATGAATAGAAAGAAGATATATTTCCTAATTTGAGGCTTAGGATGTGAAGGGTTAAACAGTTTTCATGGTTCAAGGTGCAACACTGTGAATGAGTTGACAGCAGCCAGCAACATTGCATCAGGGTCAGCAAACCAGAGCTGACCAAGACCGTATTCAGTGTAGTCTGGCCAAGAGAATAAGGATTGGAGTGGGGAGGCAATCCCAGTACCCAAAAAGTCACCTGAAACCGGTTGTGTTGGACCGAAAGGTGCAGATATCGCAGTCTTGCTGTAAACTACATGACAGCATCCTTTTTATGATTAAAGCTGAAGAAGAAGCTGTTTTCATTAGTAAATCAACTTCAATCATTGGATGCGAATGGACAGATGGCTGTAACATGGGTGTCTCAAATGACTCGGTGGTCAATTAGATTGAAGTGTGTGACCACACTTTGTGTATGACAAGGACAAGAACAGCACCACTGCCCCACAGAGAGTATGTCGTAAGAGACGATTCGGCATTGAGGTACCAGAGATACGAAGAACTGTCGAGTCAGAGATAGAAAGAGAGAAACAGGTAAATGACCCAAGACACTATGTTCGGACATCAGGTGCAGCGCCCACGTGTGAAGTCAAGACGAAGTTTCTTACAGTCAACCCAGCCCCTACAGATTAGTCCAGGAAATTGACGCATCGAAAGTAGGAAACAGCTGACACGTGTCCCCTTGATCGAGTTATGAGAGGAACCTGCACACCGGTAAACTACGGTGTAATAAGCTGCTCGAGTCTTGCCCGCTAAGCAAGAAATAATCCTCTGGCTACATTCAGCTCACGCCAGAGATGGGACCTGCACAAGGGCATCCTCCTCTGTATAAGTACAGGTCGACTAAGACCACAGAGATAAAATAGTTCAGAGAAATATCCCTGAGGTGTTGGCAGAAATTGTCACTGAAAAGATAGTATCAGTGTTCAGAATGAAGAGACAGGTATGGATTAATGAAAGAAGTAACAAAAGAGCGAAGACATGTGCAATGTTCACCTCATTTTGCTGTCCGCCCCAGCCAACAAATGGTAGAAGATGCCAAAGGTTGGTTCTCCTTCTGGTCTCCTCACAACTCTGGTCTTCTCAAACATCAGGGCCTGTCAGGTTGAGAACATGTTAATGAGACATAAGCATATGATCTTGTTTCAAAGAATAGACTTCACTGCAATTCAGACATTCTTTCTATTTTTATTAGGAATCAGCTTCCCTAAGTGATTAACTCTTGGGGATTCTAGTTAACTTTAATGTAACCAATGGTTAACAAATTTGCCCAGGGTATTGTCTGTCGCTATTATCTGATGTTTCACAGCCGGCAGTTTTTAAAAGCATTTTAATCATAGACAGACAACCAGGGGACCGTAGAAATCGGCTGAAAATATTGCTTCTGATTGTAGATAGCTTCACTTCCGCCCTGTCCAGTTGAAAACAATGGCGATTCTGAAATTTGTTTTAGACATTTGGAAATGATTTATTTTGTTTTTAAACTTGGATTTGAAGATTCACCCATTAATGAGAATGGGGAAGTTAAGTTAGATCTGATCAGTTTATTTACGTAGATATAATAAATTCATTTAAAGTGGAAACTAACAGATATGCTGATCTTGCAAACACTGATTATCCATCCTCTGTAGATCTTTAAAATTTTGTTTTCAAGCAAGGGATGCTGAAAATGGGTAAGTATATATGTTTGAACTGTTTTTCAACACTATCCCCTTCATCTTTTGTATCTCAGAAACTCACACACACACCAAAAACAATAACAATAAAACTAGGTTCTTTATTTATTTATGTCTCAAACACAACAAAATCATATATATAGACCAACAAATAAAAAGGTTACAGGCTCTCAAAGTCAGCAACCATAGTCAAATGTGATGTGCTGAAAAAAAATCATGTGGCAAACCATAAAGGTTAATAGTTCTGGGGGTCTTGTGGCTTTCTTTCCAACCCTGGCCAGAAACCAGAAATGTATCTGACTCCTTCCTGACCACAGAGGGGTGTGGGATGCATTTGGATGTGTGCAATATCAAAGGCTGAGCTAAACAATTCTGAGGTGCCCTTGTCAAAGGCTGAGCTAAACAATTCTGAGGTGCCCTTGTCAAAGGCTGAGCTAAACAATTCTGAGGTGCCCTTGTCAAAGGCTGAGCTAAACAATTCTGAGGTGCCCTTGTCAAAGGCTGAGCTAAACAATTCTGAGGTGCCCTTGTCAAAGGCTGAGCTAAACAATTCTGAGGTGCCCTTGTCAAAGGCTGAGCTAAACAATTCTGAGGTGCCCTTGCTGCTTACCATCTACACTAACATACAGGACCACGAAAGGTCAGTTACACCATGTTTCACTTGAGAGGAGTCTCTTATCTGTCAGTGATGTGTTTCAGATTTGCAATAAGGCATGGGACTTATTTATCACAGTGCAATGCTGAGCTGGTACTGGAGCCCTGACAGTCTACCACCTTCATCAACCAATGGGGCCTCAAGAGATTGTCCTGTATCAGTTCCACCATGTTTCAGATAAGCAAGTACTGCCTGGGACATGTTTCTCACAGTACAATGCCAAGTTGGACATAATCAGCTCTGTGACGCATAGGTCCAGTCTCTTTCCATCCGCAAATGACAAAGGGTGTAGATAGTGATGGTTCCTGTAGCTCAGTTCTACACACTTCTGCTTGTCCTCTCATGCACCCCATTCCGCTCGACCCTCGTTTGAATTCAAGACTCTGCAGTCTGAATGGCCGATACATCTATTGCGGTGTCATAATTCAACAGGCCGTCACTGATAGACTTCAAAATGTTACCCCTATACATATCTAATTTGCCCAAACTGAGTGCTTGTGATGCCAGGATATCAGTTCTGTCATTGCCCTCAACCCCAGCATGACCAGGACCTCGATACTTTCTGCTTGCATACAAATTAAAAAACAGAAGTCAACGATAGGCGTAGTAACTTAAAAACAAACGCAATGAGAACAAGCAGTTTTCAGCGGTATAGGATTTTAGAGCGTCAGCCGTTATCAGCGGTATAGTATCTTAAGGGTTAATTTTTATAAATCAGTGTTTTAGACAGTACCTGCACTGACGCCGAGCCGATCTGTCCTGAGTGATCAAAGTCGATGGTGAAGATTTGAGTAAATCTGCTGGCATTGGAGTTGAGTGGTGTACGGCAGTTGCCAAATGAGTGCAGCAGAGTGTATATAGATGCCAGCTTCTCAACTGAAAAGAGACACAATCGACAGTCATGATGGGCTTGCATGGTTAGATGGTCATGAAATTACATGGTTAGATGGTCAATGGATTTGTATGGTTAGACATGGGCTTGCATGGTTAGATGGTCAATGGATTTGTATGGTTAGACATGGGCTTGCATGGTTATACAGTCATGGGCTTGTATGGTTAGACAGTCATGGGTTTGTATGGTTAGCCAGTCATGGGCTTACATGGTTAGACAATCATGGGCTTGTATGGTTAGGCAGTCATGACCTTGCATGGTTAGATGGTCATGGGCTTGCATGGTTAGATGTTCATGGGCTTGTATGGTTAGACAGTCATGGGCTTGTATGGTAAGACAGTCATGGGCTTGTATGGTTAGACAGTCATGGGCTTGTATGGTTAGACAATCATGGGCTTGTATGGTTAGGCAGTCATGACCTTGCATGGTTAGATGGTCATGGGCTTGCATGGTTAGATGTTCATGGGCTTGTATGGTTAGACAGTCATGGGCTTGTATGGTAAGACAGTCATGGGCTTGTATGGTAAGACAGTCATGGGCTTGTATGGTTAGACAGTCATGGGCATGTACGATTAGACATGGGCTTGTAAGTCAGACTGTCATGGGCTTGAATGGTTAGGCTATCATGGGCTTGCAATGGTAATATGGTCATTTCAGCGTGTATGGTTAGACAGCCATAGACTTTTATGGTTAGACAGACAGTCATGGGCTTGTATGGTTAAACATGTGCTTGTATGTAAGACTGTCATGGGCTTGAATGGTTAGACTGTCATGGGCTTGCACGGTTGGACAATCATGGGATTGTATGGCTAGACAGTCATGTGCTTGCATGGTTACACAAACATAGACTTGTATGGTTAGATAGTCATGGGCTTGTATGGTTAGACAGTCATGGGCTTGTATGGTTAGACAGTCATGGGCATGTACGATTAGACATGGGCTTGTAAGTCAGACTGTCATGGGCTTGAATGGTTAGGCTATCATGGGCTTGCATGGTAATATGGTCATTTCAGCGTGTATGGTTAGACAGCCATAGACTTTTATGGTTAGACAGACAGTCATGGGCTTGTATGGTTAAACATGTGCTTGTATGTAAGACTGTCATGGGCTTGAATGGTTAGACTGTCATGGGCTTGCACGGTTGGACAATCATGGGATTGTATGGCTAGACAGTCATGTGCTTGCATGGTTACACAGACATAGACTTGTATGGTTAGATAGTCATGGGCTTGTATGGTTAGACTGTCATGGGCTTACATGGTTAAGCTTTAAAGATACGGGTAAGCAAATTTTGTTTGAACAGAGTAATTATAGTTCTCTTTCACATTTAGTGTTTTATAGCAATTTACTGCTCCTACAAACCTTCACAGTACTTTACTGCTGTACCAAACCTTCACAGTACCCTACTGCTGCACCAAACCTTCACAGTACTTTACTGCTGCACAAAATCTTCACAGTACTTTACTGCTACTGACATCGAGATTCTCTCGAGGGCTAATATGCCCAGCATCCATGCACTGCTAGAAAAAGCACGACTAGGATGGGCCGGACACCTCGTCCGTATGTCAGACGAGCGGCTCCCAAAGAAGCTTCTCTACGGCGAGCTGAGAGAGGGATGGCGCGAGAGAGGGCGCCCAAAGAAACGTTTTAAAGACGGTCTGAAGGACTCACTAAAAAGTTGCCAGATAGACATCGACACCTGGGAAGGTCTTGCGCAAAACAGATCTGACTGGAGAAGCGCAGTCAAATCGGAAAACAGATCTGACTGGAGAAGCGCAGTCAAATCGGGTGTAGCTGCCGGTGAAGATGACCGTGTTGTGAAAGCCCAGAACAGATGCGAGACGCGGAAATCCCGAGCAGCGGGAACACCATCCCCTTCTACAAACCTCGTGTGCCCAATATGTAGCAGATGTTTTCGTGCTCGCATTGGCCTGTTCAGCCACATGCGCACCCACACCCAACAAGGAAATCTGTGACAAGGATGATGTCGGCGGTCCTCATCGACAACGATGGACAGCTATTATTATTACTTTACTGCTGCACCAAACCTTCATAGTACTTTACTGCTGCACCAAACCTTCATAGTACTTTACTGCTGCAGCAAACCTTCATAGTACTTTACTGCTGCACCAAACCTTTAAAGTATTTTACTGCTGCTCCAAACCTTCACAGTACTTTACTACTGATTCACGCTGAGGTGAAACATGCTGATCAAGACACCACCTTACACCCTCATTATTTTCCTAGTAATTTATTGCGGTAGCCTAGCCAACAAGATGGGTGATCAACAGTGGGATTCCCATAGTAGTGAGCCTACTGAGAAACGTCACATAGTACTAAGCCAGGAGGACCCAGGTGCATATTTAGTACACTTTTGGGATACAAGAAGAGCCACTGTAATCCTCTTCCAACAAAACCATGTTAAGAGTGAAAACCTCAGCTCAAGTACCTTCCAGCAACAAAAATATCTACAACATAGACACACATCTAAAAATATGTACATTTAATCATATACATAGAAATACACACCTGTAAATGTGTACCTTTAACCATACACACATACCCCCTAATATGTACCTTTAACCA
Source organism: Ariolimax columbianus (assembly GCA_036924085.1). Classification (NCBI taxonomy): domain Eukaryota; kingdom Metazoa; phylum Mollusca; class Gastropoda; order Stylommatophora; family Arionidae; genus Ariolimax; species Ariolimax columbianus. Next base: position 30,802,683 of record JAVGWX010000015.1, read on the forward strand.
TAAACACATAGACACACATCAGTAAATATGTACCTTTAACCACAAAGACACACCTATACATATGTATTTTTAACCACATAGACACACACCTATAAATATGTACCTTTAACCACAAAGACACACCTATAAATATGTACCTTTAACCACATAGACACACACCTATAAATATGTACCTTTGACCACATAGAGACACACCTATAAATATGTACCTTTAACCATATACTCAGATACACATCTATAAATATGTACCTTTAACTACACACACAGACAGATACCTACAAATGTGTACCTTTAACCATATACAGACCTGTAAATATGTACCTTTAACCACATATATAGACACACACCTATAAATATATACCTTTAACCACATAAACAGACACACACCTATACATATGTACTTTTAACCACATACAGACCTGTAAATATGTACCTTTAACCACATACAGACACACACCTATAAATATGTACCTTTAACCACAAACAGACACACACCTATAAATATGTACCTTTAACCGAACACACCCGTAAACATGTACCTGTAACCATACACACACCTGTAAATATGTACATAAAACCATACATACATACACACACATGTAAATATGTACATATACCCACATACATAGAGGCACACACCTGTAAAACAACCGCTAATATTCCCTGCTGCTGAGATGAGGTAATGCATGACATGCTGAGCGTTTGTGGTCTTGCCACTTCCACTTCTGCCCATCAGAAGCAGTGACTGGTCCCTTCTGGAGTTGAGCATATCTCTGTACAGTATCTGCCCCATGGAGAATATATGAGGAGGCATGTCCTCCTGCTTGCAGCCCTTCAACATCTGGATGATCTGTGCAAGAGAAAGAGAGAGAGAGAAATAAATGCCTGTCACGTGATAATGGTTGATATGAAGCACGGACCACTTTTCTGTGGGTCAGGATGTGAATTCATCCTTTTTTTCACTTACTTACTAAATGTCTTTATACTGGTTTAGAAGACTCTGCAGGGTGGTTTTAACTGATGTGTGAGTCCATCTTCATAGACTCAAACACTAGAGCTAAGCAGACCGCAGCCAGCTAGGCGCCATCTATTTGCTGCTCTTAACAAACCACCACGGGACTAGGTACAAATAATTTTTGGGTAGATTTTTAGATAAAAATTTTGAATTTTGTACAGGCAGCAGCCGTTAAGCCTACTGTATTTATTTACTGCCAAGGGATTTTTAACGAGTTCAACGCTGAATACGGGAGTTTGATCTCACTACCCAGAGATCAGGGGAATTTTTTACCAGAAGATCCACGTGAAAGAATCACGGCCTCCACCGTGATTTTAACCTACAACCTCCAGCACCCGAGGGGGACACTTTACCTCGAGACCGCTGACTCCCCCTAGTTCTTAATTTATTCACATTTTTTTCGTATTTCATTAAAGCCATGCAAAATCGTTGATCATCACCTTTTTGCGTATACTATGTTAGGAAAATGCTTCTTTCCCCAAGATAAATGGAACTTTCTATTGAACTAAACAACAACTAACAAACACGTGTAGAGACAATTACATGGCATTGGGTCTATGGGTGAGAGCCTGGATGCTGCTGGATTTGTAACAACAACAGCATCAGAGTGTTGCACTTCACACTTTTTCTTCTTCTTCTGTGTTCGTTCTCAATCTCCTGCTACAAAGTCCTGAACAGGGCTTTGCAAGTAGCAGGATGTAGTGCGGAGAACTGAATGCACCGTGTCGCTAGTTTATAGCTTGACTGCGATATTTGCACCTTTCGGTCCAACACATCAGAATTCGGCAGGGTCGCACTTTCTGTTAATTTAGACAGTTTCGCCACATGAAGATCAGTAGTTAAGACTTTTGCCATCAGAAGATAATGTTTCCTGCCGGTCAGTACATACAAAAGCAGTCTATGGTGTACCACAGGAGTCTTATTTTAACGTGTATTTTCCCTGGAGGACAATCCATGCTCCCCACAGAGAAATAAAACAAATTCACGATACAAAACACAACAAATCACCTATTGAGAGTAATCCTTTCACAAAATACTGCCCTGAAACCAACTGCATATCCATCTTTGCTTCCCGAACACGCTATTATAGTTGCACTGACAGTTGACACATGCAAGTTCCGTTATTTAGTCAGCCATGGAATGTGACGTTCCAAAGGGATTTTTTCTGCGAGTCAAAAGGCCTGTATCTACAGTTGGCTGGCGCTGCCTCCACTGACACTGATGACGGTTACATTCTATCAAGCAAGAACCAAAATAAGCTCTAGCCACTATTTTTTTGCCAAATTATGGTTCAGTAAAAGCTAACGACAAAGTTGCGGCTCTGGTTACAGACTGCAACCATGCAGCCTGGATAATAGAATGAACATGTAAGAAGGAAGGCAAACCCGGTTCCCAAAAATGCCATGCTAAAACCAGATGTGTCGGACTGAAAGGTACAGATATTGCAGCCTGACTGTAAATTACGATACACAACCGCCATTTTCAGGTTAGTTAGTTTTCTTTCTACTTATGCCAGTGAGTGCCGTAGGGAGCATTAGTCGTCTGTCCTGTGCCAAGCGCAATGCATCGGTCATTGTGAGCCTGTACAACAACTCTAACGTCATTTATCTGCCTAACACGGCCGCCCACTTGTCCTTTAGCACTTTGTCCTGGAGGCAGGATCAAATAATGCATTCAAGAATAGATTGAATATGTATAGTTATGTTTAGATCAAGTGAATGTAAAAGAAAGTGGTTGTATACAGACTCTGCAGTCTTCTAAACAGTAAAAAGAAGTGAAGTTAGGGTGAGCAGTGTATACATACCTTGTCAGCATAGATTGGTAGCTGCTGCATGGGGTTTATGGCTATTAGGTTTGGTCCAGCATAGGTGTGTATCAAGTTGGCTGCATAGCGCTGTCGAAGGGTATGCAGCGCACTTGACTCATTCAAGTAGCGCAGGAAGGCAAGGTCCTCGGCCCGGTCAAATTGAGGTGGGTTAACCTAAGATGGTTAAAGTGGAGTTAATATCTATATTTTTTTTTAAACGTACAGGCAACTTGACTGATCTAAAAAAAAAAAAAAGTTAATTACCCATCGCAAGAGATAATGCGGACACCATCAGCCAGTTTTTGTCTTGATAATATGCATTGTGATGAAGAAGCTACGTTGGTCATCAACCTCAGTCTCTGGTACTGAGCTAACTTGGGCCAGCAACAAGACATAAGTCAAGAAGACTGGAGGTAATTTAGGATGCAGGCACTCTGGTCCCTCCTTTGAGACTAGGGCTCGCTTGAAACCTGCAGGACTCAGATCCATGTTGTTTCTGTTCATTAGTACAGTGGTGGACCATGTATTTTTCATGGAGTTCAACTGCCATAACTGGCACCCTACAGTCAACTGAGCTGTAAATTGACTCTTTGCTCTAACACTTCAACCCTGACAACAGAGTCTGCTATGGGACTATCTATACCTTTACTTTTTAATGGAGCCGATACACAGATTTATAAACAGGGGAGATAGAATGGGACTGCTCTAACCTTTTAGGTGATGGGTCCCATGGCAACAATTGCCGTCGGGGTTGAAGATAACTCTTCATGGACTAAGTCACAGCCTATGTGAGGTGGGGTGGCCAATCCCTTCCTTGCTGTTTATACCTTTAAACTCTGGTGCGCTGTAATCCCAAGTCTTAGCAAGCCAGCTCACTGTCGACTTGACGACACGCAGCACTAGACATGCAATTAAAGATTAAATAGGCCTGTGCATGGGGCTAGCAACAACATGATGTAAAATGAATTACTACAGAAGCCAGCACTGCCAGAGCACATTAGGTGTTTTGATACAGACTTTCTGTAGAATGCCAACTGCAGAGATGGATGCCAGTTTTGCATAGACCAAAAATGAAACAATACAAGAAACCTTATAGTAGACTGGCTTTGAGGATGACCGACAGAGGCTTCACCGTTATAGGTTCAGTTTCATGGCGAGGCGTTCCCGAATGTGAGCTGGCAAGGAGCAGTATATTTCTCTTATATCAGATCCTGGGTGTTCTCTGTGCCATTTGTCATTGTCTTTATTTGTTCATATGTAGCTTTGTATTCAATTAGTATTCTGCCTCCTACTTCTTTGGTCAGTCTATCTGCCTCCTACCTCTTTGGTCAGTCTATCTGCCTTCTACTTCTTTGGTCAGTCTATCTGCCTTCTACTTCTTTGGTCAGTCTATCTGCCTCCTACCTCTTTGGTCAGTCTATCTGCTTCCTACTTCTTTGGTCAGGCTATCTGCCTTCTACTTCTTTGGTCAGGCTATCTGCCTTCTACTTCTTTGGTCAGTCTATCTGCCTCCTACTTCTTTAGTCAGTCTATCTGCCTTCTACTTCTTTGGTCAGGCTATCTGCCTTCTACTTCTTTGGTCAGTCTATCTGCCTCCTACCTCTTTGGTCAGTCTATCTGCTTCCTACTTCTTTGGTCAGGCTATCTGCCTTCTGCTTCTTTGGTCAGGCTATCTGCCTTCTACTTCTTTGGTCAGTCTATCTGCCTCCTACTTCTTTAGTCAGTCTATCTGCCTCCTACTTCTTTGGTCAAGCTATCTGCGTTCTACTTCTTTGGCCAGTCTATCCGCCTTCTACTTCTTTGGCCAGTCCACCTGCCTCCTTAGACAGTCTGCCTCCTACCTCTTTGGACAGTCTATCTGCCTCCTACCTCTTTGGACAGTCTATCTGCCTCCTACCTCTTTGCCAGTCTATCTGCCTTCACCCTCTTTGGCCAGTCTATCTGCCTCCACCCTCTTTGGCCAGTCTATTTGCCTCCTCATTTCATGTATCTAACAGTTTGCAAGAATCCACAGAACTTTCACCATGCTGAAGTCGTGACTGATCTTCTTCTTCTTCGTTCTTTATCAAACTCCCACCACCAAACCCTGAAATGGGCTTTGCAAGTAGCAGGATGTACATCAGAGAACGAAATTTAACGTGTCGTTTTCTATGATATTTGCACGTTTCTGTCCGACAAATCAGACTTCAGCAAAACTTTGGGTACCGAGTAAGCCTTCCCTCTTCGATCCCTTCTCCTTAGCCTGTCTGACCTGTTGCAGTCTGTTATCCAGGATCACCCCGTGGAGGTGTAGCAGAGTCTTGGCAGCTCTAGGTCACTTACCGCTGCAGCTCATGCTGTGCTCAGCATCATCATTCCGGATGTTATTGATGAGTGCCTATTGGACAGGCTGCCTAATTCTTTGTTTTCATGGTCTCTAAGGGTCATTATGACTGATAGGTAATTTTTATGGGAAAACTATCTTGTCTCTGGCATGGTGCTTGCATCCCATGATGGCTGTTGCAGAATAGGGATGCGGTAACCTTCCAATCATGTTGCAGAAGATGACTTAAGAGGGCTGTGTTTAGAACTAGCAACTTCATCATGTAAATCAATTGCTATTGAACTGCCACTGCAATTTCTCAGGTACAGGCTTCCTGTACAAGGACCAGTTGCAGTGGTGGGCCTATGCTTCACTTAGAGCGACAATGTAAATCAATCAATTGATCAATCAATCAATCAGCCAATCATTATGACAATTTACTGGTCACGATATCAGACGATGGTTTGCAGATATTATTTCTTCTTCTTCTTCTTCGCATGCTGTCATACGTCAACTTGAATTTGTTCGAAGAAAGCAGGTGTCATCCTGAGGCTGTCGACACTGCCATAGAGCTTGTCTAGTGTTGCCACTGGTGATGGCCACATGTGCTTTCTCTGATCCTCATATGTCAGACAATTTTGCAGTAGATGTTCAGGGGTCATTTTCCTTGTACCACAGGTGCATTCGTCAGTAGCACCTATCTGCAGTTTATTGAATAGATGGTAGCTCAGTCTGTTGTGGCCTGTGCGGAGTCTGAAGACCACGACCTGCTCTCTTCTGTTCAACTGGTAATAAGCATCATTTTTTTGTGTAGCCAGTATGCTATGTTTCCCACTTGGCCATGTATCTGGTCCTAATAAACCTTTTGGACTCTTTGTAAGTCACACTAGAATCTGGTTGTGGTAACCTTCCACCTTCTTTTGCCAGTCTGTCTGCCTCCTCGTTGCCTTGAATGTTACAGTGGGATGGAACCCACTGTACCCCTATTCTTTTAGGTGTGGACTGCTGGCATAGTTGACAGAGTACTGCTCTTAGGTCATTAAGTTCTGTATTTTTCTGTCTTTTTAGTGCTGTAACCACGGACAGGGCATCTGTAAACAAGAGATATAAATTAAGCCGAGGTCCCATGCAAACTCATAATTATTTCATGAAAAGACGTTTACGAAAGAATGGATGAGAGCATTACAAAATGACTAGTATACTAACCTTCTCCGTGTCATCCTCGTCCACCTCAATGATGTCTCCAGAGTCGAGTTTCACCCGGACACGGCCCTCGGGTAGGCTGGTGCTCTCCGACTTGAGGAGATAGACATCGGAGAAGCCACCACGATGCATGAGCCAGACCTTCTCGGTCTCCAGCCATTCCTTAGCGGATTTGACGTCGTCTTCAGTTCGAGCCTGGTCAGAGAGGGAGAGTAGCGAACAATGAAGAAAAGTCCTGAGGGGATACAAGACATAGCAAAAATATATGAACTTCTTCTTCGATCAACTGATATTGTGCTTGGTAAGGTTACTTTGTTTCAGGTCTTCACCGGACACCACAGCTTTCCGAGCATGGTCTCTGCCCGCGGCCAGACTGCCTCTTGTCATTTTCTGGCTGGCATTCTTTGTGCTGGTCTCTCCATTGCCGTTTGATGAGTGTCTTTGTTTCTTTAAAGCTCGGTGAAGGGCAAGTCTGTGTGTCACTACTTTCGGCTTTTATGAACTCATCTGCTTTCTCGTTTCCAAGGATCCCACAGTGTGTCAGAATCCACTGAAGGACTAAATCTGTTTACTCAGACCGCAATCAGATGTTGCATTTTATTTCGTGTGAGAGTATCTTGCTTGGGACTTGAGATGGCTTGGATATGTTGGGTTATCTCTCATATTCAATCTGCACTCATTTTATGAGTTATGAAAGTACATATCGGGAACGGCGTATGTTGGGAAAAAACGACAGAGAGGGAGGGAATGAGAGAGAGGGAGAGAGGGAGAGAGAGGGAGGGAGAGAGAGATAGCAATGTTTAGGTACATGCTAGCCAAGAGAAAAAGATTAATGTTTATAACGAGTGAATATACAAAGTGAGAGAAAGATAGAAGAACAAAGTGAGCAATGATGACGATGTGTGTCAATACAGAGAGCGAGAGATAGAAAAGGAACCGTAGTTGACGTAGCGTGAACATTAATAGAAAGGAAGGAAAAAAGAAAGGAAGAAAGAATGAAAGAAAGAAAGGAAAGACGAAAGGAAGGAAGAGAGACAGAGAGAAAAAGAAAGAAGAAAGAGAAGGAGAGAGGAGAGAGAGAAAGGCAGAGAACGAAGGGGAGAGAGATAAAAAGGGAGAGAAATGGAGAGAGAGGGAGAGAGACAGAAGTGAGCAATGCTTACAAAGTGCGTGCCGAGAGAGCGAGAGAAAGTGTGCATTGCTGACAAGGCGTCAATAGCACGAGAAATGGAGAGTGTGGGTGAGAGAGAAATAGAGGAAGGGTGAGTGAGAAATAGAGGAAGAGCGAGAGAGAAATAGAGGAACAGCGATAGAGGAAGAGCGAGAGAAAAAGATATAAGAAAGTTGTCAATGCTGATGCAGTGTGTGCAGACGAAGAAGTGAGCAATACTAACGCGGTAATGCGCTAATAGAGAGACAGATAGTGAGAGAGGAAATGAGCATTACTATATTACTCACAAGGCGGAAACAGCAAGAGAGAGAGAGTGTGTGTGTGTGAGAGAGAGAGAGAGAGAGATGTGATCAATGCATAGGGGGCAGGAACGAGAACATCAAGAGCGAGATACGCGCAGAGAGAATGGCAGAACGAGAGAAAGACATAGAACAAATGGATCTCAAATAGCACATCATATGAGAGACAAAAGAAGAATATGCTACACGATGCTGAACTAGGACGGAATGAAGCAAAACAGGACAAGACGATCAATATCAACAGATGTAGCTATGATAGCATTATATAAGATTTGAGGGATGGTTCGAAAAGTCGTGCAGTTGTGTATGAAAGAGTCGTGGTACTTAGCTGGACATTGGTGTGAACTTTAGCCATTCTCTATGTATTCACCCTGCAATGTGTTGCACTTCACCCATTCATGCCTTGCCTTCCCAGATGGTAGACCCTCTCAGTCTGGACCCACAAGCACGTCTCCAGTTCAGTAATCAAGTTCTGGACGTCAGAAAAACAACGTCCACGAAGCGGATTCTTTGTGCTTGGGAACAGGAAGAAGTCATTTGATGTCAAGTCCAGTGAGTATGGTGGATGGGGCATGATTTCATACTCGCACGTTTTGCTGACATCCATGACTTGGTTAACTGAACTAGAGACGTGGTTCTGGGTCCAGACGGAGGAGTTCTACAATCAGGGCATCAGGAAGGTGAACAGATAGGCGGGAGAAGTGTATCGCCTTACATTGTGAATATACATAGAAGGACTGAAGTTCACACTCATTTACAGGTAAGTAAGTGCCTTGACTCTTTCATTCTCAACTGCAAAGCTTTTCGACCATCCCTCGTATTCCATGTTATATATGACAGCAAATATATCCATTTTTTCTCCGGAATAAACTCAACAATACAAACATACAGGCAGTAGATGTGAACCAGCGGGACAAGAGAATATTTAAGCTTGATATTGTTTCAAATGCCCACAATGAGTAGGTTACTCTTTTGTGGAACCTGAAAAGGATGTTAAGGGTCAGGTTGTAGGAGCATGAAGGTGGACCAGAGTCCTTCAGGCGATTGTGCTATGCTTGGCTTCATCTGCGTGTCACTCACTACTACGGGGATCACGTCGATTCCTCACCCCCGTGAAAACAGCCAGTTTCCAATGAGGGCTACTAAAAAACCGAGTTGAGGGTCTTGGCCAGTATATTTTGCCTGACCCTGACCAACATGTCTGATCAGTATGTTGTGCCTGACCCTGACCAACATGTCTGATCAGTATGTTGTGCCTGACCCTGACCAACATGTCTGATCAGTATGTTGTGCCTGACCCTGACTAACATGTCTGATCAGTATGTTGTGCCTGACCCTGACCAACATGTCTGATCAGTATGTTGTGCCTGACCCTGACTAACATGTCTGATCAGTATGTTGTGCCTGACCCTGACCAACATGTCTGATCAGTATGTTGTGCCTGACCCTGACTAACATGTCTGATCAGTATGTTGTGCCTGACCCTGACCAACATGTCTGATCAGTATGTTATGCCTGACCCTGACCAACATGTCTGATCAGTATGTTGTGCCTGACCCTGACCAACATGTCTGATCAGTATGTTGTGCCTGACCCTGACCAACATGTCTGATCAGTATGTTGTGCCTGACCGTGACTAACATGTCTGATCAGTATGTTGTGCCTGACCCTGACCAACATGTCTGATCAGTATGTTGTGCCTGACCCTGACCAACATGTCTGATCAGTATGTTGTGCCTGACCGTGACTAACATGTCTGATCAGTATGTTGTGCCTGACCCTGACCAACATGTCTGATCAGTATGTTGTGCCTGACCCTGACCAACATGTCTGATCAGTATGTTGTGCCTACCCAGACGTTAGTCTTCCCCTTCAATATTTAAGGTAAACAAGTACTCCCGTACCAGACACACAATAAACACATGTTTTGGGCAGTGTGAGCGCATGCCAAAGCAGCTGGGGTCTTATGAGCATAGTTCAAGAAGACTGACAAGAAACAAAGCAGTAGGGAACTAACGTTTCTTAACTCCGTTACAGGTTTAGAAGGCCCTGCAGAGTCTGCATACAGCCAGTTTCTGCTATTCAACTTGATCTAAAAATAACTAAATTCATCGACACTATTTGTTAATGCATTAACTGACCCTGCCCCCGTATTTCATGTGGCAATGCATTCCCCATGTTCCTATGGTAACCATAAGAAATAGCAGGTCTGACTAAATAATGACATATTGAAGAGCAAATGTATCGATACAATAGATTCCAGACAAATCAATATTCTCACCGCTGCCTTCAGGCCCCGAAGTAAGGCACCGATATCTTTTAGGTCTCTCATTTGACTAATAACGTTTGATTTGTCTCCAACGAATCGAACCAGGGGAGAGAATCATCACGGATGCGTGTCTCCACTAGAACACATGGTCTGGGTCTAAAGCTGTCCAGGTCTCCGATGGAATGACATCTCTTCGCTCAGCTCTATAAATCGGACTCAAATATAAGAGCTTTCTATGGACAGTTCGTTTCTATCCCCAAATCATATTTGTCCTTATTTCCTGGAGTCATCCTAATCAATGTCAATTAACAAGACATTAACACGTTCACTGACATTTTGTGGAGTATATATGTTAAATAGTTTATATGTTAAATATCATAATGGAATCTGTTTTTTTGTTGGGGTATGCCTGGGAGGTTAGTTTGGTTGTTTTTTGTTGTTGTTTTTTTGTGTGGTTGTGGGAGGCGCAGATTGATAAGGATGATAGATAAAGGCTGCTAGTCCGAGCGGCCTCAGTATAGTAAGCAGGTTTAGTTTTTCTATTTCAATTCTGAAATAAATAACATATGCCGTACTTAGGTTTTTAACTCGTACCCCCTCGGTTCTGCAGTTGTAATGATTTGAGCTCCAACAATCTTTACTGCAACTTAAATATAAAAATACAGAAGAAACAAACAACAAATTGCGTAACGATGGGGTCTCGTCAATTGCATGGCGCGTAGGGAATCGGGTCGGATAATTTATATAGATCATGATGGGGTCTCGTCACTTGTATAGAGCATAGGGATCAGTTCTCATAACTTCTATAGATTATAAGGACAGGGTCTCAATTTGTATAGAGCGTAACGACTGGGTCTCAACGTGTATACAGCATTCAGATGGGGTCTCATAGCTAAAATAGAAAATAAGAATGGAGGTCCCATAACGAGTATAGAACATAAGGATGGGGTCTCATAACGAGTATAGAACATAAGGATGGGGTCGCATAACGAGTATAGAACATAAGGATGGGGTCTCATAACGAGTATAGAACATAAGGATGGGGTCTCATAACGAGTATAGAACATAAGGATGGGGTCTCATAACGTGTATAGAACATAAGGATGGGGTCTCATAACGTGTATAGAACATAAGGATGGGGTCTCATAACGTGTATAGAACATAAGGAGGGAGGATGGTCTCATAACGTGTATAAAATATAAGGATGGGGTCTCATAACTTGTATAGAACATAAGGATGGGATCTCATAACTTGTATTGAACATCAGGATGGGGTCTCATAACTTGTATAGAACATAAGGATGGGGTCTCATAACTTGTATAGAACATAAGGATGGGGTCTCATAACTTGTATAGAACATAAGGATGGGATCTCATAACTTGTACAGGACATAAGAATGGGGGTGGGGGGAGGGTCTCATAACGTGTATATAACTTATAGATGGGGGTCTCATAACGTGTATAGAACATAACAATGGGGATTGGGGAGGGGTATCATAACTTGTATAGAACTTACAGCCTTACTGTCAGCCTAGACGATGAGGTGGCAATCAGAATAGCAAAGGACAGCACAGCCTTTGGTAGAATGCGCTCGATGGTCTGGGCACGTCGTGGCATCAGCGTCAAGACCAAACTCAAAGTCTACCGTGCAACCATCATTCCAACCCTACTATACGCTTGCGAAAGCTGGACTGTATACTCTGGACATGCAAGGAGGTTAAACCACTTTCACACAGGTTGCCTGAGGCGAATATTCCACATCCGATGGCAAGATCGTGTCACTGACATCGAGGTTCTCTCGAGGGCTAACATGCACAGCATCCATGCAGTGCTAGAAAAAGCACGACTAGGATGGGCCGTACACCTCGTCCGTATGTCAGACGAGCGGCTCACAAAGAAGCTTCTCTACGGCGAGCTGAGAGAGGGATGGCGCGAGAGAGGGCGCCCAAAGAAACGATTTAAAGACGGTCTAAAGGACTCACTGAAAAGTTGCCAGATAGACATCGACACCTGGGAATGTCTTGCGCAAAACAGATCTGAATGGAGAAGCGCAGTCAAATCGGGTGTAGTTGCCGGTGAAGACGACCGTGTTGTGAAAGCCCAGAGCAGACACGAGACGCAGAAATCCCGAGCAGCGGGAACACCATCCCCTTCTACAAACCTCGTGTGCCCGATATGTAGCAGCTGTTTTCGTGCCCGCATTGGCCTGTTCAGCCACATGCGTACCCACACCCAACAGGGAAATCTGTGACAAGGATGATGTCGGCGGTCCTCATCGACAACGATGGACAGCTATTATAGAACTTACAGATGGGGGTCTCATAACGTGTATAGAACATAAGGATGGGAGTCTCATAACGTGTATAGAACATACGGATGGGAGTCTCATAACGTGTATAGAACATTAGAATGGAGGTGGGGGAGGGGTCTCATAACTTTTATAGAACTTACGGATGGGGGTCTCATAACGAGTATAGAACATAAAGATGTGGTCTCATAACTTGTATATAACATAAGGATGGGGTCTTATAACTTGTATATAACATAAGGATGGGGTCTCATAACTTGTATATAACATAAGGATGGGGGTCTCATAACTTGTATATAACGTAAGGATGGGGTCTCATAACTTGTATATAACATAAGGATGGGGTCTCATAACTTGTATATAACATAAGGATGGAGTCTCATAACTTGTATATAACATAAGGATCGGGGTGGAGATTCATAACGTGTATAGAACATAATGATGGGGGGAAGGGTGTCCCTCATAACGTGTATAGAACATAAGGATGGAGGGGGGGGGGGGGGGGTTGCCTCATAACATGTATAAATATAGAACATACGGATTGTGTAAGTAGAATACAGAGAGGCAAACACTTTACACAACAACAAAAAACACACAAAAAAAACCAAAAAAAAAAGTCTACCGTGTAATTATAAGATCAAATGACTTGTATACACAACTATACACGTTTTTCTATCAGACTACCGAAGCTGCCACGTAAACTCCCTTCAACAATCATCAACGGTACAAGGACCGCTTTGCCTGCTCACAAATACAAATTCGCACGAAGCACCACAACATACGTCTTCACATTTCCACAACATCGCAGTAACAAGAGAGTTGAGAAGAAAACTCGCGAATGAGTAATAAGCTATTGAACAACGGCTCGGCATTTTTCACCAATTCCGCTCCAACAGCACACAGCTCAACGTACTCATTAATCTTAGGGGAGCTGGGCGAGCAGGGTGGGGCGCGCCAATTCAACAGTGGAACACAGGGGGCCAGGTGTAGGTGTGGCAGGGCGGTGTGAGCGCTAATACTAACTCACAGATAAGATGTTACATCTCCGATTTCGTGCTTTCTCGCGATGTGTGAGACCTTGACTATCTTGTTACCTGTACCTGTAGCCAGTTTTCGACAGCTGTAATCCATCTATGCCCCGTTCTACCCATTACAGACTTATAATTTGTGAAAACATATCAGATAGCGCGAGACACGGCTAGGATCTGGCTTCTTTGCGCGAGACACGGCCAGCATCTGCCTTATTTGGTCTACCCGCTCTCTCTCTATCTTTCGCTCCATTCATTCCCCAGGCCGTCCGACAATTCATCGATCAATCGGTTCGTCCATTCATCCATCTATCCACTACTAACCTACTATCTGCGGGTTCTCCTCGCTCCACCCCACCCAGCCATCTGTCAATGTTTGTCTATTTCTTGATATGACTTTCTAATTTGTGTGTGCGGTGTGTGTATGTCTACGTGTGTAACAAACCTGTCTTGTTATAGTTGCCATGTATGTATGTATATATGTATATATGTATGTGTGTGTGTGTATATATATATATATATATATATATATATATATATATATATATATATATATATATATATACACGCACGCACGCACACACACACACACAAGACGTGTTCAAATGAAACCGGACCTAACTGCACCAAGTGAACATACGTACGATGCGCATGATGAAGTCGCTTCTGGTGTAAACAGCACATACCAACCGTCAAGTTTGCAAAATTGTTTTATCCTCTGACTCAGTTTCCTCGGCAGACCGTTGAAGAAACGACGGGTGTGATACGGAATCCGTCCAAAATTGACCAGTGAGCGGTGATTCCGTTTCTAACAGCAGGAGGATGTCGACCAGTTAACATTCATCGCAGAAAGCAGGCAGTGTATGGTAACAAAAGTGTGTCAAAGACAACAGTGAAGAACTGGACAACGATGTTTAAAGCAGGACGTGAGTTAACGAAAGATCTTCAGAGACCAGGTCAGGCGCATATTGTTGCGTCAGAAGATGTCATCGCCAAAACTGATGCAATTCTGGGGCACCGTCGCCGGAGCTTACGTCGCCACACTTTTGTCGCCATACACTGCCTGCATTCTGCGATGAATGTCAACTGGTCGACATCCTTCAGCAGTTAGAAACTAAATCAGCGCTCGCTGATCAACCCGGAACGTTGAGATTGTGAAGGCGGAGCGAGTATCACTCCCTAGGTCACGCAGCCTCTCTTAGAGAGAAATACAGAAAGAAATATCACAAGAAAGCACGGCAGACAGAAAACAATAATAAACGGTACAGAAATAAAGAAAAATGAAGAAAGATTGACAAAAAGTCGAAATAAAGAATGACAGATAAAAAGAAAGACAGCAAAATAGAAACCGCAAGTGACTCAACGATGTTTACTTTTACCCGACCAGATAAATCTCGACCCAAGCGAGAAGGAGCGTGCTGTGACGTGAGGTGCGTGCCGGAGGAAATACACTGGTCCAGTAGAAGAAGGAACATTGCATATTTCAACAGTGTAAGTGACATAGAGAGGGGAAATGAAAAATGTGGAGATTTGAGTTAACGTGACGTCAGTGAGTTAGTATGTGTATCGTTGAGTGCGTCAGTGTATGTGCGAGATCACCGCATTTGCGAGAGTATATGTGTGATTGAACGAGTTGAGTGTGTGTGTGTGTGTATAGGAATGCTAGTGTGTGTGTGTCATCGTTGAAAGAGCTTGTGTGTAGTAGTATCAGGTCATTTAGGTGTGTGTGTATGCGTGCGCCAATTAACGTACATGGGAACGTTTGCGAGTGTGTAATTGTTAATAAAATCACTGAATGTAAATGTGTGTGGGAGTATGTGTCTGGGAGTATGTGTGTGGATGTATGTGTGTGGGAGTATGTGTGTGGGAGTATGTGTGTGGGAGTATGTGTGTGGATGTAACTTAACTGTCCCCGTTGCTCTTCTTCTACATTTGTTCTCAATCTCCCACTACCAAGTCCTGAACAGGGCTTTGCAAGTAGCTAGATATAGTCCGGGGAACGGCATGCGTTGTGTCGCTAGTGAACAGACTGCCTGCGATATTTGCACTTTTCGGTCCGACACATCCGTATTCGGCTTTATTTGTTGAAGCATATAGATCCAACACTATCTGGTTCCCCTAAACAGCTTTTAGTAAAACCAGACTCCAGTCCACTGAAAGTAGGCGGTTTTTATAGAAACGGTATTGACATGGCGATGTTTCCAGCCCCACGGACAACTCTCTTTACTCGCATCTTATGACATGCAAGAAAGGAAATAGTGCACATATTCTGTTTCTTCCTGTATGGACTTAATTGGATTGAATGACAGGAGACGCCCATTACTACTCGGTTGTTTTGGGGGTAAGTTGTTTTGTTTGTTGCGTTCGCCTTATTTCTTTAATCCCCAAGGCGGTGTGCGTTGCACTGTGGTTTGTATTTTGCGCCTGTCTGCCCAGTGCATCCGACTTCAGCATGCATTTTATATAAGGCCTGCTTCCTCCTGTATTTTCTAAGTGTTTGCTTCCCCGGGGTAACGGTCGGTGATGTGATGAGGATCGAACCCAGCACCTTCTGTTGTGAGCCGTGTCACTTAACCACTAGCCCACGCTGCCCCCACACTACTCAGTAAAACTGCATTATATTCCTTAGAGTTTAGCTTTCATATTTGGTCTTCGTCTTTAGTGCAGTCCTTCCGAAAATTAGTAGTGACACGACACACTAACCCAACAATACGAAACGCTTGTGTATGTGTAGTTGATGTGTAAGAGAATGTGTGTGTGAGTGTGTGTGTATGCGATGGGCAAAATTGTATGTGATGGTTATTTTTCAAGAACACATCTCGCATGATGCAATAACTTGACTCTACACAACCTTATTTAGAAAGAGGCTTTTTTCTTCTTCGTCTCGTTCGCCATGCCTTTTCTTGTTATGTCTACACGTGAAGACCAGTTCTCTGGATAAGAGTTGCTTTTGTGGAGAGTTCTTCAATACTTCCAAACATCTATGTGTGGATATTCGTCTCGGTGGACCAGTGTTTAGTACGCAATTGGCTAAGCAGACAACAATCTTGTAGGATATGTTCCGATGTCTGCATGCCCTCACGTGGGCATTGGCTAAGCAGACAACAATCTTGTAGGATATGTTCCGATGTCTGCATGCCCTCACATGGCCATTGGCTAAGCAGACAACATTCTTGCAGGATATGTTCCGATGTCTGCTTGCCCTCACGTGGTCATTGGCTAAGCAGACAACAATCTTGTAGGATATGTTCCGATGTCTGCATGCCCTCACATGGCCATTGGCTAAGCAGACAACATTCTTGCAGGATATGTTCCGATGTCTGCTTGCCCTCACGTGGTCATTGGCTAAGCAGACAACAATCTTGTAGGATATGTTCCGATGTCTGCATGCCCTCACATGGCCATTGGCTAAGCAGACAACATTCTTGCAGGATATGTTCCGATGTCTGCTTGCCCTCACATGGCCATTGGCGATGGAGCCAATTTTCAGCAGATATAAGTGGTTATTCAATCTGTTATGTTATAATCTCAAGGGGAACATGATCGTCTGTTCTGCTCATGGGGCATTGTCGCGGAATACAAGACTCATATGTCTCACAGAGGACGGCGTGGGCTAGTGGTTAAGTGTCACGGCTCACAACCCGAAGGTGCTGGGTTCGATCCCCATCACAGCACCGGCCATTACCCCGGTGAAGTAAATCCTTAGAAAATGCAGGAGGAAGCAGACCCTTACATAAAAATGCATGCTGAAGTCGGATGCACTGGGTCAACGGGCGCAAAATAAAAACCACGGTGCAACATACACCGCCTTGGGGATTAGAGAAATAAGGCGAACGCAAAAACAAACAAAAATGTCTCATAGCCTCTCCTGCCCAAGTCTACCTTACCTACACATTGGTGGATCTTGTTATACCCAGTAATCTTGCCTAAGGTTGGGGTTTAACCCCAGCCGGAGGCAAGATGGGACAGCAAACGAGATTAAGAGGAAGTCAGAGCTCACAGTCAGGTGAGAGAGGTGAAGCCCACTCCACCACAGAACAGGTGCTGAAGACAGAGGTACCAGACCATGAGGCGCATTAGCATCTATGGTACCATGCAAACCGCCCGACCCCTTTCTTCTGGGTATGTCTAGACAGAGGCTAAGGGGTTGTTTTATATAGCATATAATCAAATTACATCATTCTCTAAGTGTGGTTCCCTATACTTCATACCGAAGAGTACGACAAGGAGATAACATCTCCACAAAACTGTTCACAACTGTCCTTGACGTTTGTATATCCCTAAACGGGCAGGATTGAATTGTCAACATAAATGGCGAGATGATCTCACATCTCGTTTGGCTGTCGTTTGGCTGACGGCATTGTGATCTTCATCCACGGCATTGTGATCTTCAGCCACGACATTGTGATCTTCATCCACGACATTGGGATCTTCATCCACGACATTGTGATCTTCATCCACGACATTGTGATCTTCATCCACGACATTGTGATCTTCAGCCACGACATTGTGATCTTCATCCACGACATTGTGATCTTCAGCCACGACATTGTGATCTTCAGCAACGGCATTGCAGAAGCCGAACAAAGCCTAAATGAAGCAGGTAACGCGGTTGGCCTGGATATAAATAGAAAGAAGAGTCAATTTTTACTGAACACTCTCTGCCTTACGTGGGAACTACGATTGCAGGTTGAGCATATCGAAAATGTCAATGTGTACGTCTACCTATGCCAGGAAATCAACAGCAGCCTTGACAAGGGGACCTCACGCAGGAGGAGATCGGCGGGTTGACTCAGCTTCAACCGCATTAAACCGGTACTCCAACAGATGACGGACGCCAAGGGCGTGGCTCATATCTTCGATGTCATGGTTATCCCAGATATGGTCTAATGGTTTGGAGTCTACGCAAGTCAGACGAAGAGAAGCTCCAAATTACCGAAAGAACAATGGAGCCAAGAGTCCTAAAAATCTCCATAGGAGACCATTTCCGGAATGCCGACATCCGCGACCAAAAAGTTCCAGAATGTCGTCGACTCTTCCTCAATTTGAAAGTACAGATAGGTAGACCATGTGGTCTGGCGATATATGGAGAGTGTCTCTCTGGTGGCCATACAACTGCAACTGTTCATGCGGCGGTCCGCCTACGAGATAGAGAGATCACCTGTACCAGGTCTTTGGGCCGTCATGGTACTCCAAGGCGAAGGACAGATGCACAAATGCAATAAGCTTTCGGCTATCTGACTTCAGGCAATCTTGACTGATTGAATACCAGGATTCAAGTATTTAAGTAAGTGGTTCCCTATGTATATTCTGTGACGAACAAGTGCCAAATACGTTTATTATTGTAGATTATTCTTAACAAGTAACTTCACACAACTAATTTGTAACACACTGCATAGTATTGACATCCCTTAGTAACGCGTAGTCTCAACATGACATTTGAGACGTCACTTGCAGTCAGCTCCCCTGCATCCATTGGACCTGTAATAATTAGCGAAGCCGGCATTCTCGGAACTTCTAAAATGTAAACGGAGTTTTTTTTTTAAATTGCATTGTCAGTGTACGTGTTTCAATGTGTCTTCGTGATTAAAGTATGCATTATTAAGGAGGTATAGGCTGAGAAGGAAGGGAGGATAATATGTGGGTATGGGGTGGGGAAGAGATGGGCAGGGGATGTGATGCAGGCGATGGGTGCGTGTGGGGTGATATCCTTTAACTGATGAACTGTTCTTTCTGTCATATTTTACAGTTCGATTGACGGGCAGACTTATCTGTCTAGTACGTTATAATCAATACAAACCAATCATTCATTTGTCAGCAAAATGGATCGCAAGCATTTACTGATGACCTTTACATCCCAGAGTAGAAAATGCGCGATTAAGAAGAGCATTGTAAATTACATACATGCATGTAGTATACTATGGTCGATTGCATGTATGCATGGATGTATGTATATCGCCCTCTCCCCAAAGCCTTTCCGGCGATTGTCAACAATGGGGGCAAATGCCGAAATGATAACTTTATAAGTGCGTGCGTGCGTGTGTGTGTGTGAGAGAGAGACAGAGAATGAAGAAAACATTTTATGGGGAAAAAGGCTCATAGCAGAAACTTCAAATAGGAACGATGTGTTAGAGATTTCACTTTACTAAAACACAACTTGTGTGGGCTGTGGTGGCCAGTTACATTCCTCTCTGGAGGTAGCCATTTACCACTATACAGCTGGGCCCACTGAAGCATTAGTTGACCCTCATCTATGAATGTGTGTGTATATGTGCGTGCGCGCGCGGGCGGGCGGGCGCCCGCACGCACAAACGCACGCACGCACACACACACACGCGCACGCACACTCACATTTGCGTATATATTCGTGCTCGTGAGCACGTGGATGCTGACTAAACAACAAGACCACGAGAGGTAACATCAGTTTTTCCCATTTCACCACCGAGAAATGTATTTTTAAAGAAAATATAAAGCGCTTTAGGAAAATCGGAAATTCAGATCTCCAAAGGTCCAAAGCAAGTTGATGTGCGAAGATGAAACATGGTAGACAACAGATGCGAAATGATGAAGAAACATATGCATTGATAACCGTGTCGAGAGCTTGTCTACAGAAAGGGTTAATGAATATTAATAGATGTCAAAAAGAACACAAATATTCGATACATGTGTTATTACTTCCCCTGGGGGTGCTATCAGTCAAAACATCTACAAGAACAACTGTCGTAACAGACTCCAGTAGCGTGCTCCAAGCCATCCATAGACCAAAACATCTACAAGAACAACTGTCGTAACAGACTCCAGTAGCGTGCTCCAAGCCATCCATAGACCAAAACAAGACACACACTAAATTAAATTTACACATTGAGAAAAATGTGTCCTACAGTGGATTCTGGCCAACCGTGGGAGCCTTTGAAACGAGAAAGCAGATGAGCTCGCTCTGAACTTCCGATCAGACAAAGCCTACCAATCGGACTATGCTAGTCGGGGTCATGTGGTTGTGGTTAATGCCCGGAATGAGTAAGATTTCGCTTTTGTGCGTCCGGAAAAGGACGTTAAGTGGCGAGTGGTAGTAACTTTCCTCACATCCAAAGTGTGCTGATGAAGGTTAACCGGGGTCATGTAGGCCGTTGTGCTATGCTTGGCGACATCTGCGTGTCGTTCACTACTAAGCAGATCACGTTGATTCCCATCTTGTTAGACAGGCTGCCACGAAACAGTCTGTTTCCAGGGAGACCTACGTAGAAGTGAAGTGGTGATCTTGGCCAGTATATTTTATCTGACCCTGGCCAACATGTCCTATCGGTACGTTTCACCTGACATTAGTCTCCTCTCCCAGTCAAGAGTCAGGTGAAACATTCTGGTGAAGACCTCACCACACTTTCAGGCAGTTCCCCGTGGAAACAGGGCTCTTTCATCGCAGTATGGATTTCGAGGCGGGGGATCGGCACTGGGATCCCCTTAGTGGTGAGCTAAATTAGAAGCTCGCATTGCACTACAGCTATGGGGAACCTGTTCCAGCTTCTCGAGTACCACTCGGGATTCAAGGAGAGCCACTGTAACCCGCCACCAATTAAAGTCGTCAAAAGTACCTAACGCATCTACGAGTGGCATCAACAACAACACTAACAACTATAAATAGAAAGAAAGACTCGAGCATAGGTGCCAGACTTTCCTGTGACATCGGTCCATTCCTTCATTGGCTGATCGTAATGCGAAAGAATGAAGACGAAACAAAGAAAACCTAATGAACAGTCTGGCTTTGACTTAGCTTCTTCATACTGGTTTAGAAGGCTCTTCATAATCTGTATACAACCAGTTTATGAAACTCCACCAATACCTAAAATAACTGAGCATCCATCCAATCTATTTCTGAATGCATAAACTGACACTGCCTCTTCCACATCTGTAGATAACCAGATTCATTTGCATTAGCCTGCTTTAAAAACTATGCACATGCAATCTATTCTTAAATGCATTAACTGTCTCTGTCTCCATTACATCTTGGGGTAATGCATTCCAAGTATTCACCACTTTCTGACTAAAAAAATATATCATAATATCCAACCTGGACCTTTCTTTAGTTAATGTGTATCTGTGCCCTCTTGTTTTCGTTGGTAGTTGTATTTTGAAAAACTTGTTAGTCTAATTTTACCTTTCCTGTGATTATCTTATAAACCTGTATTGTTACCTTGAATTCTTCTCTTTTCTAGAGACTGTAGGCCGGTTTTTCTGAGTCTTTCCTAGTAACTGTCCTTCTGGAATCCAACTATCAGCTTTGTCGCTCTTCTTTGTATCCTTTCTGGCATGTTTATATCTCATCTACGATAAGGACTCCACACTTATACACAGTACTCCAACCAATCTAGGTCTAACTAATGCTTTATACAGTTTGACAATCACCTCCTTACTCCTATGTTTAATATTTCTTTTTATCTTACCTAACATTGCATTTGCCTTATTCACTGCTACTTGGACTTGCTCATTAATTTGTCCGGTATGCTCTTTTTAACCCTTAGGTCCCTTTCCTTATCTTACTTACTTAGTCGCTCCTCTTCTACCGTAATATTGCTCTCGCCTATTCTGTAATTATATTCAATATTGGATCTACCCATGTGGATGACTGCATTTATCTATATTAAACTCCATTTGCCATTTCACAGACCAGTCTCAAATTTTATCTAAATCCGACCTCAATATATTCACCTCTCCTATAGACGAGACACTCCTCCACAGTTTTGTCATCTGCAAATGTTTAAATCATAGACCCTATATCAATATCCAAATCGTTTATATATACTATCAAGAACAATATCGGTCCCAAAACCGTGCCATGTGGCACTCCACCTTTTACTTCACACCACTCATGAGTACTCCTTATAAGTTATGTTGCTTACTCTTATGTGTAATGTTTCTTTTACTCATACCCTTGTACTGACCTTGTACTGTGAGATGAGCAACCACATTCCTGTACTCCTTGATTTCCTCTTCATTGTCTCTGGTCGTCTCTCCTTATGACTTTTCATTGTGGTTTTCCTTCAGCAGTAATTTTCCGTCTCCATTTAAAGTATCCGGTCTACGAAGCCAAAAAACCGGGGCGCACTTTCAAATGCGGGTTTTCCCGCTGAACAAAGAGGAAAAAAAAAAAAAGAACGGTGCGCAATGTGGTGCATATATGAAAAGCATCTTGCCCCGATCCATCACCTTGTTCCTTTGTGATAAAAATCCCAAGCCCAGGCCGAGTGACTGCTGAGTGGTCTCTGTGGCATAAATAAGAATAGCATGTTCCTTGCAGAACGTCGCTCCCATCACATTCCGCCTGAAAGAAACTCCATCTCTTGCGAAATCTCCAGCCTGCTCCAGAGTCGTGCCCAAGCATTCCTTGACATCTTGGTCCCATCGCCTTCTTGGTCTATCTATCTTACCCGGCACCATACATTCCATTACCGTTATATTAAGACCGCGTGCATGTGTTTATATATAATATAAACCATTACATCCCTCTGTTGAGTAAGATCTTCGGCAAATACATGCCCCGTTTTCCTGCCATGGTCCATCTGTGGTGCCGGCTCAATCCACGTTTTCTCAGCCTCTTTGATATTAGCCTCAAGCTCTTCACCATGAATAAGCAGGCACGGGGACTCACTAGTCTCGAGGTAAGGTGTCCGCCTTGGTTGCCGGAGGTCGCTTATTCGAATCACGGTGGAGACCCATATTTTTCAATCATGTAATCCTTCTGATAAAATCCCCATTGAACACGTTAACAATTCATTGGCTCTCTGCCGGGACACAATTAAAATTTGAAACCTACCCGTCATGTGTACCTTTCCCCAAGTGGTTTGTTAAGAGCAGCTATATATGCCGCTTAACTGGCTGGGGGTCTGCTTAGCTCTAGTGTTTGAGTATATTAAAATGGACTCGTACATCGGTAAAAACCCTCCTCCAAGAAGCTGGTTGTATACAGACTCTGTAGAGTCCTCTAAACCAGTCTACAGACGTTAAGTTATGTCAATACTTTTCTTGTCTCAGAGGTTCCAGAACAAAGACTGCCTTGTAACGCTACCAGTTGGTTTCATTAAATGTATGGCCTACCCAACACTAACGCCTTTTTTTTTTGGTGCGCTGTTCCTCTGGGTTCCTCCCACAGATCAACATTAGTGATCGTATCACACCATTTCAATCCCACTATTATGTGCCCAATTATGAAAGTGTGCACCTTTGTTTTACTTTTTGTGCTTCGCCATTCAGAACCATACAATTGGACCTACGTAACAATGAAGTTGAAGATAGACAGCACAGGACGGAGACACGGCAACTGAAAGTACTCTCGAGTCGTCTTGACCTGATTTGCCCTTAACCAATTAACACATAAAACACTTTTCACATACATCAAACTCGTGTTGTTTAGCTTCAACGCGATTGAACAATTAACATATGGGATGTGACAGCTGAAAAATCAGCACAACTTTTGAAAACAGGCAGAACGCATTTGAAGGAAACAAAATGTTTTAGGATGTTCGTTCATGACGTATGATACAGACCACTCTCTCTGCTCAGCCGAGTGGATAATGTTTTCCTTTTGCTCTGCCCGTTGAAATGGGTGAAAGAGTGACTTGCGCGGTGATTTGAATTAGTGAAAAATTGCGCAATTTGTCAATATTACTCTCTTGTCCTGAAAACATTTAGCCAGTGACAAGACATTGTGGCGACTGGAGATAGCACAGGTTGCAGATATTTTTCTTCAGGGTTTACTTCCCACGCCTCTCCCGTAAACATGTATCGCGCAAGACAGCGGGAAGCTACTGAATATTGAATACAAATAATTTAAGACAGGCCAGGTCATCCCGTAACCACTGAGGTCGTTGGGGCACACATGAAGACATTCTCACAATCCTACGCCATCCCTCTCTTTGTCGTCTCCTTTGCACCTTCCCACGCAGGATCGTATTTGCAAGACCATTTGATCTCGATATGAGACCGTACCAAGTTAGTTTCCTTCTTTTGACGGTTGACAAGAGGTCTTCAAACGGCCATATTGTTGTTGTAATTCTTTCTCGTATTTCTGCATTTGTAACCCGATCTGTGTACGTGCCGTTTAGAAGTCTCCAGAAACATCTCATCCACAAGGCATGTATTCTCCGCTGTAGGTCAGCTGTAATTTTCCATGTCTCACCAGCATAGAGGAATATTGATAGGACCAGTGTACCCATTAATATAATGTTCGTGTTTATTGGTAAGCGCTTATCTTGCCAGATTTTGTTAAGCCGTGCAAGCGAGCGTCGCTATTGTATGTGCTATTTAAGACAGCACACACATAAGACTAGATAACAAACAGCAATATTTTTCTACTATTATATGAGGGGGAAAAACCGTTCGGCGTACATCGGACTTGTCCTTAGAATGAACAGCAACATACTTCCAGTCCAAGCCATTATGTGGAGACCAAGTGACACCACACATGGAAGCAGCCAAGAGAGACACCACGCAAGGACAATCACCAGAGAGCCCACTGTGATGGGTCTCAACAACATACATAAACTACAACGATTGGAACCAAACTGACCTGCATGGAGAGCATTTCTGACTTTTGTGCCGTGTTTGATACCGAAAGAACACATACGCACATACTCGCACACATTACATAGCATACACACATACAATACAATACAATCCACACCATACACAAACAAATACACACACATACATTGACAGGATTCAAGACGCTGAGCAGCACACGAGCTGCAGCGGTCAGCGACCTACAGCTGATTGCTAGCATCAGGGCCAGCGAACCAGACCTGCCAAGACCCCTCTATACCTCCACGGGGTAATCCTGGATAACAGGCTGCAGAAGAGCAGGGAGACTATGTGGAAGGGATCGAAGATGAAAGGCTAACCCGCCACTCAAAAATGCCTGCTGACGTCGGACCGAAAGCTGCAAATACCGCAATCAAATTGTGAGCTACGACACATCGCATTGCCTGCTCTGGACTTCATTCTGCTACTTTCATGTAGCACCAAGCAAATTTCATGGCTTGGTGGCGGGAGTTTGAGAACGAACGAAGCCAAGCCATTTACACTGACACATCCGTATAGCCACAACAAGGCAGGCAAACATTAAGCATAAGAAGGAATCATAACTCAGCGTGTCTCACTACACGTCATTTACATTCACATACGCGGCAGGCTATAACAAAACAGTACAGTAGAGATTCAGATTGATGTCAGCCCCTGATCCTATATCTTCGGTGTGCTGTCGCTTGCTCGTAAGCGCCTATGTTAAAGAACGGCGAAGGCATTCCCATGACACACTACCGTAGACTCTTACACGTTAGAGGCGAAATGTTATCACATCTAAGGCTTTTCTTAAATGGGTTGACCCGGTCCGCGCCTCCTTGCATTCCCCCAACTGTAAGTCTGGTTTTCATTTACCGCTGGGTTGACGGGTGACGGCTGATGCCGATTATCGACCCTGGCCCCTTTGCCTCATGAGACACTCTCTAACCGCTCTCTAGCCATACAGACGATCAATCCAATGCACAAAACTGTAACCTTAAATCTTCTCCTTCTTCTTCACTCGTTCTCAATCTACATCTACCAAGCTCTGAAAAGGGCTTTGCAAGTAGCAGGATGTAGTCCGGAGAACGGAATGCGTTGTGTCGTAGTTTACAACTTGACTGTGATATCTGCAACTTTCGGTCCAACAGCTCCAACTTCAGCAGACATTTTTGGGTACCGGGTTGCCGTCCCTCTTCGATCCCTTCTCATTAGCCAGTCTGCCCTGCTACAGCCCGTTATCGAGGATCAGCACATGGAGGTGTAGAAGGGTCTTGGCAGCTCTGGTTCGCAGGCCCTGGCGCTAGCAGTCAGCTATGGGTCGCTGACCGCTGCAGCTCATGCGCTACTCAGCGTCTTGATCCCTAACTTTAAATCGAGAGCAGATGATATTATTATTATTATCCCCTGAGCGATAAGATTTTTGGGATTCTAGTTAATAGAGCCGATGGCCTTCCTTCCTAACCACGCAGAAACCAAAAACATATCTGGCTCCTTATCGAAGGTTAACATACCTCCTAACCATGACCTACTGTAAACTACAGATGGCCATGTCCTAACGGCTTAGCTGGGAAACGCCTTGCAGCAAGGTCTCCCGTAATGACAGCTTCGCATTTACTAGTCTCACCAATGGCAGAGTGCAGGTCATATACTGTTGGGTAGGGTAAAGGTCAAAAGGGAAAAACCTGGATGCTGGACATTCCAGAGGTGCACCTTTAACAGGCCTAGAAAGTCGAAAGAAGAAAACCCCCCACAAATTAACTACCAATAGTCAAATACCGAGTCCTAAAGCCAAACCAGGAAAGACATGAGAAGGCACCTTCTAATGGACAACCAGATGAACTTGAAGATGTAACCTACCCGTCATCAGACTCAACGATTACTAGAGCTTCAGTATCCCAGAAACAATGGCAGTTACAGAAGGGTAGACCACCGTAGAATATGGAATTGAGCATGTGGCCCGGCAGTGTGGGTACCAATCTCCTCACCACGATGACACGGGTTCAAAATCTCGGTACGGTATATGCGTTGGATTTTGTTTTCTTAGTCTCATTTCTTAGTCGACCTGTACTTCTACATGGGCAGATGGCCCTGTGCAGGTCCCAACTCTGGCATGAGCTGGATATAGCCAGGAATGGATTTTTGCTGAGCGGGCTAGGCTCGAGCAACTTAATATTCTGCTGCGTTGGGACAAGCGCTTACGGAGGGTGATTAACCAATGTGCGAGTCCATCTTAATAGACTCAAACACTAGAGCAAAGTAGACCCGCAGCCTGTTAGGTGCCATCTATGCTGCTCTAAACAAACCACCTAACCTCTTATTACATGCGCTCTGTGAGGCAGTGGTGCTATTCTTGTCCTTGTCATACACACAGAAATATCCCGGCAGACTACTCGGGATTGGATTTTGTTTTAGACACCGAAAATAAAATTAAAACCTAGCTTGCACACTACGTCTGCAAGGGTAAACGGCCTTTATTCATGTCCTATAAATTCTCCTGGTAGAATTCAACAATGAGAAAAATTATAAACAAAAATGTGTTACAGAAAAATGACAATTAATTTTAAAAAACAAGTTAACAGTCTCAATATCGCAATAGTAGGATCAAGATTCTGAACAGTGCATGAGCTGCAGCAGTCAGCGACCCATAGCTGACTGCTAGTGTCAGCGAACCAGAGCTGGCAAGACCCTTCTACACCTCCACGTGGTGATACTGGACAAGTATGGTGTGGGTTCGACTCCGGACTCCGCCGCCTTTTTCACAGGTGCTTGATGCGGAGTTCCCTGCATCTCGTAGTTGCCCCATAGTCGTCTTGCCCTTGACTTGCCACTGTGGTAAGGCGGCTCGTCACGAGAGAGTGAGGATAAAATACCAGCAAACCATAACTGACAAAGACCTCTTCTGCCCCCAAGTGGCGGTCCTGAAAACGGGCAGCTCTTGTGTAGTTTGTCTAAGAGAATAGGGATCGCAGAGGGGAGGCAAACCCGGTCCTAAAAACGCCGTGCCGTGCTGAAACAAGATGTGTCTGGGCCAAAAGGCGCAGATTTCGCAGCTTGTTGTAAACTATGACACGGCGTCCTTTTACGGACGGAAGCAGCAGAACTGGGGTTGGAACAAAATAAACCACCGCAACATTCTAACATGTCGTAGATTAGCTTAATCTTATATATGGGGTCAGCAACCTCATCATGCGAAACCACTGCAAATACAATTTGATCCTTGACGGTGGAGCTCAAGCAGTCCTATTTTCCAGAAGAGCACAGCGTATGGTGTACATATAATACTGCCATCGAGGTTGAAGGTCTGAGACTTCGTTGTGTGAGGTCTAACTATTGTGAGGTCTAACTAACTATTGTGAGGTATAACACTATTGAGAGGTCTAACTAATGTGATGTATAGCTAGCTATTGTGGGGTATAACACTATTGAGAGGTCTAACTATTGTGAGGTCTAACTAACTATTGTGAGGTATAACACTATTGAGAGGTCTAACTATTGTGATGTATAACTAGCTATTGTGAGGTATAACACAATTGAGAGGTCTAACTATTGTGAGGTCTAATTTTTGTGAGGAAGTCTAACTACTGTGATGCACAACTACTGGTAGGTCTAACTACTATGGGTCCTGAATAAGACTTATGTTGCGTCGTAGTTTACAGCGAAGGTGCAACACATGAGCCTTTCGGCCCTACCCGCCCAATTGAGCACAACATTGTTGGGACTGGTGTTTCATTTCCTCCCCAATCATATATTCTCTCAGCCAGACTGCATGGGTCCAGCCCCAGTGTTTCGCGTGGGAGCACAAGAACAACTACAGAACCGTTTAACAGAACTGCCAGTTAAACGTCCCGACATCTGGCTACATGCCTGCCCCTATTTTCGTGTGTGCCTGTCCCCGCTGATATGTGTACCACTAACACGTTCAAGGTCGACCATACCGACAGGGGAGGTTTGTTTGGCGGCGACGGCGTGTATCAACCCCTTCGTCGGTAAGATAAAAGTGACGAACTGCATGCGTGTGCCAACGTTAACAATAACTCATTCAATATTTCCGTTACCTGGTTCTATCCTTTGTTATGGCGTCGCCTCATTTTGATGAAGTGCGTCCTTGCAAACCAGGACAGTTTCTTTTTGTGGGTTATATAAGAAACTTGCGCTTCAATTAGTTTTTGGTAAAGAAGATTTGCGTTACCATCAACCGCGCTCTCTCGGCCTGAGCTACCTTGGTCCAGTGGCACGACGTGTTAGCCCGTGTTTGGTTCTGGTCACACGGCATAGGTAGGAGTTTCATGAATTTCCGAATGGTTCTGCTCCCGGAAACGGCTAACAGCCTGCTCTGTTTGATTTGTACCTACCAAAGGCTCTTGTGTGTGCACGGGTTTATCGAACGTCTCCCATAGGACTAGACACCCTTGAGACAAATGGCCAATTGAAACTTGCGGGATTCAAACACCTCTTGTTTTGTGTTTTCGTTCGTTAGCTTCTTGAGAGAACATCGACTTATCTCTTTGCTACAGCTGTCCCTGATCTAATTAATTGTGTGACAACATGGTCTGGGCTTGGTCACGATAATAGAGCTTACCGCGATGGTGAAAAATTGTGCACGGAAATACGATACTGGCCCTGATATGTCAGGCGCCCAAACATTTCTAGGCGCCATGGCGACCTGCCGCCTGGGTTTTCTCGTGTGCTGATGTTAAGGATGACTATGAAATAAATGGACCTCCTGTAATAATCATGCTACGGTTCACGGTAACCACAGAACTGGCATCTTGTCTTCGAGTAGTGTCCACAATGGATACATTATATATGGATATGTGGAACATACTGAAACCAATCCACGACCAACTGATACTTCAGTCGATTAGCAATAGACAAGTTACAATCAAACGGGGTGTAAGCAGGAGAAGGCGCCTGAAAGGATTAACCATCTGTGTATAACTAGCGGCTATAGGGACCATCAATAGACATAGCCTTTGCGGTTGATTGAAATAAACTTAGCATCGGTCTGCCCGGGGTGCACTGATGTCGATTATGTATAATGAAAAGGAAAAGTTAACTAACGTCATTGTGGAGAGGAGATTATACTGATCTGACTATGTTAGTAATATGTTAGTCAGGTCAGATGAAACATGCTGATTATACTATGCTAGTCAGGGTAGATGGAACATACTGCTCAGACTATGTTAGTCAGGGTAGATGGAACATATTGCTCAGACTATGATAGTCAGGGTCACGTGAAGCATACTGCTTAGACTAAGTTAGTCAGGGTCAGGTGACACATACTGATCAGATGTTAGTCAGGGTTAGGTGAAACATACTGATTAGATTAGGTTAGTCAGGGTCATGTGAAACATACTGCTCAGACTATGTTAGTCAGGGTCAGGTGAAACATACTGATTAGACTATGTTAGTCAGGGTCAGGTGAAACAGGCTGACCAATATCCAGCATCACATCCATGCAGTTCTTCCTGGACACTGACTGTCTCATGACAGTCTGAGCAACCAGGAGGGGATTAACGTGATCTCCGTAGTAGTGAGCGACATGGATGACACGTCCACCATCCGCACGCTCGTGATGTGAGGAAAGCTACCACAACCCGCCACCTAGCGCAGTTTTCACGGAGCCGCAAAGAATCAACCTACACATCGTGTGCATCCAACAACATCTAAACTCATTCTTACCTTGATCAGCTTAACATTTCTGGCTGGAGGAACAAGGTTACCGAAGCTGTCCTCGATGCTGCTGTTACTACTGTGATGAGCTGTGTGGTTTTGCTTTGCGCTGCTGTGCCGAGGGCTAGCCTTCCTTAGAACGGCAGAGGTCATGGTGGCTGTTTTGTTCAGTTAAAAAAGTGTACGCCAAAGTCGATGAAGTATCCAAACTCTAAATGATATAGTTTCTATATGGATATTAAGATGCTTGATATCCAAGAGCAGATGACAGTCTAAAAGCGCTCATTCAAATAAAACAGTTAAACTGCAATATATGGGCAACAGGTCGATTACTATACTCTGGAATCCCATGAACAATGCAAGGATCTGTGGAAAGAATGCACAACTGTCCACGATAACTAATACTGACGCAATAGGGGGATCACAGTGCCATTTGAAGAATTCAGCGGAATAATCGCTCACAGTATATTATTAACAATACAACGGCATAATCGATTACAGTGCGTTAAGAAGAATAAAACGGTATAATCGATTACAGTACATTATGAGAATCTAACGGTATAATCGATTAAAGTACATTTTGAGAATCTAACGGTATAAACGATTGCAGTATATTATGAATAATCAAATTGTATAAACAATTGCACTATATATTACGAAATATTCAAAACGGTTTAATAGAGCAGAGTACATTATTAGGAATCCAACGGTATACTCAATGGCCATTCATTAATATTTTTAATCAAACGGCGAGTGTCATAAATCAATGTATACTTCAAAGAAGTCAGTTGTGTAAACAGTTCATTTATACCAATAGTGTAATCGTTCAGAGTTCAATATTAATAATCTAGTCGCGCCATTGATCACAATCCACTAAGAAATATCCACTGGTATCCGTGGATCATGTGTCGTCCTCGTTGTTCAACACTCGCTAATGAACAAAGACAACACGCGGAATCCAACGACGAAAACATGCCTTAATAACAATGCCGCCCCAAATGTCAGCAGCTAAAACCCTCTGTAAACACGTCTCTCCTTGCTAACTGACAATATTCGCAGCAGGTCGGGTTTGAAGACTTTTCTGGCCAAACAAGAAATCCATAAATCTTGGTGTTGGCGGCCTCTGAGTTTTTACAGGCTTTTAACTCATTGCACCCTAACCCTGTCATGTAGATTTGGTTTAGAAACCCTGACTACTACCCTATTCTAAGCAACCTTTGGTATCAAGATGCTGAGCAGCGCATGAGCTGCAGTAGTCAGCGACTCGTAGCTGACTGCTAGCGTCAGGGCCAGCGAACCAAAGCTGCCAAGACCCTTCTACACCTCCACGTGGTGATCCTGGATAACAGGCTGCAGTAGGGCAGACTGGCTAAGGAGAAGGGGTCGAAGAGGGAATGCTAACCCGGTACTCAAAAAATGTTTGCTGAAGTCGGATGTGTTGGACCGAATGGTGCAAATATCGCAGTCAAGCTGTAAATTACGACACAACGCATTCCATTCTCTGGACTACATTCTGCTACTTAAGCCCTTTCAGTGTTTGGTAGGGGGAGATTGAGAATGAACGAAGCCAAGCCAAGCCCTATGCAACCTTTCACTATTATTGTATTATAAACAGCATTTAGATATCAATTAGCAAACAAAACGTAAATAAGTAATACAAAGAAGTATCTCCTTGCTCTTATGAATTCAAGGGGCTTGTCATAAGTCTTTACCCTGACTATGAAGGAGTAGGAGGAGAAAGTTAAAATTTGGCACATATGTAGCTCATTCCATTTGTACTGGACTTGAGAAGTATGAATTTCCCTCCTCGACGGGTTTACCCGGTATGGTGCACGGCGCAACACACCTTATTGACCGGATCTGCTACTCTTACGGTTTGTCAGAACAATGAAGAAATCAAGGCCCAGAACTGTGATAAAATTCTTGATGTTGCAGGGAAAACACCTACAGAAATACACAGGGAGATGGAACCAGTGTTTGAGGGCTACTGTCCTTCATATGCTTCTTGAAAAAAAAACTAGTGTAGGCAGTTTAAGTGCAGCAGTTCCCATGTTGCTGATCTTCTAAGATCAGGAAGACAATCCCCAGAGTGCAGCGACGAAAATGCTGCAAGAGTGAATCATTGACCAGGATAGGAAAATGACAATTGCAGAGATATCAGCAAAACTGAATGAAAGTACATTTTTTAGAATTTTACACAACAGACTAAACATTAGAAAAGTGTGTGCCCGCTGGGTCCCGCGTCTGCTGACATGCGAACAGAAACAAACGAGGGTAGATTGCTATGGCCAGTTGCTCGAAAAACATGTTGCCGACCATAGTGACAGTAGATAAAACTTAGGTTAACCATTATGACCCAGAATCCAAAATGTCCAGCATGCAATGGAAAACCCCGGGTTCACCAACACACGTCAAGCCAAGAGCACAGAAATCTGCAAGAAAAGTGATGCTGACTGTTTTTTGGGACGTCAAATGTGTTATATTGTAAGATTACCTGCCTCATGGCAACACGGTTAATGGGCAATATATTGCAGACCTCCTTACCAAACTGAGAAAGACTGATAAAAAAAAAAAAGGGATAGAGCGCACTCAAATTCTGCCTTTGCTTCAAGAGAATCGCCCTCCCATAAAGCAAAGCTTGTGCTGCAAACAGCCAACAATTTGAATATTGAAATTCTTTCACACCCGCCATATTCTCAGGATTTAGCTCCATCAGACTTTTTTCTTTTCCCAAAACTTAAAATACAGCTGAAAGGAAATTATTTTGATAGTAACAAAGATGTCATACTGGCTTGTGATAACTGGGTTAGTTAGAAAAATAGGTTATTTTTTCTGAAGGTCTTTTCAAGGTCACGCAGAGATGGCAGAAATGTATAAATTCAGGAGGTGGCTACATTGAGCAGGAATAAACACTGCAAAAGTTTAACTTTCTCCTCCTACTCCTTCATGGTCAGGGTAAAGACTTATGACAAGCCCCTTGTTTGTATTTTCTGTTTCAAGTCTTAGAGTGTAATGCGTTAACCTGACGTGATCGTCGTTCATTTGTGTGGACTTCTATATTTCATATTTTAATTAACTTCCACTTAAGTTAGAAAGCTGAAATTGTGTATGCAGCCTCTACTGACGTGACCTGTTAATCTGTAACATTCTGACGGATTATGTACGGGTCATTCAAAAGGTTGTACTGATAAACGTAGTTTTAAAAAAACAATATTTACTCCCAACGACAGCGAGATCAGCACCACTTCAAGTCGCATTCGAACAGGCACAAGCTTTGATCAAGTTAGAAAATCAAGAACCACTCGAGGTAAATATTGATGACACAGGTGAAGAAATGGACATGAACAATGATCATTTTCAAAGACTAAGTCGTCAATGAATGCTGATCAACACCAATCAATAATTTTTTTTTTAAAAGAAATACATCACTTAACTAATAAAAATAATGTTCGCTTAGACATCAGAGGCCCGTTGCGTCGGTCGGTCACATCCATGACCCATTATTGCATCATGGTTCCAGGCCTCGCCCACAGATGAGGTTGCTATCTGCTAGAACAGATTCGAGGACGGCCTTTTCTGCACCTCCAACCGGTCGGGTGAGACTTTTGGTGCTGAAGAACGACTTGTGTTGTATCTTGTGGGCCGGGGTTTCCTGGTCCAGCCGTATAAAATAACCGAACAAAGAAACTCGGCGGTGGTCAAATGTTTCTGAAATTGGGAGAAGGCCGGTTTTATCAAAGACTAAAGTCTGGTCAGGCAAAATATACTGGCTAAGACCCTCACCTCGGCTTCCTCGTAGCCCTACCTGGAAAAGGGCTGTTTTCATGGCATTCTGGCTAACGAGGTGAGGGATTGACGTAGTCCCCGTAGTAGTAATCGACACACAGATGACGACAAGCATAGCACAACCAAATGGAGGACCTCGGTCCACCTTAATCAGCACGCTAAGGATGTGAGGAAAGCTACGACAACCCAGCACTTAACATCCTATTCAGGGTGCACAAAAGAGTGATCCTACCCATTGTGGTCATTCAACAACAACAACATCATAGACCTCCACGCCTGCAGATGTATTCATACAATCGGATGCCCAGGATACGCCACTGGTTGCGCATGTGGAAGGCCTCCAGTCTCAACATGTCATGTTTGAAGTAATGTCCAGGTTTCGGAGCTCTAAAAGAGGGATTCACCAAAGAATCACAAAAATAAGAACAAAAATGCAATGTAGTCCAACAGAACAAAAATGCAAAGAGTCCCATAAAGAAAAAAAAAACCAATATGTCTTAGCATAAATAAAAGCTTGTACCGAAAATATTTACTTGTTTCAAGAACAAGAACAGCACATTATTTGGAGCGGTGAAGTGGGGGGAGCGCTTTGTATTGGAAGCTTTGGCGAGCACAGAGTTCCTTACGAATAAAGCGACAGGCGCTAAAGCATACGGTGTGCATGGTGGTGTGAGATTCAATCAATGGGCTTGGCCGACGATACAAATACACTGGCGGAGTGCCGAGAGTCCGAGTATCGCTGGAACCATAACAGGGTGCAAATTTTTGCGAACATCGGCCAAGTTAGAGAATTCAGATATCTGGAAAGAACTTTCACAGACGACTGGACAATGGACACACAGATTGAGGGAAGATCTCAGAAAGGAAAAACTATGACATTACGGCTATCAACATTATTCAGATATCGTCAAGTGACAAGGGTTAAAAAAAACAGAGGACAAGTGAGCGACAGTATCATTGTATCAGTTTTAGGCTGATCAAGGCACACGAAAGGAAGATGGTCAGGTCATGCCGTAATCCGTGAGGTCGTTGGGCACACATGAAGACATCCTCTCAATCCCATGCCACCCTTCTTTGTCAGCGGACGCTGCCTGTGCCTTATCTGGTCGGAGATTGATCCATTCTTTTATGTTGCCCTCCCACCTCTTTATGGGACGGCCTCTTCGTCGTCTGCATTGCACCTTTCCGTGCAGGATCGTATTTGCAAGACTATTTGACCTCGATATGTGACCGTACCGAGCGAGTTTCCTTCTTTTGAAGGAAGATGAGAGCATGTGACATGAGATATTTGCGAAAAATAGCTAGGCTTCGTTTAAAGAGACAGAGAGAAACGAACAAATTTGACACTATGGAAGAACAAAGACACGCAAGCCGAGCATAGACGACAAGGGGAATTAAACGGTTCGGATATATTTAAGAAATGTGACACCTAACTTCAGCACTAACGTCCAACGCAAACCAGTAGGACTTCAGAGTAAGAGAAATATAAAGAAAAACGATGGACTGACAAAGTTATAGAAAGATCACCGAGGACTGAAGTTAACGGCTACATTTATGGCACAGAAAAGATCATTGCACCGAATGCACCGCGTCAGCATTTGCCGGTAGAAAGTATTCTTCATATGTACATAACTCGTGAAGGAACGACACACCGACTAGAAATAAGTTACGTTGATCTAGAAATTGGGCATGGTATGATCAAGGAACATTTCAGCTCGATATGTCGTTACGTTGGCAAGTTATGGCGTCTTCATTCAAATATATAGACAAATATATAGACTTGCACAAATAAAGTACAGATTGAAGTATGTTAATAATTTCATTCGATGCGGATTCTCTGATTTGGTCGCGACATGCAACAAAGCAGGGCCACTTGGAGCAATGGGTATTATTGTTTTTTGTAACCCGTTGCACGTAGCGTGACGTAGTGGCTAGTGACTCGGCTAAGTAATCAAACTTTGCCTGTGTTCGGGTTCATGAACCTGCAAGGTCGACCCCTTTTAGAAGTGAAGCCATTTGTTAAAATGTATGCTAAAGTCGGATGCATATAGGTGTATGGCGCAGAACATCACACCGCACTCATCATCAGGAAAGGAAACGAAACGAATAACAACTTTTCTTTAATGCATACATTATTTATGTGCTCATAACCCATCAAATATTACTGAGAATTTTGCCAGTTGCGTTGTATTAATGACAGTTGCGTAACACGATCGACAGTTGCCAAGACCCCCACCTCGACTTTCCCGTAGTCCTCCCTGCAAACGGGCTGTTTTCATGGCAGTCTGACTAACGAGGTGAGGGATAGACGCCCACATTAAGCGTGTCTAATGAAGGTGGACCAGGGTCCTCCAGGCGGTTGTGCTACGCTTGGCTTCAACTGCGTATTGCTCAATACTACGAGGATCTCGTCGATGTCCCCTGCACGGTAGTGAGGTGAGGGTATTGGTCACTAGGTTTCACATGACCTTGACAAACATTGTCTGACCAGTATATTTTGCCTGACCGGACCTCAGTCTCCTATCCTCATAATGTGGGGAGGAAGACTAACGTCCGGTTAGGCAAAATATACTGATGTTAGTCAGGGTCAGACAAAATAAACTGGCCAACACCCTCACTTCGACTTCCCCGCAGCCTTCCTCGAAACGAGCTGTGTTCACAGCAGCCTGACTAACAAGGTGAGGGATCAACTTGATCCCCGTAGTAGAGTTGAAGCCAAGCATAGCATAACCGCATCAGCACGCTTGGGATGTGAGGTAAGCTACTGAAAACCCGCCGCTTAACGTTCTTTTCAAGTCGGACAAAAGAGTAAGGCTACTCATTGTGGAGATTCGCAAACATCCCCATAATGCAGCTATAAAAAAACGCGTTCTCTAACAATCTGAAAGGTACGCTCTTCTACCAAACCGAATGGGGAGGAAGACTAACGTCTTGTCAGGCAAAACATACTGATCAGACATGTTAGTTAGGGTCAGGCAAAATATACCGATCAGACATGTTAGGGTCAGGCAAAATATGCTGATCAGACAAGTTAGGGTCAGGCAAAGTATGCTGATCAGACAAGTTAGGGTCAAGCAAAATTTACTGATCAGACAAGTTAGGGTCAAGCAAAATATACTGATCCGGCATGTTAGGGTCAGGCAAAATATGCTGATCAGACAAGTTAGGGTCAGGCAAAATATGCTGATCAGACATTTTAGGGTCAGGCAAAATATGCTGATCAGACATGTTAGAGTCAGGCAAAATATACTGATCAGACAAGTTAGGGTCAGGCAAAATATGCTGATCAGACATTTTAGGGTCAGGCAAAATATGCTGATCAGACATGTTAGGGTCAGGCAAAATATACTGGCCACGCCCCTCACCTCGGCTTCCTAGAAACCCTCCCTGAAAACGGGCTATTTTCAAGGCAGCCTGGCTGCAAGGTGAGGGATCGACGTAATCCCTGTATTAGTGAGTGACACTCAGGTGTATCCAAGCATAGCACACCACCCTGAAGGACTCTGGTCCACCTTCATCAGCACGCTCGGGATGTGAGGAAGGCTACTGCAACCCGCCACTTAACGTCATTTTCATGGAGCACAAAAGAGTCATTCGTTCTTAGTCGACCTGCACTTCTATAGGGGTAGATGCTTCTGTGCAGATCCCAGCTCTGGCGTGAGCTGGATGTATCCGGGTGGAGGATGTCCTTCTTAGCGGGCTACCCTCGAGCAGCTTATTACTCCGCTGCGTTGGGACATGTGCCGTAGATGGTGGTTAGCTGATGTGCGAATCAATCTTAATAGACACAAATACTAGAGCAAAGTAGACCTGCAGCCTGTTAGGCGCCACCTATGCTGCTCTAAACAAACCACCTAACCATGGCCGGTGTTATGCCCATCGCATACAGATAGTCGCCTCTTACGACATGCTATCTGTGGGGCAGTGGTGCTATTCTTGTCTCGTCATACACAAAGATATACGGAGGACCACTCGGGCACACAAGAGTAACATACTCATTGTGGGCATTCGCAAACAACAACAACCAAACTGAATGTTGAGCGCTAAACACAACCAAGAGATTGAACTGTTGTCAGTGAAGCGTAACTGTGTCTTCTTTTATTCGATGCTTCAAGAATGTTTCTAGATCAGGACGCTGAGCAGCGCATGATCTGCAGCGTTCAGGACCCGTAGCTGACCGCTAGCGTCAGGGCCAGCGAACCAGAGCTTCCAAGACCATTCTACACCTCCACGCGTTGATCCTGGATAACAGGCTAAAACAGAGCGGACTAGCTAATGAGAAGGGATCGAAGACGGAAAAGCTAACCCGGTACTCAAAAATGTCTGCTGAATTCGGATGTGTCGGACCTAAAGGTGCAAATATCGCAGTCAAGCTGTAAAGTACGACACAACCCATTCCGTAGTCTATTCTGCTACTTACATCCCTTTCAGGTTTTGGTAGAGGGAGATTAAGAAAGAACGAACGAAGCCAAGCCAAGCCATATTCAGGCCCTTTGAAAAGTACGTGCTTCTACCAAACTGAACGCTGAACACAAGGGATTGCTCTGTCAGTGAAGCGTAACTACGTCTTCCTTTATTCGATGCTTCACGGCTGTTTCGCTATTTATTTCCAATATAAAAGGCTGCACATCAGTTCCGTGACATCGAAACCGCCGATTCAATCATCCACAAAAGACAACAAACGAGAGTCCTACTAGTATTCACTACAAATGCGCGTGACAACCAAGAAACACCAGGCACCAACTCTGTTCACGCATCCACTACATTCTTTTATAGACATGACAGCTGGAATACCAAGCAGGATTCCAACGCTATTGTGCATATAAAAACAATAATGCACCACAAATTCCGGACGCCAGGTAGAGTATAAATATTTCCGTGGGGACTAACATTTCAGGACCAGTATCATATTTACTTGCACAATTTCCCCCACCGCGTATATGAAAAACTTCAATTTTAAGGGACACACCATGTAATATTTCAGTAATGAAAGCCTAACAAATACAAGGTGTCCATTCGTTACCGGCCCCTGATTTTCAGTTACAACTTTTGGTGTGTCAGAAACACAATGAGCTCATAATCAATGTTGCAAGTGGCCACACTTAGCGCCAAAGCATGCATGCCCACGCCTCACCATGTTACGGGAGGTATTTGCCAACGCATCTGGGAAGGAAGACTAAGGTCTGGTCAGGCAAACTATACTGGACGAGACCCTCACCTTGGCTTTCTCGTAGCCCTTCCTGGAAACGGGCTGTTTTTATGGCAGCCTGCCATAAGGTAAGGGATCGACGTGATCCACGTAGTAGTGAGCGACATGAAGATGAAGCCACTGATACCACAACCTACTGGAGAACTCCAGTCCACCTTCATCAGCACGCTCGGGATGTCAGGAAACTACAACAAACCGCCACTAAACGTCCTTTTCAGGGAGCACAAAAAAGTAAATCTACCCATTGTGGGCATTCTTTCTTCTTCTTCGTACGCTGTCAGACATCGACCTTTATTTTTTCGAAAAAAAGCGGCGATCATCCTGAGGCTATCGACACTGCCGGGCATTCTTTCAACAACTAACGCATCACGAGTTACAGACTCAGTTTCCCGCCGAATATTTTCTTGTAGTTTCATGAGATTCCTTGGCTTGTTGAGAAACACTTTCCCTTTCGGCATGCCCAATAGGAAGAAATCGGTTAGGGTAAAGTCAGGCGGCCATGGTGGCTAAAGTCACTTAGAAATTACACGATCTTCAAAGAAGGAAGTATTTCAGCCATGCAGACTGTTGAGGTGGGGCATGTAGCTCCATCCTGCTAAAAACATCCAGTACGTAGTTCCTTGTCGCCAAACTGGTTCAGGGTATGTCCATGTCAAATTATATTGAATTGCGTTCATTGGTTTGACAGTTGTAAGGGAAAACCAGGAGCCGACTGCGATATACCTATTTATATCATCGTTATCATTGACGTCTCAGTCCATACAGACCATGCGCGTGACGCCCTGGGAGTTTTGCCCTGCCCTGTCTCCTGTATTTCGACACTGTCTGCTGTGACTGTAAACGCCGATCCCTGCCACAGATCGTACATACATGTTGAGGAGGCTGGCTTGGCGGTGTGATCCTCGATCTCTTCAGTCTGTCTCTTTTCTCTGCAGCCTGGAGGTCTCTACTATGCTCCTTTCAATGGTCTCCAAACAGATATGTCAGCCCATGACGTAACATGCATGCCGTGTCAGCCCATGACGTAACATGCATGCCGTGTCAGCCCATGACGTAACATACATGCCGTGTCAGCCCATGACGTAACATGCATGCCGTGTCAGCCCATGACGTAACATGCATGCCGTGTCAGCCCATGACGTAACATACATGCCAAGTTAGTGCTATAGCACAGGCTGCTGTCGGGGATGACATGTTAGACTTTGTTGTACTAGGCTCATGCCTTTGATGAGTTGAAGAGATGTGTTCCCTTCCTCGTTTTTCGTTCTCTAGCATTAGACCAAGTACTCGTTTAAAACTGAAGCAAAGCCACTACCCACAGGAAACCCACAAATTGTCATCTGGGTGGGGATGAGAAATTCCTAATGCAGAGTTTAAGGACATCTACTTTAGTAGCTCTTCAACTGTGCTTTGTATACATGTGACTGCCCCTCCCCCTCTTTAATAACCTTGAGTTTAAGAGCACTTAGATGACATGAAACAATGTCTTGACATTCCGAGCTCGACGGATAAAGCATCCCATTCCTCGCATACATTTGACAGCGAAAGGACATCGAGTTTTTAGTAATCGTCATTACAAACAAAATGAAATCCTTACCAAACAATTCTTTAACCGACAAGGGATGTTTAGAACTTGGGTGACTGCTGTTTCTGAAGTGATTGCCGAAACAGTGCCGATGATTCGATTATCAATGAGCGCAATGGGAGATGGGACAATGTTGGTTGGCGTGTGTCCATCATTTGTTGGTAACACTTTTAGGCCTCATGTGTGCGCAAAGCCCGTTACGTATTCTTGTCATGTGTAAAACCGTTTGTAAATGTGCGTGCGTATGTATGTATGTATGTATGTATGTATGTATGTATGTATGTATGTATGTATGTATGTGGAGCCGCGTAGCGTAGTGGTTAGCGAGCTGGCTTCGCACCTGAGTGGTCCTGGGTTCATTCTCCAGTTGAGAAGGAAA
This sequence comes from Ariolimax columbianus, assembly GCA_036924085.1. NCBI lineage: Eukaryota > Metazoa > Mollusca > Gastropoda > Stylommatophora > Arionidae > Ariolimax > Ariolimax columbianus. The sequence continues at coordinate 30,844,269 of JAVGWX010000015.1, forward strand.
CGTTTTTCAGACCGCAAGGGCTCTCCGGTTGACCTAGCCTTAAATGGGTACCGGTTCAGTCTGGGAAGTAACAGGGGCGAGGGAGAGATGGCTGCCGCCCTCATATAGCAGAGCTTTTGAAATGTGAGATCGCTAACACCTCACACCCCAACGGCAGTAATGCTATGGGTTACTATATGTATGTATGTATACATGCATGCTTGTATGTATGTGTGTGAGTGTATGCTTGTGTGTATGTATGCTTGTATGTATGTATGTATGCATATGTTCCAGCAAACTGTGTTTGCATTTATGGATGGAGGACAATCGTTACAAGAAAGTTTCAAAAGACCCATGGTCTCAATGGAGCCTGCACCATCAGTTGCCTCCACTCGTCTTGCCATTGGTCCGAGGTAGCTAAAGACGAGAGAGTGAGGTTGATGACCAATGCAGTTACTTTCTCGCTATAATTCCAGTACAGCGCAAGTTACATCATCCAGGCAAAACCCGCCGGATGCTGTGTCATCTTCGTTTGTGATGGGCAATATAACCTTAATATAACAAATTTATATAATCATTCTTCTTCTGTTTCTTCTTCGTACGCTGTCAAACGTCAACCTGTATTTATTCAAAGAAAGCAGCTGTCATCCCGAGGCTGTCGACAATGCCATAGAGCTTGTCTAGTGTTGGCACTGGTATTGGCCACATGTGCTTTCTCTGGTCCTCGTATGTCCGGCAATTTTGCAGCAGATGTTCAGTGATCATTTTCCCTGTGCCACTGGTGCATTCGCCAGTGCTACCTATCTTCAGTTTATTGAATAGATGGTATCTCCGTCTGTTGTGGCCTGTGCGGAGTCTGAAGACCACGACCTGCTCTCTTCTGTTCAACTGGTAATAGGCATCATTTTTTTGTGTGTAGCCAGTATGTTCTGTTTCCCATTTGGCCATGTATCTAGCCCTAAAAAGCCTTTTGGACTCTTCGTAGGTCATACTAGAATCTGGTTGTGGTAGTCTTGTACCTTCTGACTACGGCCAGGGCATCTGTAAACAGGACTATCTGGCTTTCATTGCTTTCGCCTGTGAGCATTACTTCTACTGCAGCCCTCAGTGCCTCTGCCTCCGCTCTGAAATTGCTTGAGAATTTTCCAGTTGCCACTGACAGTGTTATTTTTCTACCATTTGGTAGGCTCAGGAATACCCCTGCCCCCCCCGTTCTGTGTTGTGTTTGGTACAGAATCGTCGCTGTATGCATGGGTCCAGTCCATGCTTGGGTAGTTTTCCATTATGTACATCAGGGTTATGTCTCTTCTTTCTTTTTCAGTCTGGCTGTTCTTGTTTCCAATACCTGCTATATTTTCTACCACCTCCGGAATGATATACTGCTTCCAGGTGGGTTTGCGTACAGTAGGGCTTTGGTATTGTTACGGTGTTCATAGGGTCTTCGCTCATCTTTGCTTTGGCTATTTCTGCAAAGTTTCTCCGCTTTAGTTTCCCATTTCCAAATCTATTTAGGCTGTGATGCATTGGATGATCTGTCAGTCTTCTGAGTTTCTCTGCTTGCTGCTGGGCTCTGCAGTCTCTTCTGTCGGTCATGGATTGCAGATTTGTAATCTTTTCAAGTTCTACAATTGGCGTTGACTTTATGTCTTCTGTTATAACTCTCATGGCTTGGTTTTGAAGTTTGCTAATTTTATCAAAGTTCGCCTTTACTGCTGTTGTCCATGCCGCAATGCCATACCCGAGAACTGGTCTCACTCTTCCAGTGTACAGTTTCTTTAGTATTCTTTCGTCTGCTCCCCAGCTTGTGCCAGCAAGTTTCCTCATGATTGCCATTCTTTGTCTGGCTCTCATTCGGTTTCTCTCGATCTGACTTTTCCATGTCATGCGCCGATCAAATGTGAATCCCAGGTAGTTTGAGTTGTCGTTTGGCCGCAGATATTTGCCGTTAAGACGTATTTTGGTGTTCTGTGGTTTATTTGAAAGCGAGAATATTGTACATGTTGTTTTTTCTTCATTTATTTTGACCAGCCATGAGTTCGCCCACTCTTCCAGCGATGTTAGGGCCTGCTGCATCCGATTGTTTGCTATGGTGAGATTTTTTTCAGAGGTCCACGTAGCCAGATCGTCTGCAAACATGGTTCTGTGGACTCTTCTTGGTATATTCTCAGTGATGTTTTTTATATATAACAGGAAAAGTGTGGGTGACAGTACTCCCCCACGGGGTACTCCCTGCTCCAGTGTCACCTTTTTGTACTTGAACTCTGGCTGTTCTGTTTTCGAGGTAGTGGCTGATCCATCTGTACATTTTCCCACATACTTCACTTCTTCGTAGCTTGACTTTAAGTCCCTCTTTCCACACCTTGTCAAATGCCTTCTCTAAATCCACCCAAACCGCTACTGTGTGTTTTTTCTCCTGGTAAGCATCCTCTATTTCCTGTGCTATGAGAGTGATCTGGTTCTCAATGGATCTGTGTTGTCTAAATCCTGCTTGCTGTGGGATTAATATGTGTTTTTCTTCCAGGTGCCACATCAGTATGATGTTTATCATACGCTCCATCAGTTTGCCTACAGAGCTAAGTAGACTGATGGGCCTGTATCCATTTGGATCTGTTCTATCTTTTTCTTTCTTTGGTACTGGTATAAGTACAGCGTCTTTCCATGCCTGCGGTACAATTCCCCTTTTCCAGCTTTGGTTCAGGACTGATAGTAACTTTCTCTTTGCTGTTTGGCCCAACCCCATCAGCATTTCGTTTGTTACCCCATCTTTTCCGGGCGATTTCTTGTTCTTTTCTCATGGCCTCCTCCATTTCATTCATTGTTAGTTTTGCCATCATGTGCTCCTCTGGTGGCATCTTGATGTTGTCGTGGCTCTTTTGTTCTTCACTAATGTCTGTATGCCTGTCTGTATGGACATCAATGTGGTTTGCTCTGGCAAAATGTTCTATAAAAGCGTTTGCTGCTTTTTTTCCGGTAAGCATGTTGTAGCCCTGCTTGATGGTAATTTGTTTATTTGATGGTGTTTCGTCATTCATGGCTCTGACTAAATTACATAGTTTGTTCCCTTCTTTGTCTATATTGAGGCTTTCTGTTTTGTTTTTCCGGCTGTCTTTTGTTATTTGGTTAAGTGTTCTTTTGTATTTCGCAGTGATGGCATTGAGGGCGATATTGGCTTCCATAGATTGCTCTATCTCTGCCATGTTCTTAGCCTTTGAGACTTCATCCTCCGCTTTCTGCAGTTCACGATTCCAATATGGCTTGTAGTTTTTCCTTGCCCCTCTTGGGATGGTTTCTGTGGCTGCTTGCAGTATTACTTTGCTTAGGTTTTCCCCCATAGGTTTCATATTGTTATTTCGTGTGTTGATGGTTTCACACAGTCCATCTGTCAGGATTGCAAATCTGTCCCAGACGGCTCGTCTATAGTTCCAACATGGCAGCGGTTTTATTTCCTGGGGGCCTACTTCCATATCAATTTCTAGCCTAATTGGCCCGTGGTCGCTACCTGCCAATTGGTCGAGCACTTGACGATCTATTTTGTGGATATATTCATTCAAAACCGACAAGTAAAACAGGTGAAAAATATCACGTACCTTAGTAACAATCTCAGCAGATGGCAAAGGCGACACCGGAATCAAAAACATGTAATAAAGCAACTCAAATCACTGGGCAAATATGCCCGATATTACACTGTAAACACGTGACAATGAATACAACAATAACGCTATACAACACAATATTCATACCCACATTATGCTATCAGTGCCAGAATTAGAAATTACCACCAAAAAAAAAGTTAAGACACATCGTAACAACGGAGATGAAAAGCCTGCGCAGAATGCTTGAAGTAACAATAATGGATAGAATCAGAAACGAAGATATTAGCAGACAGGTAGGTACAACACCAGTGCTAGGTCTCATCAATGGACAGCATACGAAATAGTTGGGTCACGTGGTACGCCAAACACTAGATAGTATCCCTCAGAGCTTTGCTTTACAGATACAATGGATACAAAGCCAAGGGCCGACCACACCAAAGATGGATAGCAGAAATAACAGAAGCAGTGAAACTCCCCATATACGAAGCACATACAAGGGCCCGATCAAGAAACCTCTTAATAACCTGACGCTGAAAGGCACAAGCAGGAAAAAGGGAAAAGAATATATATATATATATATCTGAAAAGCTTTGCCACAACACAGATATGTGACTCAAAAGTTAAAGGATTCAGTTAGCAGGATAACCCTTTTTTTCAAGTGTCTTGACAAGTCAGTGGCAACGTCCATTCGTCACTTGGACGTTTGTGGTGGAATTGCTTGTACTAAGTACAAGTCGAATGGCTAATACCAGCCTCGAGGACCTACTACGTTCTTCGTGTATAAACTGTTTTAGTGTATGGACGAATCAACAATTGCACTTGTGGAGCCCGAGTGTGTGACGAAGAATAGTAACCAGCCAGGCAATTAGTAAGACTTGATTATTGAAATAGTAGATGTATGCCACGAGTAAATTATGACAGTATAATCAGCAATCAACAACGGCTAGTAAATTATGACAGTGTAATTGATAATCCACAACCGCCAGTCAAATGTTATCGATAATCCACAACCGCAAGATAAATGTAAACGAACTTCCACAACCGCAAGACGAATGTAATCGAAAATCCACAACCGCAAGACAAATGTAATTAGTAATTCACAGCCATCCAGCAATCAATTGAGCAACACAACATGTCCAGCTAATGGTACCCACAAATCTTGTATCGTTCAAGAAAGTCATCTAAAAAGTTGATGGTAGTTCTCATACTTATATGATCCAACATCCACTCCACTACAGCATACACTACACTACAACACCCACTCCACTACAGCATACACTACACTACAACACCCACTCCACTACAACACCCACTCCACTACATCACCCACTCCACTACAACACCCACTCCACTACAGCACCCACTCCACTACAACACCCACTCCACTACAACATCCACTCCACTACAACATTTACTATACGACAGCATCCACTACACTACAACATCCACTCCACTACAACCGCCACTCCACTTCAACATCCACTCCACTACAGCATCCACTCCACTACAGCATCCACTCCACTACAACATCCACTACACTACAACATCCACTCCACTACAACATCCACTCCACTACAACATCCACTCCACTACAACAACCACGATATGTGAAAAAGCTTATTACCAACTGGACCTCCATAGCCCAGGATAGAGATCGTTGAAGACGAGGTTGGGACCCACATCGATAGAATCCCCGGGTCACCAAGTAATGGAGCAATGTACATGATTGCCTTACCCCAGAATGCATTTGCCCGCGCGACAAAGCACGTTCGAGAAAACATCCAATCGTTACCAATGCGGAAATTCACAATCAAACTACGGTGACTGGTTTTATGTGTTCTAGCAATTACACCAACAGTAATACCCATACACTTTGCCGTCCGCTGAAATATACTGGTCTTAATACAGTGAAACGTAACGTAACGAGAAATATGCGCCGGGCGAAGTCTCACATTTCCACACAGTGCCCGTACAACATTCAGCTCGGCTCACTCAGTGTGTAACAGATTACACTATTCAATATACTAACTCTTCCTGACGTAATGAACGGACTAGGAGAGAAGAAAAGGTTCAAAGAATCACCTACAGCTCAGCGTTAATGTAATAGTAAACAGCACGAAGAGATAATACACTTCGAGTTCTTGAGTTGTTCGTGCTCATGAGTTTCGTGCACGTGAGTTCATACTCCTGAGTTCGTGCACATGAGTTCGTGCTTCTGACAGGTTCAATTAAACCGAAACGGCCATGAGAGAGGGTTACAATATGAGGGGCCACAGTTCTTCCAGGACTTGAGAAGGGAGAGGGAATGGGAGGGGAGTAGGATGGGGATAGCAACACAACCCAGTAAAAATTGGTTGTGAGGGAAACAGCTTGTGAAATCGCACAACTTCTAGAATAGTAAACGTCAACCTCTTTGGATAGTGGGCAGGAGATCGGGCCCAGCAACTGAAAATATACATTGTGGGTAATGGTGCGCCCATGCTCGGCACTACAGTCCACTGGTGTCGGGGTCGGCTAGCTCCTCTTCGGAGGGGGTGAAAAGTGAAATAAGTAGCCTGGCGATAAAGTGGGTACACAAGTCAACCTCACCTCCACGGGGTGCAAACCGGGCAACTATGACCTTGAGGTCATATAGGCTAAAGAAGTGCTGGCTCGCCTGGAGGGATGGGCTCTTCTCGGTCAGATTTAGGCCCACAGCTTTGGAGAGGAGATGGGCACCGCCAAGCGTCAGTGGCCCAAGATACACCCATGATGACACAACCAGAATCTACTATACCGGCCCCGGTCGAAGCCAGGGTTAACAGCAACCCTTTCCCGGCACTAAATATATATCCTGGCCCGGGTGGTACTAACATTAATTTAGGTGTGTATTAATAATAGTTGGCCATCACAAGCGAAGATGGCGACAGCATCAGACAACTGCTGCGAAATGTGTTCTACGGTGGATCTAAGGACCAATCCTGGAACGGCAAATCCTGCGATATACATGTCACACGTGCTCGGAACTGGCTGTGGAATCGGTGATACTAGCTCGCCAGGTGGTACGGTATTGTGCGAGCATCTCCCAGGAGGTGACGTCAATTTTGAAGCATTTCAGAGGCACTTTAAAGGGGTCTCTGTAGCGTTTCTTGTACCCTCCTGCCTGTTGCGTATTTAAAACCTGGGCCAGGTGTGTATTTAAAACCTGCGCCAGGTGTGTATTTAAAATCTGCGCCAGGTGTGTATTTTAAACCTGCACCAGGTGTGTATTTAAAACCTGGGCCAGGTGTGTATTTAAAACCTGGGCCAGGTGTGTATTTAAAATCTGCGCCAGGTGTGTATTTAAAACCTGCGCCAGGTGTGTATTTAAAACGTCACTACGGTCTCGTGCAACCATCTCCCGGGAGGTGACATCCCTATTTAAGCATGTCAGACACTTTCAATGTGTCTCTGTAGTGTTTCTTCTGCCCTTCTGGTGGAGCACCTGCCTGCTGTGTCAGGTGTGTATTTAAACCGTGATTTAGAACCGTATCAATTTGATAGTATATAAATACATACACAGCACTGGTAATACAAGTCCTAACACTTATGGTATACAAGGTGACCGGGAAAAACCATTACCCACACCGAACCAGTAGATAACCTTACCGCTAACCTTGAATCAAGTCCATTATGTTTAGTATTACGACATAGGAACATCGAAAGAAACCAAATGGGAGTTTGCAGCACACAATAATCTGCGTAAAGAATTCTTTCAGACCTGGAAGACACGGGCACTATGGCTAACTTCAATGCGAAATCAGTTGACCGCGAATCAGAAAAAATGCCAAGACATGTCTGTATTAACAGTTTTGTACAGCGACTAAGGAATTCTTTCAGACATGGAAAGCACAGCAGTCGTCGTGAGCTGTTTTGTATGGAAAATGAGAGCAACAAAGCGTTCGGTAAACGTGTGATCAGTGAATGGGTTATTACGTTCTGGCCTTATCGGACTATGGCTAACTTCAATGCAAAATCAGTTGACCGCAAATCAGAAAAATGCCAAGACATGTTGTCTGTATAAATAGTTTCGTACAGCGACTAAGGAAATGTACAGTGACGAGAGGAGGTCGTGTGGAACACGTCATGCAACTTTGAAGCACTAAATGACTGGTAAATATATATTTCAGGTTTCATTATCCACACCACCACAAGCCAATCGCATGTTTGTCAGCACACTCGAGTGTAAGTAAACAAAGACTGCTACATCGTCACAGTGATTGCCTATATGTTATTAAATCTATTCCAAAATTTGTTTTAATTACAACTCATAAAGTGATATCTTGATTCATTTTGTGGGTTTAGTTTTTTCTCGGGTCTCTTTTAGTATTACTTTCTTAATTTATTAGATATAATATGAGTGTGGTCCGCCGCATCTGCTCAATGCCAGGAAGAAGGTCGGAGACTCCTTTACTAGTAGATCCAGAAGACGGCATGAACATCTATCTCGCAGAGAAACACATCCCAGATAGCAGAGTTAGAACAATCAAATAGACAAATTACATGGACCCAAGAACAATCAAATAGACAAATTACATGGACCAAAGTACAATCAAATAGACAAATTACATGGACCCAAGAACAATCAAATATAGACAAATCACATGGACCCAAGAACAATCAAAAAGACAAATCACATGGACCCAAGAACAATCAAATAGACAAATCACATGGGTGCTAATAGAAAGTGAGAACAATCAAATAGAAAATCGCATGTACCCTAGAACAATCAAATAGAAAATCACAGGGGTTCTAATAGTAGAGTGAGAACATTCAAATGGAAAATCACATAGACCCAAACACAATCAAATAGAAAATCACATGAACTCAAGAACAATCAAATAGAAAATCGTATGGGCCCTAATAGTATAGTGGGAACAATCAAATAGAAAATCGCATGGACCCAAGAACAATCAAATAGAAAATCGCATGGACCCAAGAACAATCAAATAGACAATTGCATGGGCCCTAATAGTATAGTGGGAAAAATCAAATAGAAAATCGCATGGACCCCAGAGCAATCAAATAGAAAAATTACATGGGCCCAAGAACAATCAAATAAAAAACGCGTGGACCCCAGAGCATTCAAATAGAAAAATTACATGGACCCAAGAACAATCAAATAAAAAACGCGTGGACCCCAGAGCATTCAAATAGAAAAATTACATGGACCCAAGAACAATCAAATAAAAAACCAATCACGTGTATCCTTATCGTCTCGAACTTCCTTTCTGCTCATCACGAAATTTGCTTTAGATGTTGGAGGTTGCCAGCCTAATGCACAACCCTGGCTAGCTGCCTTTAAAAATATGATTAGGATGTTACAGTGGACCTACTTTTTCATCCCCGATACAACTCGGGTTAATCACTCAAATAACCCAAATAAAAATACACGAAAAGCTAAAGATAGCTTCTGCTACCTGACAGCAGGCATAAACCTGCCTGTTTGAGCATCGGAATCCCAAGTGAGTAAATAAAACAAGTAAATGTGCGAATAAAGCAGAGTCAATGTTCAATATCCAAAGTCAAAGCTAAGACTAGTTCCAAACACAAACACCAAATACAGTCGAGCGCGGTTATCCACTTTAGTTGGTTAGCGAAGAGTTAATCATTCAGGTGAAACATACTGATCAAGACCCCGCCCCCCTGGCGTCCGCGCATGTGCTCATGAAAAATTGCTGTGGCATAGCAGTCTGGCCAACGAAGGGAGCATCGAGACTGTATCCCTAATAGTGACGAGTCTCGCATTTGTGCTACAGCCAGAAGGGCCCCTGGTCTACTTCCTCAAATAGGCATCGTGACGTTTTAATGAGTAGGCCTCGTGACGTATTAATGAGTAGGCCTCGAGACGTAATTAGTAGGACCCGTGACGTAATAATGAGTATGCCTCGTGACGTAATACTGAGGATCTGTTAAGTTGTGCCGTAGTTTACAGCAAGGCTGGGATATCTGCACCTTTCGGATTGACACATTACAATCGGATCTTTTTCAGTACCGGGTTTGCTTTCCCATTACGATTCCTATCCCTTGGTTAGTGACTAGTGCAACCTGTTTCCATGGTCGCCAGGTAGCGGCGAAGTAGGGTCCTTGTCAGCTATGGTTCTCTGACCTTTGCTGTAAGCATCCAGCTTTGTCAGTTATGGTTCTCTGACCTTTGCTGTAAGCATCCAGCTTTGTCAGTTATGGTTCTCTGACCTTTGCTGTAAGCATCCAGCTTTGTCAGTTATGGTTCTCTGACCTTTGCTGTAAGCAACCAGCTTTGTCAGTTATGGTTCTCTGACCTTTGCTGTAAGCAACCAGCTTTGTCAGTTATGGTTCTCTGACCTTTGCTGTAAGCAACCAGCTTTGTCAGTTATGGTTCTCTGACCTTTGCTGTAAGCATCCAGCTTTGTCAGCTATGGTTCTCTGACCTTTGCTGTAAGTAACCGGCTTTGTCAGCTATGGTTCTCTGACCTTTGTTGTAAGCAACCAGCTTTGTCAGCTATGGTTCTCTGACCTTTGCTGTAAGTAACCGGCTTTGTCAGCTATGGTTCTCTGACCTTTGCTGTAAGCAACCAGCTTTGTCAGCTATGGTTCTCTGACCTTTGCTGTAAGCAACCAGCTTTGTCAGCTATGGTTCTCTGACCTTTGCTGTAAGCAACCAGCTTTGTCAGCTATGGTTCTCTGACCTTTGCTGTAAGCATCCAGCTTTGTCAGCTATGGTTCTCTGACCTTTGCTGTAAGCAACCAGCTTTGTCAGTTATGGTTCTCTGACCTTTGCTGTACGCAACCAGCTTTGTCAGTTATGGTTCTCTGACCTTTGCTGTAAGCAACCAGCTTTGTCAGTTATGGTTCTCTGACCTTTGCTGTAAGCAACCAGCTTTGTCAGTTATGGTTCTCTGACCTTTGCTGTAAGCAACCAGCTTTGTCAGTTATGGTTCTCTGACCTTTGCTGTAAGCATCCAGCTTTGTCAGCTATGGTTCTCTGACCTTTGCTGTAAGTAACCGGCTTTGTCAGCTATGGTTCTCTGACCTTTGTTGTAAGCAACCAGCTTTGTCAGCTATGGTTCTCTGACCTTTGCTGTAAGTAACCGGCTTTGTCAGCTATGGTTCTCTGACCTTTGCTGTAAGCAACCAGCTTTGTCAGCTATGGTTCTCTGACCTTTGCTGTAAGCAGCCAGCTTTGTCAGCTATGGTTCTCTGACCTTTGCTGTAAGCAACCAGCTTTGTCAGCTATGGTTCTCTGACCTTTGCTGTAAGCAACCAGCTTTGTCAGCTCATTCACTGCTGCATCTTGGTCCCCGTTATCGGGGATGAAGTGTTAGAGACTTCATTGTACAAGGCCCCAGCTTGTGCTGAGGTAGCCAGTTCCCTTTCTTGCTACTTTGACATGGCACAGCACCGGCCATGGTTACGTTATGTGGTTTGTTTAGAGTAGCATAGATGGTGAATAACAGGCTGCGGGTCTACTTTGATTTAGTGTTTGAGTCTATTAAGATGGACTAGCACATCGGTTAAATACCCTACGCGGCATTTGTTCCAACACTGTGGAGTAATAAACTGCTCGATCCTAGTCCGATAAGCAGGAAATCCTCCTCCCGGCTACATTCAGCTCATGCCAGAGGTGTCTGCCCCTGTAGAAGTACAGGTCGCCTATAAATTAAGTGCAGTCTAAATTATTTATTTTTGTTTATCCGGACAGAGTAACCAAATGTATCACCGAGGCTTTGTACCCGCCTCCTTTTGATTGATTGAAGAGTATTATAACCGCTTACCCACCTTCAGCACGACAATAACCAGTTTGAAAACAACGAGCATAACCCACAGAAAACACTCCAGGAACAATCCACAGAATATTCTCAGTTTCGTCACAATGCACAAGTCCACAAACTTCCCCTGTGGGCAAGTTTGGTCCGTGCACAATGTAGCTACTCCATCGTGTTTGCTATACTTCAACAACACAATAGAGGCCGCGGAACAAGGGTGCGACAGTTCATAACGCGCGGGCTACACACCTTACGTTGGGCACTGCTGTGCAGAGAGGCAGAAGGAAGACAACGCGAAAGACGGACAGACAGCTTACAATAACACTGGCCTACAACTACAAACCCTACACACAGTCCAGGTGAAGAAACTTCAGCCATCTTCCCCTTTTAAACGCAGCACAAGCAGACGTCAAGATACGGAAGTAACAATAAATTGTATTTAAATAAAATGTATAATTAAGCTCAAGATAGACGCAGTAATACTTTTTTTCCGAAATGATGTAATTTACATTTGGTTGTACATACGAGCTGTGTTCAAAAATTATCCGACCGTAACTTTTTCCGTAGAAACAAATTACGCATGGGTGTTATCCTTCAGAATGGAGGTATACGGAACCGTCATGCGCATGTGTGCATTTTTTTCTTTCCCGCAGATTGCGTCAGTCAGCCTTTCTGTGCTGAGTGTAGTGAGCACCCGTCCGGTTTTCATTCACCATGAAATGACGCACGGGCATAGTCTATGTTAACCGTTTTCTTTGACTCCCGTGGGGTTGTGCATCACGAGAACGCACAAGGTCAAAACATAACCAAAGACTACTACATTGAGGTCATCCGTCGTCTCCGTGATGCTGTCCGACGCAATCGACCGGACCTGCGAACAACGGCAACTTGGCAGCTCCATCATGACAACGTAACCCGCCCATTCTTCGCATCTGATTCAGACTTTCTTGGCCCAAACACAACCTTCCTCTGCTTCGCCAGGCTCCCTATTCTCCCGACATGGCTCCTTGCGATTTTTGACTGTTCCCTAAACTGAAAATTCACTCCAGGGAGTCCGATTTCAGTCACGAGAAGACATTACGGGGAATGTGACGATTAAGATGCCTTGCTGAAATGTTCCCAACAATGACAGGACCGTTGAGAGAAGTGTGTGGAGTCCCAAGGACCGTTGAGAGAAGTGTGTGGAGTCCAAAGGACCGTTGAGAGAAGTGTGTGGAGTCCCAAGGACCGATGAGAGAAGTGTGTGGAGTCCCAAGGACCGTTGAGAGAAGTGTGTGGAGTCCCAAGGACCGTTGAGAGAAGTGTGTGGAGTCCCAAGGACCGTTGAGAGAAGTGTGTGGAGTCCCAAGGACCGTTGAGAGAAGTGTGTGGAGTCCCAAGGACCGTTGAGAGAAGTGTGTGGAGTCCCAAGGACCGTTGAGAGAAGTGTGTGGAGTCCCAAGGACCGTTGAGAGAAGTGTGTGGAGTCCCAAGGACCGTTGAGAGAAGTGTGTGGAGTCCCAAGGAGAATACTTCGAAGGGGATTAGGTTTTCAAACTTAAAAGTGAGAAATTGTATTTTTCCGGCCCAAAGGTCGGATACTTTTTGAACACACTTCGAACACTCGGTGTTTGCCGGGCGACCTGATGTTGTTCGGCACACTCCTGTCAGTTAGTCAACCTTGTGATGTGTTTAGGCCCTTGTGGATTAACGCATTCGTTTGAAATAACCACAGGTAAATGAATGGCAAGGTTGTGTGCTTTCACTTTTCTCTGTATCAACATTTGCTTGGACTAGAACAACAGAAGCCAGTCAAATCGCTACAACTGAATTGGAATCCAAATAGGAAGCTAACCTTTGCAGACGACCAAAGGGCCCCTTGTGGCGGGAGAAGCAAAGAGGAAAGGGCGAACAGGTGATTAGACCCGCTACATCTCCAATGCGTTACAGTCAAAAGTGTTTAAATTCAAGAAGGTGTGCATGGGGTAGCAACCTCATTATCATCATGTAGCATGCTCTTCGCAGAACGTCGCTCTGATAACAGCCGATCTGTAAGACGATCGGATCTTTTACCAGCTCTCCCGCGTCTGTCCCTGTCATTCTCAGAACCTCTTTGGTGTCAAGTTTCCATCTTCTACTCTGTCTGTCTCTGACTCGCTTTCCATGTGATGTTCGCCCATCACATGTGATGAAGACCACTGCCATTGTCTCTGTCCATCACTGTGGACAATCCATTCTCTTGCTCTGTGTCAGCTGCAATGGGTATTTGCGTGGTGAACTGATTTAAAGTGAGGAAGAAACGGCGCAATTTGTCAACCTCACTCTTCCATCCGAGCTACCTTTAGACAGTGGCAAGACACCGAGGCGACTGGAGATAGCATGTAGATTTTTCCTTTGGGTTTACTCCCAAAGCCTTTTCCGTAAACAGGTATACCACAAGGCAGCGGATGATATGGGGGAGGGGAGGGGGGGGTTACATCTATCGTTGTGGGTCATGCCTTTCCCATAACCGCAAGATGTCGTAGGGACATCACGCAGCTTGTGAATGATGTGCTCGACATCTCTCCCGCACGAGGTGTTCTAGTCTATTATAGTCACGTGTCTACATTTCACAGTCGCACCAAAACCGACACTGTCTGCAGCTAGGGCGAAGGGCTCGTGAAGTTCAGCTGTTTGAACTAGACCGTGAAAATGCGACCCGGTTTTAACCGTAATTTATTTAGCCAATCTCCATGTTAGGATAATCGGAGACAAGACAAGACGAAAAATTAACTAGTTTAAATGGAAAGCAACGACACGTTTCCGCGAACACAGGTGTGTAAATCGTCGACTAGTGTGAAATCCAGGCAAATCCGTGGCTTGGTAGCATCATTAATGAACTAAAACACCAGAGTAATGTTAAATTCGCAGCCGGTACGGCGCCATCTTTGCTGTTCTTGTCCATTCCAGGACAGTTTCATCTCCAGTATCGCTCTATCTAGATCATTGTGTCGAGTGATGTGGCCAAAGTATTTTAGTGTATAGATGTCATGTTGTTTACTAGTCAATTGTGTAGCTCATTTACGGTTTCCGTCGTATTTTGAGCGCCTTCCGTAGACTCTATTAGTTCGAAGGATTCTTCCTAATTGTGTGTGCGTGCGTGTGTGTGCGTGTGCGCGCGTTCATCCGTACCTTGTCATAGGAAAAGATGCAAGTCCTCGGCAACCTTTATGTTTGTCATTTTGTTAGTGTTCTGCTATAAGTTGTGTTTTTTGTTTCCATGTTAGTTAACCTCTGCACTGCCATGGACGATCTTTTTCTTGTTTGGCTATCTACATTGCTGCTTATAATCGAACTGAAATACTCAAAAGTCATCATGCGAAACAAATTGCTACAGAAATCCTTGTGCTGCTTTAGCTCATCTTCCTGTTAGGAATAATATAAAGTAAGTAATTCAAGGTTTGTCTCATAGTAGTAATACTACAGTCGGGGAATGGAGTTGTTAGAGACCAGTATACTTGGCCACAGCTTGTATGAAGTAGGGTGGCCAGTTCCTTTCGCCGCTGCAGAATGCTTGGGGTAACAAGAATGGATAGAATCGGAAATGAAGATATTAGGAGACAAGTAGGTACAACACTAGTGCTAGACCTCATCAAGAGACAGCAAACCAAATGGTTCGGCGATGTGACACGTCAAACAGCAGATAGTATCCCCCAGAAAGCAATGCTATACAGATTCAATGAACACTACGCCAAGGACAACCCACGCAAAAGATGGATAGCAGAAATAACAGCAGCAGTGAAACTTTCTATGTACGAAGCACTTACTAGTGCCCGGTCAAGAAACCTCTTCATAACCTTACGCTGAATAGCACAAGCGGGACAACAATGTGAAAAGAAGCTACAAGAGAGAGACTTCAGTATACTAGACCAAGGTTTGTCCATGGCCTACTTTAGATAGTCTGACTCACAGACCCTTTGAAACGTCACATTCCACCGCAAACTAAATAACGGAACTCATTGTGCCACGGTTTATAACCAAACCATGCTCTACACAGAGAAATAACACAAATTCACCGTACACCAAATTACTGTTGAGGGTGATCCTTTCACAGAATCCTGCCCTGAAACCAATTGCATATAAATTTTTGCTTTCCGAACGCGCTATTATAGTTGCACTGATAGTTGACACATGCAAGTTCCGTTATTTAATTAGCCGTGGGATGTGACGTTTCAAAGGAATTTCTCCATGAGTCAAAAAGCCAGTATCTACAGTAGGCTGAGGTTTATCCCATAATCGTTACACTACTGTCGGGGAATGAAGTTGTTAGAGACCAGTATACCTAGCTACAACTTGTATGAGATAGGATGGCCAGTTGCTTACCCCGCTGCCTTTAACTTGCCTAGTCGTACGCCCGGTACTCATTTACAGTTGTCTACTGGAGCGCGACAGTCGCAGGAGTTGAACTCTGTACCTTTGCCGTGGAAAGCGAGTGCTCTTCCACAGTTACTCTAGCCAGACGCTCACATAATGTATTCATGACGTACTTTTTCAAGTGACTCAAACACTAGGCCATGCTCAGTACAGCTGAGAAGGACTGACGTACCAGTTTTGTTACGTTATTAAAACTGTCTAACGACTGTAACACAGAAAGCTAATACTCAGGTAATGTGTGCGACCTGTCCTGGTAACGCGACACGTATTGGCACCTAAGCCTTACAATGATTCTCAAAGTTTGTTTTGTTTTGGTTGGATTGGGAGGAGACGGAGAAAGGAAAAGGGGGTGGGGGGGGGGTGTGGTGAGAGAGATTGCCAGCTAAAGCATGATCATGTGTGGTTATATACATATATATACATACAAAACAAACAAACATACGTACATGTGTAGGTATGTACATACATACATACATACATCATACACAGCGCGCCCGCATACCCAATTCCCCCCACCCACAGACACGAGCGAACGAACGCACGCGCACCCACACACACACATACATAGATACATACATACATACATAATAATTCGCCATTCGTGGTCGATGAGGACCACCACCATCACATGTCATAATGCAACCTTTGAGTATGGGTGTGACTGCTGATCAAGCCAATTCGAGCCTGGAAAAGTTATTGACACGACTGGCAAACGAAGTCAGCAGTTGTCTCTGATATTTTCTTTGCTCTCGACTTCCTGATTGCACGTCTATTCTGTCTTGCCTGGATACAGAGACCCTCGCTGAGTTCAACGCCGTCTGTGGCCGTGCTCTTCCGTGTTGGGCCATGTTCTCCCATGTGTTAATGTCTATATGACAACACTCAAGGGGCTCCTTCAGAACGTCTTTGTGATCGTTCTCCTTCACTCAGTTCCCTATACAGGAGCCTCTTTGGAAGTCTTAGTTTGACATTCGGACAAGATGACCAGCCTATCTCAATTGAGATTTTTGCAAAAGTGGCAACCTCGCAAAGTGGTGAACCAGAAATCATCTGCCATGTAAGCGCTTTCTTCTGTTGCAATGAAATCATCCAAAGTTGATGGTTCTTGCATTATTGGGCAGTTATACAGTTGTTCGTTTCTTGGATGGCTCCGCATTCGCAGACATAGTTGTCCGCATATACTTTTTTTTTCTCTTCAAATTCGATCTACACCTAGAAACTCCCGTTCGTAATATGTTCAGATCTCTCCACCATACAAGGTATAGCATATTATGTCTTTGATCTCATCCATAATACTTCACCATAATTTGCTCTTTCCGTCTTGTCAGACGATGGTGATTGTGCTTTGAAAAAAAAGTATGCAAATACAGTCCATGACGGTAACGAATGTGACTAGTAAGACCAATCCAAGCAAAGAAGCATCTTCAGCAGTGTGTGCAAAGGAAAGTCATGACCGCCGTTTGCGGCATCGAATGGTCTGGCTTGTCTTCTCAAACGCGGAGTCTTTAGTCTATCGGCAATACTTCACCATACCATATATATATATACTCCACTGCCTTGTGGAAATCTCGAGAGAGGGTATGGCTACGGGAGTAAACACAGACAGAAAATCATAAGTTGTAGCACCTAAGGCGGATGGTTTCAAAATTTCAAACTCATTCCGGCAGCTCATGCAGCTGAGCTGGTGCCAAATTGTCATACTTTGCATTCCTTTGGATTACACCAGCGAGACCAAGACGGGCATCCTGCAGTTTGGGCAGCCCAGGGTCTCCATATTCAGCGCCCAGACTTGTGCCCTGAGAGGCTACTCACAGGGTGCGACACGCATGGTCAGCAAAGACTGAGACGCCTTGGAATATATATATATATATGAGAGAGAGAGAGAGAGAGAGAGAGAGAAGAGAGTGTGAGAGAGAGGAGATAAACGTCTGGTCTGGTCAATTGGACAATGTTAGTCAGAGACAGGCTAAATGTACTGACCAAGACCCCCACCCCACTTCCACAGAGTACTCTCTAAAAACAAACTGTTTAACGTATGTCAGTCTGGCTAACGAGGTGTGGAACGACGAGATCCTAGAACCAACTAGTTGAATCCACTACAATTAAAATAAACACACAATACATAAAGCAAAAATTACAATAAGTGAGAGATGAACAGTTGGCCGAAAAAGATGAGAGACAGGGGACGCTATAAAGAGACGATGCTGAACACACTGATAATAACAGATTTAACGGTTTCGGAACTAATGATTTTACCGTAACAGCACTCAGCATGAGGGATAACCGGAACTAATGACTTTACTGTGACAGCACTCAGCATGAGGGATAACCGGAACTAATGACTTTACTGTGACAGCACTCAGCATAATCGGAACTAATGACTTTACTGCGACAGCACTCAGCATAATCGGAACTAATGACTTTACTGTGACAGCACTCAGCATAATCGGAACTAATGACTTTACTGTGACAGCCCTCATCATGAGGGATAACCAGAAACAAATGACTTTATAGTGACAGCCCTCCGCATGAGTGCTAACCAGAACTAATGACTAATGGATGGGCAATTCCCATTTCAACAATGCCATCCCTCGGATCGACAACTGCCAGTTTAACAGCGACAGCCCTCGGATCGGCAACTCCCTGTTTAACAGTGACAACCCTAGGACCTGAAATTCTCAGTTTAACAACGGCAGCTCTTGAAATGACAACTCCCACTTTAACAGCGACAACCTTCGGATCAGTAACTCCAAGTTTAACAGCGACAACCTTCGGATCGGTAACTCCAAGTTTAACATCGACAACCCTAAGATCGGCAACTCCCTGTTTAACTGTGACATCCCTCGGATCGGCAGCTCCTAGTTTAATAGTGACAACCCTCGAATTAACAACTGCCAGTTAAACAGCGACAACTCTTGGGATGGGAACTTACTGCTTGTTCTAGGTTTGTCAACTACTGGTTTAACAAACCCACACTAGCCCATCCACTATGCTAAACTTTTACGGTCAAGGTATGCAACTCTTAGTTTAAAGACCGGGCTACGTGTGTAGAGAGTGCTCTGAAGCCCCTTGCTTGTTTCTGCAGGTGAGGGCGACATGCTTCATCCCGAAAAAGCAAACACAAGAAGTTCAAACCTGCAAATGGGAAGAAATGGAGGTGGGAAAAGGAAAAACAAGTACGTGAAACAGAGAGCAGGAAGACAGTTTTCTGGATGTTTTATTGATTTTTTTAGGTGACTGATAGATTGCAAATGTCCTACTAAGATTTATTTCCGGACAAGGAAAGGACGACTGTTTGGTCAGGTAAAATATACTGATCAGACATGTTAGTCAGGCAAAATATACTGGCCAAGACCCTCACCTCGGCTTCCTAGTAGTCCTGGAAACGGGCTGTTTCCATGGCATCCTGCCTAACGAGGTGAGTTATCCACGTGATCCCCGATAGTAATGAGTGACACGCAGATGAAACCAAGCAAAGCACAACCGCCTGGAGGACCCTGATCCACTTTCATCAGCACGCTCGGGATGTGAGGGAAGCTACTTTAACCCGCCACTTAATGTCCTTTTCAGGTGGCACAAAAGAGTAACCTACTCATTGTGGGCATTCGCAAACCACAACCTCCAAACAAACCAAAGAACACTGCAAATGGCTCTGGGTTGACTCAATTAAGCCTGTGGTAACTCTCATATAAGTCGATGGATCGCTGTAGGTGTATAGATGAACAATGGGCATGTGAGTATAAAGCAAATTATGTTATATAACCCATATAGCTCCTATATGACCAACATCCGAGTTGTCCGCCAGGGTCTTTGTGTATGACAAGAATAGTACCTCTGCCCCACAGAGAGTGAGTCGAAAGTGGTGACTAATTGTGTGGCACGGCATAACACCAGCAACAGTTAGGTGGTTTATTAAGAGAAGTATAGATGGTGCCTAACAGGCTGTGGGTCTATTTATGCTCTAGTGTTTTGAGTCTATTAAGATGGACTCGCACATCAGTTAACAGCTGCTCGAGCCTAGTCCGCTAAGTAGTAATTCCTCCTTCCGGCTACATTCATCTCATGCCATATCTGGGACCTGCACAGGGGCATCTGCCTGTGTACAAATACAGGCCAGCTAAGACTAAGACCCCCATTTGGGTGGGGACATACAGCTCAAAATGAAAACTTGCCTGTATTCGGATTCAGGAAACAACAAGGCGTGCTTCTATTGGAAGTCAATGTAGGTAGCATGTCCTTTACACAACATCGATATTACAACCACCAACTTATTTGGCTGTTATAAGTTTCTTGGTAGGTGTGCAGTAAGGTAGTTTGCCATTACTTTCCGTACATGGAGGAGCGACCGCATAGAGAAAACAACCCAGTGTCTGCCAAACAGGAAACGGAATCCAATAAACCAATGTAAACGTTGGATGCCCTCGGGCGTTGCCATGCACTTAGCCATAGGAAACAAATATATAACAAGATAGTTAATAAAGCAAAGCTGTGGCAGTATTGACGTCAAAATTCAATAATAAGATATACTAGTATGCTCTAGCATGACCACAATGTGTCAGAAACATTGTCTTTTCTATCTGTAATCTGTTACCATTGACGAAGAGGTTGTACTCGTAATGCGAGTTCCGTTTTGTTGACGTTTAAATATCTTGTCCTTGTTAGTCAGTGCAGGGCGAGTTATTGTGCCATAAGTTGAGCAGAAAGTTGTATACACCAAGGAAGAATGGATAATATCTATTAGGGTTGATCAAAACCTATCTGACATGTCTGTAGTCTGTAATTCTGGTGTTCAATCAATCAGGTGAAAGAATTTGTTCTGTCAGCAGAGGAGTGTCAAGTATTATGGAGGCTGGAATTGCCCTTGGTGCAATGTGTGGGCCGGAGAGTGGCAACTGGCAGCAGTGTCAAGTATTATGTGGGTCTTTTTTTCTTCTTCTGCGTTCGTTCTCAATCTCCCGCTACCAAACCCTGAAAGGGATTAAGTAGCAAAATGTAGTCCAGAGAACGGAATGCGTTGTGTCGTAGTTTACAGCTTGACTGTGATATTTGCACCTTTCGGTCCAACACATCCGACTTCAGCAAGCATTTTTTGAGTACCGGGTTAGCATTCCCTCTTCAATTCCTTCTCCTTAGCCAGTCTGCCCTGCTGCAGCCTGTTATCCAGGATCACCGCGTGCAGGTGTTGAAGGGTCTTGGCAGCTCTGGTTCGCAGGACCTGACGTTAGCAGTCAGCTATGGGTCGCTGGATACTGCAGCTCATGCGCTGCTTAGCGTCTTCATCCCTTTTGTTGGTCTGAAATTGTCCTTTTGAAATTGGCTTAACAAAATCTGGCAAGATAAAGGGTTAGCACTATGCACGAAAATCAGATTAGTGCGAACACTGGTCCTGTCAATATTCCTCCATGCTTGTGAGACATGGACAGTTACAGCTGACCTTCAACGAAGGATACAGGCCTTGGAAATGAGATGTTTCCAAAGACTTTTAAATGTCACGTACAAAGATCGAGTTACAAATGAGGAAATACGAGATAGAATTACAACACCAATAAGGCCTTTTGAAGACCTCTTGGCAACTTTCAAAAGAAAGAAACTCGCTTGGTACGGTCACATATCAAGATCAAATGGTCTTGCAAATACAATCCTCCACGGAAAGGTGCATGGCAGACGACGAAGAGGCCGTCCCAAAAAGAGGTGAGAGGACAACATAAAAGAAGAGTCACAGGCAGCAGCATCTGACAGAGAAGGGTGACGTTGCATTGTGAGGATGTCTTCATGTGTGCCTCAACGACCTCACCGGTTACAGGATGACCTGACCTGAAATTGTCCTTGGTGCAATGTGTAGGCCAGAGAGCGGCAACTAGCAGCAGCATCAAGTATTTTGTGGGTCTGGAATTGTCCTTGGTGAGATGTGTTGGCAGGAGAGTGCTAACTGGTTGATCCATCCCCACAAAGCTCCTGTCCAGGCATCACACCTTCATCTAGGATTTTTGCTTTGCTGGAAGACTACATTGAACAGGCTCAGCACTGCCCCTACTACCCAGACATGGCTCCCTATGACTATTTGCTCTTTCAATGATTCTAGGTGCCACTTAAAGGGACGACATTTCAGGCCATGGAAGAAATCAAGATCAATGCCACAAAGTGCCCGATGGAGATTCCAAAAAATGACTTCTATAAATGCTTCCAGCAGTGGGAGCAATGAGAGAAGTGTGTACACTTAGAAGGCGTCTATTTCAAAGGATTAAGTTTTGAATTAAATAGGTACGTTAGTTATATTTTTTCCAGCATACGGTCAGATCCTTCTTTGATCAGCGCTGGTATGAGAGATAGAAGTAAATCTTCAAGAGTGGGGAAAATAAGTAAATCTATCGCGGGGCAATAACTGCGATTATTACATATGTTTATGATTTCGGGCTTTATCTCCCTTTGAGTGTCAGCTGATACTCAACACAGACGTAGTTATAAACCTGCAGTTTACCTTACTGACATTGGTGCCTGACTTACAGAAAGTAATGGCAAGTCAGCGAAAATGGGAACTGGTCAAAATCACAGAAGAGATCAATTTTAGGGGATTTAAAATAAGTCGTTAACCCTTCATCTCCGAAAACAGTGACTGATACCACATGTAGACGAGTTCAGACCACTCTTCCATGTTGTTAATGACAAAGGCGACAACACACTAACGGATAGTACGGTTATATTTGAGAGTTGGACAAAATACTGCAGAGGGCTGCATAAAGGCAACCAGGTGAAACCAATTGTAGTGTTGGAGGAGGTTTTGGGACAAATTTTGTTCTTGATATATATAAATGATTTAGACAATGATATTGGATACATGATTGCAAAATTTGTGGATGACACAAACTATGCAGAAGTGGATATGTCGAGGTCGGATTCAGGATATGAAACAGAATTACAAAATGGGAGAGAACAATATTTTATAGATAGAAAACGAAAAGGACCTAAGTGTTATAATAGACCATACAGGTGAGTGAGCAAGCCTAGGTAGCAGTGAAGAAGGCAAGTGCAAGTTGATTTAAAAAAAATTATTAAACATAGGAGCAAGGAAGTGATAGTCAAACTGTATGAAGCATTAGTTAGACCTAGATTGGAGTACTGTCTTCAGGCATAGTCCTTATCATAGAGGGGTTAGAAATATTCTTGGAAAGGATACAAAGAGAAGCGACAAAACTGATAGTGGGATTCCAGAATTATGGTTATGAGAAAAGAATAAATAAAACCGACCTGCAATGTAGTGTAGAAAAATAGAAGGCTAATATAATAAAAAAGGGAAATGATAAATTAGACTACAACAAGTTTTTCTAAGTACATCCACCTACAAGAACAAGAGGGTACATCCACCTACAAGAACAAGAGGGTACATCCGCCTACAAGAACAAGAGGGTGCATCCACCTACAAGAACAAGAGGGTACATCCACCTACAAGAACAAGAGGGTACATCCGCCTACAAGAACAAGAGGGTACATCCACCTACAAGAACAAGAGGGTACATCCGCCTACAAGAACAAGAGGGTACATCCGCCTACAAGAACAAGAGGGTACATCCACCTACAAGAACAAGAGGGTACATCCGCCTACAAGAACAAGAGGGTACATCCACCTACAAGAACAAGAGGGTACATCCGCCTACAAGAACAAGGGGGTACATCCGCCTACAAGAACAAGAGGGTACATCCGCCTACAAGAACAAGAGGGTACATCCACCTACAAGAACAAGAGGGTATATCCGCCTACAAGAACAAGAGGGTACATCCGCCTACAAGAACAAGAGGGTACATCCGCCTACAAGAACAAGAGGGTACATCTGCCTACAAGAACAAGAGGGTACATCCGCCTACAAGAACAAGAGGGTACATCCGCCTACAAGAACAAGAGGATACATCCGCCTACAAGAACAAGAGTGTACATCCACCTACAAGAACAAGAGGGTACATCCGCCTACAAGAACAAGAGGGTACATCCGCCTACAAGAACAAGAGGGTACATCCGCCTACAAGAACAAGAGGGTACATCCGCCTACAAGAACAAGAGGGTACATCTGCCTACAAGAACAAGAGGGTAGATCCGCCTACAAGAACAAGAGGGTACATCCGCCTACAAGAACAAGAGGGTACATCCGCCTACAAGAACAAGAGGGTACATCCACCTACAAGAACAAGAGGGCATAGCTACAACCGCCTACAAGAACAAGAGGGCATAGCTACAACCGCCTACAAGAATAAGAGGGCATAGCTACAACCGCCTACAAGAACAAGAGAGCACAACTATAAATCAATTAAAGAAAGGTCTAATAATAGATATAAAGAAATATTTTTTAGTCATACGGTGGTAAACGATTGGAATGCATTGCCATAGGAAATAGTGGAGGCAGGGTCAATTGGTGCATTTCAAGGATGCACAGTTACTTTTAGATCAAGTAAAGTAAAAGAAACTGGCTGTACACAGACTTTGCAGACCTCTAAACCAGTATAAAGACGTTAAGTTAAATAGAGCAGCAACCAGCAGTGCCCTCTTTAGATGAAGTCCGCTCAGCAATAAGGTTAAAAAAAGAACAGAAAGTTACCAGGATGTAATGATCTCCCAGCAAAACTAATACAAGCAGAAGATGAAGTAAGTGCCAGCATGTATCCCACAGTTTATACGAAGATATGCAGCAATGGATTTTGACAAGGGATTCAATAAGTAAAGATCAGGAGTCTTCAACTTTTCGTTTGTCCCATGCACTATTTTCACATCAGAATGCCATTCCTAGCTTTCCTGGTTGGGGAGAGGAGACTAACAGCTGGTCAGACAAAACAAACTATTGGACATGTTAGTCAGGGTAAGCATACTGATCGAAAATGTTAGTCAGGGTCAGGCAAAACATACTGATCGTACATGTTAGTCAGGGTCAGGCAAAACATACTGATCGGAAATGTTAGTCAGGGTCTGGCAAAACATACTGATCGGACATGTTAGTCATGGTCAGCATACTGATCGGATATGTTAGTCATGGACAGCATACTAATCGGATATGTTAGTCATGGGTAGCATACTGATTGGATATGTTAGTCAGGGACAGCATACTGATTGGATATGTTAGTCAGGGACAGCATACTGATTGGATATGTTAGTCAGGGACAGCATACTGATCGGATATGTTAATCATGGTCAGCATACTGATCGGATATGTTAATCATGGTCAGCATACTGATCAGACATGTTAGTCAGAGTCAGGCACAGTATACTGATCGGACATGTTAGTCAGGGTCAGGCACAGTATACTGATCGGACATATTAGTCAGGGTCAGGCAAAATATTCTGTTCGGACATGTTAGTCAGGGTCAGGCAAAACATTCTGATCGGACATGTTAGTCAGGGCCAGGCAAAACATACTGATCGGACATGTTAGTCAGTGTCAAGCACAGGATACTGATCGATATGTTAGTTAGGTTCAGGCACAGCATACTGATCGGATATGTTAGTCAGGCACAGCATACTGATCAGATATGTTAGTCCGGCACAGCATACTGAGCAGTTATGTTATTCAGGCACAGCATACTGATCGGACATGTCAGTCAGTCATTAAGGCCCCCACCTTAATTATCGTAGTTTCCCCCTGGAAACGAGCAGTTTTCATGGCAGTATACCTAATGAGGTGGGGAATCGATGAAATCCCTGTAGTAGTAAGCCACAGGCAAATGAAGTCAAGCATAAAACAATATCCGAGAGGAACTCGGTCCACCTTCATCAGCACCACTTGGGATGTCAGAAAAGCTACTGCAACCCACCAACAAACTCCCTTTTCAGGTCGCACAAAAGAGTAGTCACATTTATTATCTACACTCAACAAGTCAACTTAAAATCATTTCTAATTTGTCTTATCTATCTTTATTAGAAGAAGCAAGTTCACGTGAATACAAATAACAAATATCTATACTTCTTTGATATGCTGGGGAAGAGATGCATAGAAAAAAATCCACATTGTACCAGGGCAAATGACTAGAACACGCTCAGTCTGTGCGAAACCAAAAATATAGCCTGCACATCAAGTGATGACCACAATAGGCTTGAATTACAGAAAATAAAAGAAGAGCGGAGAATGGAAGGACAACGAGAATGAGATTATGTATACATGTTTTTCTGTCTAGTGAAATGTTTATATTTATAAAAGTAGCTGCTCTTTAACTGTGAAGTAGTCTTTTATAAATGTGTACATGTGCTAATATGTGTCCTCTTTGATGTATAAGTGTGTACAGATGTGTCATGTAATCTATCGAAGAAGTATCAGTTGTAAATTATTTCTTGACTTGAACCACCAACATACACATTAAGCCAGAAAGATAACACACAATCTGGACTACTAAAGCCACATCTATCTACTCAATTTGGCTCCATCTAATCCAGCAGTTGACACAAAGACAATGAGTCAGCCCAACAAATAAATGTCACGGTTGGGGAGGGGTTTCTTCCTAGCTACAGGCTGTAAATGTTGTGGACAGGGCACAGCTGTGTGGTCGACCTGATGACTTAACATTTGCCTTACACTAGGCAGATGAGTTATGACCAAAAATGGTAGGCCTGAAGACTTAACATTTGCCTTACACTAGGCGGATGAATTATGACTAAACAACTCAGAGATATCATGGGGTGACCATTTATAAAATTAATCACACACACACAAAAACTGCAATTGATTTTTTTCTGATTCAATGTTAAGTAACTATACCGGGGAAATAGCTTATTTAGTAATGCTAGGGAGAATAGCACAATTAGTAATGCTAGGGAGAATAGCTTAATTAATAATGCCAGAGAGAATAGCTTAATTAACAATGTTAGGAAGAATAGCTTAATTAACATTGTTATGGAGAATAGCTTATTAATAATGTTAGGGAGAATAGCTTACGTAGTAATGTCAGAGAGAATAGCTTAATTAACAATGTTAGGGAGAATAGAGTAATTAACAATATTAAAGAGAATAGCCCAATTAAGAATGCCAAGGAGAATAGCCTAATTAATAATGAATCATGCCTGTGCAGGGGCCTGAAGGGAGAGCAAAGAATATAAACAGTGTGACCTGCCAGGCATATAAAAGAGAAAGCACACGTGGTCTCCCCCCCCCCCTCTCCCCCATACCATTCCTACTCAAAATCTATGGAAATACCAACAACCTCATCCTGACAGCTGCTTTCTTTGAACATGTTTACGGCGACATCTGAAAGCGTACGCAGAAGGGTTAGAAGATGGACAAGGAGGTCATCAAGGAAGTCGAGCAACATTCAGTCGAATTAATCATGAATAGCTGATCTAGCTTTACTCCTAGTTGGATACTGCAACCAGCAGAATGGATGAAAGAATAGGACCACTGTGTAACTATGTATGAAATTAAAGACGCAGAGAAGGGCGGGATGGTTTAAACCTAGGACTGGCAACCTCAGTATTTAAAAAATGCAATAGAAAGAGTCACTGTCTTATTCCTCTTTCTTGTTCCTTTTTTACTCTAGCAGGAGCATAACGTCATTCTTTAAGAAGCCTGCAACAAACCACTTAGCGTGCTTTAGCAGTGGTTTTGTTGTTTTGTAACAACATAATGAGGTTGCTAGCACTATTCCCAACCCTCTTTAAAATGTCTTTCGCAACACGCATGGAGGTGCAATGTATCCTATTCTTTCTTCCCCAGTAAGGGTCCCCAGGATCCATTCGCTGTACAAGCACATAAATCTTTTGGTGCAGGCTTCCTGAAAGGAGACAACACACATTGGTAGCCAGCCTTGTTACTGTTTGAGTGAAATATTAAGAGCGATGATGATTCATCCTGCTGACTAAGAACCAACAACAAAGAAGAAGTCTTTAGAAACTCGTGTTGTGTAAGGTTCACTCAATGTTGTGTAAGGTTCACTCAATGTTGTGTAAGGTTCACTCAATGTTGTGTAACCACTCAATGTTGTGTAAGGTTCACTCAATGTCACCAGTGAAAATGGCTATTGTACATTCTTGTGTGCAACAAGGAAGTACAACAGCCATATTCAAGAAAACATTTATTCACAATACTGGATCACTTGGGGGAAAATATTTAGAGGTAGAAGAGTAAAGACAGTTTGTCCTA
This sequence comes from Ariolimax columbianus, assembly GCA_036924085.1. Lineage (NCBI taxonomy): Eukaryota > Metazoa > Mollusca > Gastropoda > Stylommatophora > Arionidae > Ariolimax > Ariolimax columbianus. The sequence continues at coordinate 30,872,103 of JAVGWX010000015.1, forward strand.
GGTGTGTAAGCAAAGAGGCAGTCATGCTTGGGGATGAAGAGAGGTGGACACTTTCACATTTTTGGGCAGCACCATTGATACTTAAGGGGACACATTGACAGATGTAAGGGCTCGAATTGAAAAGGCAATGACATCATTCCTGTTACTGAATAATATATGGACGTACAAGGAAATAAAGGCTAATGCTAAATTAAGATTGTTTAATTCCAATGTAGTTAGTACACCTGTACAGAACAGAAACTTGGAGAACAATAAAGGGAATAGAGGAAACTCGTTCATCAATTAATGTCTACGAATGATAATGGGTGTAGACAGGCAAGACATGATGAGGAATGAAGACCTTTGGAAAAAAGAGCAAAAACAACAACCAATAGAGCAACAGATTAATGCCAGAAATGGGGTTCAATAGAACACATGCCACGGAAAACTGACAACCCCTGACATGGAATCCGTAGGGAACGAGGAAGAGAGGTAGATCAAGAAACACCAGGAAGAAGAGACTGTTAAAATGAAGTCCAGTCCAAGGACCTCAACTGGAGAGATGCAGAAAGGGCAGTTCAAGATCAAACTTGCTGGAGGAGGGGTGTCAATGGCCTATGCCTCAAAATGCATGATGGGCATTCATCAATTGATTGCTTCAATTTTCACTACTTGTCTTTCAAGAGGAAGTCTTTACTTTATCCGGATACTGAAAAAAAGTAGGCCGTTTCTAGGTTTTGAAATCATGCCCCTTTCGTCAGGAGGATGGCATCCAAACCGCTTGGTCATCCACTTCTCAGACACGATATTTATTGACATTCATATAGCTTGATCCGCAAGGTGTACAACAATGGGCTAACACTGCAGCCAGAAGTGTCACGATCAAATAACACTTCATAGTTTGAGAGGGTTGGGCCAGTTAGAAACATGCCCAAGACATATCACTCACACGCTGAGCACTAAGCAGTGGTGAGATGTGATTCCCCTACAACCTATTCGAGTTAAGGGAAAGACGGGCGAGAGAGTACAACTTAGCTCAGCTTGGTCATTCTTCTTCTCATATCTTCTTCTTCGTTCTAAAACTCCCGCCACCAAGCCCTGAAAAGGGCTTTGCAAGTAGTAGGATGTCTGTAGAACGGAATGTGTTGTGTCATAGTTTACAGCTTGACTGCAATTTTTGCTGCTTTCTGTCTGACACATCTGACTTCAGCAGACATTTTTGGGTACCGGGTTAGCCTTCCCTCTTCAAACACTTCTCCTTAGCCAGCCTCCTCTGTGCAGCCTGTTTTCCAGGATCACCATGTGGAAGTGGTGAGAGTTCTTGGCAGCTCTGGGTCGCTTGACCTGATTCTAGCAGTCAGCTTTCAGTCGCTGACAACTGCAGCTCACGTACTGCTCAGCATCTTGATCCCATTCTTCTAATATAATGGCCTACTGGAGAGTGTTAGTCTCCACAGTTTAGAAAATGTTTAAGACATATCACACACAATATGATATATATTACAGTACCTCATCAGCGTAGTGGTAGAACATTCGCTTTTCATGGCAAACGTATGGGGTTACTTGCACACTCCGGTCGACCCTATTGTAAATGGGTACCTGGCTTAGTTAGGGAAGGAAAGACAATGAGGAAGGGAACTAGCCACCTCACCTTATAAACAAGCTGCTGCCTAGCACAATGAGGTCTCTAATACTTCATCCCTGACAGCAGTGTCGCTACTGAAATACCTTTATCTCTCATGTAGTGAGATGATGTGCTCCAATTTAACTCCAAGGTTACAGGGAGATTATTCATTGAATGACACAGAGAAAGCAGGCTACACTATTCACCAGGTATTCCCGCTGTGTGACAAGTGCACGGCTGACAGGTGGTGTGACAAGTGCATGGCGTGATGAGTGCATGGCTGAGTGGTGGTGTGATGAGTGCATGGCTGAGTAGTGGTGTGACGAGTGCATAGATGGGTGGTGGTGTGACGAGTGCATGGCTGAGTGGTGGTGTGGCGAGTGCATAGATGGGTGGTGGTGTGACGAGTGCATGGTGTGATGAGTGTATGGCTGAGTGGTGGTGTGACGAGTGCATAGATGGGTGGTGGTGTGACGAGTGCATGGCTGAGTGATGGTGTGGCGAGTGCATAGATGGGTGGTGGTGTGACGAGTGCATGGTGTGATGAGTGTATGGCTGAGTGGTGGTGTGACGAGTGCATAGATGGGTGGTGGTGTGACGAGTGCATGGCTGAGCGATGGTGTGGCAAGTGCATAGATGGGTGGTGGTGTGACGAGTGCATGGCTGAGTGATGAACATGCTGGTCTCCTGACCAGATGGGACATGTATTAAAAATTTGAGAGAACGCTATTTCCAATAGAAAATAAGTCGCAACATATACAGGTAATGGCTCAGTGACCGCACCAGAACAAAAACAAAACAATACCTGCCAACAGACAAAACAAAAGAAAACAACTAATAAATCACAACAATAAAACAAGACACATACCAAAAAAATAAACAAACCAGACAAAACCAATAGACAAATCGCAAATTTTTTAAAAACCCACGACACGCATTTATTAAAGATTTGGGCAAGCAAATTATTTTATTTTAAAAAAACAACAACGAAGAGATATAAAGAAAGAGAAATGGAAGGGAAAAGAGGCCGGGATACCAAGGGAAGACTACATAAGCGAAAGGAATGTATTCAAATCATAGGTATGAGGCAACCCATACGAAAAATCAAACGATTTTCAATCTCAAAGTGGTGTTAGTCATAGCAGGAGATGATGCAAGTAACTCTGATGTGAACCTTGCCCTCGTGTCCAAGACTATTAAAGCAATAGGAGAGCAAGAGTTATTGGAAATGTTATTGGGGTGTTGGCGGAAGCGGGCGTGAAGTTCAAGGCCAGTTTCCAGATGTATTTCATGTTCCAATTAATCGTGTATATTAGGTTACAAGACTTACAAGTGAACCCCTCTTTAAACTCAAAAACGGACTGGCGGAAGGACGCAGAGCGTGTCTTGATAACATAGGGACTAGTTACGCAACTGCACTTGTTTTTGCAAGGCAAGGCGCCACGGTGGTCCAGACAGTGAGTTTTGAGTCCCAGGCTGACCACTGCTTTCTTTAAACATATTCAAAGTGTCACCTGAAAGTGTACACAGAAGAAGAAGAAGAAACTGCTATAAAAAAATGCACAGACATCAAGACTTACCCCCTGCTTGTACCGTAAACTCCCACTCCTTCTGAGAGTACCACTCTTGGCCGTGTCTTCCTGTATATCTGTGGTTGTACCATCTCGGTTTGGTCTAACACTCAGCTCTACAAGCTCAAGGATGGGCTGGACCTTGAGAATCATTTTATCTGAAGCCTGCTTGATGATCTCAACTATCTCTTCTCGAGACATGTTTTCTACGTTTTTTCCATTTATCTAACAGAATAGAAATGAAAATTTGTCTAAGAAATCTTTAAAAGATAAGAATTCACAAATTAAATTAGCCGGAAAATGATAGTTATAGTTGGCCATCGCAAGTGAAGATGGTGGCAGCATCGGACCTGTGCAATGAGATGTGATCTCATGACTGTAAAGTCCAATCCTGTCAAGGCAGACTCTGCCGCACTTGGAGCACACATGTGAGGCGTCGGCTGTAGAGTCGTGTGTTCTGTTCTTTTGGGCAACTCGCTTTCTCTATGCCTCAGGCAATATTTTGCTCTGCAAACTGAGTACCTTATGTGATGCCCATTGCAAGTGAAGATGACGGCAGCATTGGACCTGTGCTGTGAGATGTGATCTCATATGACTGTAAAGTCCAATCCTGGCAAGACAGACTCTGCCGCACCTGGAGCACACATGTGAGGCGTCGGCTGTGGAGTCGTCGTGTGTTCTGTTCTTTTGGGCAACTTGCTTTTTCTATGCCTCAGGCGATATTTTGCTCTGCAAACTGAGCACCTTATGCGATTCTAGTGCGCCAGGTGGAGCTGATGTGTATCTTCTAGAAGGGGACATGTTGAAGACATTTTAAGGAGTCTCTGTAGCACGTCTTCTGCCCCCGATGAGCGCCTGCACGTTCTGAACTCACCGGTCAGCAGCTGCTTGAGGTGGCGCTTATCGGACATGTGACATGTCCTGCCCATCTTATCTGGGCTTTTTGCAGAAGCATATGGATACTTGACACGTTTGACTTACTAAGAATTTCAGAGCTTGGTACTTTGCCCTGCCTCCTGATCCTGAGCAGTATGCACAGACAGTGGTAAATTTCTCACATCAAAGAGATTTGGTCCATACATGATTTATAGCTGATTTATATCTGGTTTCTATCCATCTGTAAAAAGGAACAGTTAGAAAAGGGAACTGGTCACCCCAATCTCACAGAAACTACCTACAATGAAATCTCTTAAATGTAGCCCCTATCCGCTATGGTGACATCTTTCACTCGACATTTTCTTTAGGGAACACATAGTCTTCTACATGATTTAGTTCTTGAGGAGATTACTATACATGTGATGGACAGATAAAAGATCACACGAGGTTATATGCTGCTGGAAGTCATAGGCAACTTCAGCCTTCAGTCCTGCGTAAGTACATTGCGTTGGGTGTTGAAAACCTGTGTCATTGCACAATGACTTTAATGTCATCTATCCACCTGCCTGGGGAGGAAGACTACCGTCTGGTCAGGCACAACATACTGATTAGATATGTTAGTCAGAGTCAGGCAAAATGTACTGACCAAGACCCTCACCTCGGCTTCCATGTAGCCCTCCCTGGTAACAGGTTGTTTTCATGCCAGCCTAGCTAACCAGGTGAGGGATTGACATGATCCCTGCAGTAGTGAGCAACACACAGATGAAGCAAAGCATTACACAACCGCCTGAAGGACCCTGGTCCACCTTCATCAGCACACTCGAGATGTGAGGACAGCTACTGCAACTCACCACTTAACGTCCTTTTCAGGGCGCACATGAGTAAACCTACTCGTTGTGGAAACAAACAAACATCCACCTGCTTGGCGGCCACGCTCCTGTACTGTAGCCAAATCTACAAGTGTTGGAAGCCATCAGTGGAAGCTGATGAGGGTGCGTTCTCATGAGAATACAGAGCATGTATTTTTTTTGCCTGGAAATGCACTCTGTGCAAGATGTAGTGTCGACCATACTTCAAATGTCTTCGTTTCGCAGTCTGTCTTTCCTGGTAACAGAGATGACATTCCTCAACCACTACATTTCACAAGTTGAAATTCTGCTCTCATGTGTCCTGGACAGGGACCAATGTTTTGCACTGGTAGTACAGAGTCAGCATAAATATACTGTTTATCAGCTGTTGCTTTGTTGTCAAACTAATGCTCGAGTGTCTAAGCAGTGGTGACAGTTCATAAGTCATAGCAGATGTTTTCTGACGCCTGGTCTCGATTTCCCTTTCGACCCTAGTCTGTTGGAAAAATACTGCCCAAATGCTTGAACTCAAAGGCCTGTTGAAGAACAATGTCATTTACACTTATGTTGAGTGACCCAGATTTTCTGCTGATCCTTATAGTTTCTGTCTTTGTCTCGTTAATTCGCATATTGTATTTGGCACAGGTTGCAACAAGAACGTTAATATGATTCTGCAGTTTTAACGTATAACAGACTGATCCCCTGTAAAGGGCAATTTGTGTATTGAATTCAGTTCTACTTCTGCTGTCTCAATTTGACTGGCCTCTGCTGTCCATATGAATGTTGAACAGAGAGTGGAAAGCACACACCCCTGCCTCATACCTGTAGTGATTTCAAAAGTACCTGCGACACCATCAGTTTCTCTTACGATGTTTATACGAAGGGCGTTCCAAGTCAAAATGAGACTTTTTTTGTAATGAAAAACATTTTTTTTCAAGTAGTAAATATGGCATTTTTTTTCTATATAGTCTCATGCAATGTTTATGTACTTATTTCAGCATTCAAGTAATGCTTGAAAAGCTTCAGTGTAGAAAGATTTGTCAGTATATCTGAACCAATCCAGGACAGTCTGTTTCACTTTGTCCTCAGTGCTGAAATGGAATGCTGACCTCCCAGAAATTCTTTTAGGGGTCCAAACAGGTGAAAATCGCTTGGAGCGAGGTCTGGGCTGTAAGATGAATGTGATGTGGTAATACTTCCCAGTCAAGTTGCTGCTCATCGCACATAGTGCGGCGAGTCGTATGAGGTCGAGCATTATCTTGCAAGAGCAGGACGCGCTTTATGATCAAACGCAACATACACTAACCTTCCGAAAATGCAAATGCTCATGAATAATAGTGTTCACTAAACTCAGAGAAAGACTTGCCTTTTATGCAAATTGGCGACAGGTTATGCGTCGATTTTCCAGGATAAGATGTTCCACAATCTGGATATTGACAGGAATGACTGTGGTGGGCTGAGAGCCACCACGAATGGGATCATCACTCACGAATGTACTAGTACAAAACAGTGCTCTTACATTATCAAGTAGCTAATCTTGCACACCATAATCTTCCAGTATCACCCACAATTTAATAATGTCTACCCTTTCAAATAGGGGAGAGGACATTAACGTCTGGTAAAGCGAAACATACTGGTCGAACATATTAGTCAGGGTCAGGTCAAATATAATGGCTGAGACCACCACATAATTTCCATGCAGGTTTCCCTGGAAACTGACCAACGAGGTGGGAGATCGCTCTGATCCCCATAGTAGTAAGCAACACACAGATGAAGCCAAGTATAGCACAATCGCCTGGAGGACCCTAAACCACTATCAGCACGCTCTAGATGTGAGGAAAGCGATTTGCAACCCCACCACTTAACGCTCTTTTCAGAGCACACAAAAGAATAATCTTACTTATTATGGACATTCAACAACAACTACCCTATCGAACACTTTCTCATGGTCAATGAAAGCAATATACAGATTAAATAAAGTGCAGTATTAACAGATTTTATAAACTTCATCTCGCTTCATACAAAACATAATAGATCTTTGAGTTAGTCCATAATGAATTTCATACCAAAGCACTTTGTGTATTCTTCAAGTAATGGTTTCTGTTGCAGTTTGTTTTACATGATGAGGCTGCTAGTTCCATACAGAACCTTCCTTGGGAGCTAAGTTTTTATGCCAGTTGCATCATAAAAAAGTTAGTTGCCCATCACAAGTGATGATGGCAGCTTCATCTTCTTCTTCTTCGTCAATCAACTGATGCTATACTTCTAGTCCGGTGAGGTTCACGAAGGAGACTGCATTTCAGGTCTTCGCCGGTCCCCCACAGCTTTTCGAGCAAGGTCGCTCCCCCAGGCACAACTGCCTCTCTTTTGTTCTGCATAGGTAGGGCATTCTTGCTGAACATGCTCTGATGATTGCTTGGGTGCTCCAGAATCGCAAGTGGCAGTGTCTCTAAGACCCATTCTGTGGAGGTGGTCTACAGTGTCCCGTTCTGAGCCTGAAGATCTTTGTCTGCCCATCTCTGCCAAGTTTATCTATGCTGTCATTTTCTGGTTTGTATTCTTTGTGCTGTTCTCTCCATTCTGTCCTCGTGGATCATTTGATGAGTGTCTTTGCTTCTTTATAGCTCTGTGGATGGGGAATCTGCTTGCCGCCACTTCCAGCTTTTGCGAGCTCATCTGCTTTCTCATTTCCAGGGATCTCACAGTGGGCCGGAATGGCAGCATCATCAGACGGTTTTGTCTTGATGATGTAACTTGAGTTGTATTTGGAGTATAGTGAGAAAGAAACTGTGCTGGTCATCAACCTCACCCTCTGGTCCCGAGCTACCTTGGACTAATTTTTACTGGGCTTACGTTTTGTCATAGTTTACACACACTCAGGTTGTGATATTTGCGTCTTTCCACCTGAAACACAACAGTTATAGCACAGCACACTTTTGGGAATGAGTTTGCCATCCATCTTCGATGCCTATTTTCTCATGGAATCTGGAGATGGATAGTGTCTTGTTTTGCTGACCCTGACCCTGCCGATGACGAATGTGTCAGACCAAAAGGTGCAAATATTGCAGTCAAGCTGTAAACTAGCGACACAACGCATTCCGTTCTCCTGACAACATCCAGCTACTTTCAAAGCCCTGTTCAGGGCTTGGTAGCGGGAGATTGAGAACAAACACAGCAGAAGAAGAAGAAGCTGACGCTAATGCAAGTAGTCAGCTATGATGAGTTGCTAACAGTTATCTCATTTACTTTGTCTTCGGCCCAATGCATTTCTTTGAGCCTATTATTACTGACATTAGTGAAACGACACCCCCCTCCCCGCGCCTCAACCACACACACTCACCTCAACTAATTTGTCTCCAGGTAGAAGTCCGCTCTGTGTGATGCTTGATCCACTCCCTGGCTCAGCAAATGTGACAGCTTTCTGTGAGCCGCCTCCGGGTTCTGGGATCAATCCTTTACGAAGGCTAAACCCAAAACCTCCAGACTGCATCCTCTGCACCGCTATTTCTCGAACCCGTGGTGGTTTGGGCTGGATTATCGCTGGCAATTTTAGTTTGGATTCAAATGGTCTCGGTTTGATGCTTTCTTCTTCTGAAACTCTGCAATCACCATTTGTTGTAGATGACATAAGTGTGGTTGATGATGTCACAGTTAGAAAAGTCTGAGATATCTGAGTTTGTTCTGTGAACAAATCCTCATTGCATTTAGTGTTTTCCTGCAGAAGTTTCGAATCATCCAAGTTAACGGATGAAGAAAAGCTCTGTATCACATCTCCTTTGTCCTTCAGGATGCTTTTTATCTTTGGTTTGGGCATAATTGCAGGTGGTGGTTCCTTCCTTAAACTTGAAGAAAGCAGATGCTGTCTAGGCAATGGCTGAGGCTTGACCAGTGGTTTGGGCTCTTTGGTTGGACTAGAATGCGCTGATGATGCACTATCTATAGCATCTTCACTGCCAGTTGGACTTGACTGATGAGCAGATTTCTGAGAGCCTCGTTTCTTGTCTCGGTCACTAAGTCTCCTTTGCATGCCTTTCTTCATTTCCTCAATCCTGGATAAATCTTCTGGGGTCATATTCTGTCTCTCTTTCTTGTCCTGTTTTTCATCTTTCTCTTTTTTCTTTTTGTCTTGCTTGTCCTTCTTCTCCTTATCTTTCTTCATAAAACTGAACATTCTGAATCTGTCAAATCCTGCTTCAGTTAAGTTTTCCTCGATGCTGCCAAATTATTTCTCCCGCAATTTAATTCTGTTCCTGAAATAAAATTTTAAAAATACATTTATTTATCTAAAATATAAAATGTAACAACTTTTAAAAAAATCCTAGATATAACTAGGTATGAATTCTGATTTTCTACAACATAAGTCATCAAAGTGGGCAGTGTAAGGACTTGATGTGTTCATTTCAACCTAATTGGAAGGATTGATCTATTAAGAAAATTGATTTATAATTGTTTAAAATATTTGAACAATTCAAAACTATTTAAAAAAAAGGAGAAAGAAAATGAAATTAAGATTTGCTATATTTCAAAAATATGTCTTTACAAGGGTGATTTCTTCTTCTTCTTCATACGCTGTCAGACGTCAACTTGAATGTGTTCAAAGAAAGCAGCAGTTATCCTGAGGCTGTCGACACTGCCATAGAGCTTGTCTACTAGTGTTGGCACTGGTGATGGCCATATGTGCTTTCTCTGGTCCTCCTATGTCTGACAATTTTGCAGCAGATGTTCAGGGGTCATTTTCCCTCTACCACAGGTTAATTTGTCAGTAGCACATATCTTCAGTTTATTGAATAGATGGTATCTCAGTCTGTTGTGGCCTGTGCGGAGTCTGAAGACGACCACCTGCTCTCTTCTGTTCAACTGGTAATGAGCATCATTTTTTTGTGTAGCCAGTATGCTCTGTTTCTCATTTGTCCATGTATCTGGTCCTAATAAACCTTTTGGACTCTTCAAAGGTCACACTAGAATCTGTTTGTGATAACCTTCCACCTTCTTTTGCCAGTCTGTCTGCCTCCTCGTTGCTTTGAGTGTTACAGTGGGATGGAACCTGCATAACATGTTTGCAGTGGACACACACGAGTCGACAAACAGTGGCTGCAGGGGAGCATCTCAAGTTTGACGATATATTACCGCACCCATCGTAGAGCCCCCATCTGGCACCTTGCGACTTCTTCCTCTTCCCGAAGCTGATGGGACACTATACGCTTCTGACGAAGAGGTGCAAGCAGGTCCGCATAGCTAGTTTCGGGAGAATATGTCTGATTTTTTCCTCCAAGGGATGCAACAACTTGTCCAACGTTGAAAAATATTGACACATCACCTAAATCACATTCCAAGTTTTAAGAAAATGTATATCTCATGAGCGAATCTTGCACAATAATGAAATTATCTCCTCAAAGGCAAAACTTTTCAAATCCCTGACATATTTATAAACCAGTACATGAGTATATATATATGGAGATGTTTTACAAAAAGTTGACAGATTCACCTATCTGGGAAGCAAAATGACTCAAGATGGAGATACATCTAAGGAAATTTTCTCTCACATTGCTCTAGTCACAGGTGCCTTTACCCAACTAACGAATATCTGGAAATCAAAATCATTGAGTGAGTACACTAAGTTCAGGTTGTTTAACTCTAACGTATTACCAATACTCACATATGGATGTGAATGTTGGAAAATAACAAAGGCATTGGAAAAGAGGCTAAATGCATTCATGAATAAGTGTCTTAGAAAATTGTTAAACATTGGCTGGGGGCAATTCATAACCAACAGCACAATTTTTTTTTTTTTTTTTTTTTGTGTGCGTTCGCCTTATTTCTTTTATTTCCAAGGCGGTGTGCGTTGCACTGTGGTTTTTATTTTGCGCCTGTCGGCCCAGTGCATCCGACTTCAGCATGCATTTTATGTAAGGGTCTGCTTCCTCCTGCATTTTCTAAGGGTTTGCTTCCCCGGGGTAACGGCCGGTGCCAACAGCACAATCAGAGAAGTCATTAAACAACAATATGTTTCATCACTCATCAGAAAAAAAACCGTGGTCATACGTCAGGCATGTTCTTAGAATGGACAGCAATGGACTCCCTCTGCTAGCATTTATGTGGTCACCATCTGGCAGCAGGAAAAGAGGAAAACCAAAAGAAACTCTCAGCAGAATAATCGTCAGAGAGGGTTCCACTCTGGGCTTGAACAACATGCAAAAACTAAAAAGAGTAGCGTCACACAGATCAAACTGGAGAGCAATTGTATCTGTGCCATATATGGCACTTAAAAAACATTGAATTGAATAGAAATAAGTAACAGTACATTTATTTAACCAGGGAAGGACAAATGTGTTTAGTATCGAGGAGCCAGACATAGCTCTGGATGGAAAGGATGTACCATGATGGGGGTAGTTGCGTGAGTCATAGGACACTGGTCCTAAACGTTGGGAGTCACAGTAATATTTCTAGGTGTCCGGGATTTGTCATGCCCCGATGTAGAGAACTGGGAAATTGATACTAATCACCAGCTTACTTACTTACTTTCCGTGTCCAAGCACCACGGTATACAGTATGCATCCAGTATTCAGTGACATGGATTGCCTTATCATTTGCCTACAGCATGTCGCACCTATTGTATGTATCCTGGAGGTTGGGGCAGGTCATCAGGTGGTCTGGGTCCTGTATTGCGCCACAATCACATGTGTCATCATCTGTGTATCCCCATTGTTTCATATGCCTCTTGCACCATGATACACCAGTTTGGAGTCTGTTTAGCGACTTCCATGTTGTGTATGGTAGATGATGTCCGGGGGCAGGTTCCTCCCGAAGGTCCATCTCTGGGGCATGTATCAATTTATGCTGTCTCTCGATACAGCAACTTTCAGGGTTTGTCTGTGTGCGCTGTGTTGATTTTAGGAAACTATGCCTGGATTTGAGTCTTGTGCTCTGTACCTGATAATACCAAAGCACCACAAAAAATTGCCAGCTAATAAAAAGGCATAATAAGGAGTGGTAATTCTCTACTGAATTTTTTGTTTTCTTTTTCCTGTGGTGTTGTCATTCCACTTCTCCATGTTGCAAGAGCGTCTTTTCACTCCCTCTTCTGGGTACATCTCCCCTTGGATCTGTCTGCAGCTTCATCTTCTCAGAAAGTCAAACCCATACTCAGTACCTCTGTTGTGGTTAGTGAACTTTTCTTAACTCAACTGTCCATATAGAATATTTTTGGAGATGCGACCAAGCCATCACAGTCTTCGCTGCCTAAGGAGAGTGTGCATGCTTGAGAGATCAGTGTAAGAATTCACCTCAGCATTTATCACTCTGGCCCTCCAAGTGGAGCGAGTAGCCTAGTCGACAGTGAGTTGACTTTCTAGACAGGGATTACAGTGTGCCGGGTGTTTGAGTTCATGGACAGACAGAACAAAAAATCTGGGCAGCAGTTCGTGCCTCGCATAACCACTCCTCCAGTCAACCCAGCTGTATAATGGGTACCTGACGTATAAGTTGGGTAAGGCAAAAACAGCATTGGCTGTGGCTTAGTGCCTGAAGAGTTGTCTTCATGCCCGATGGCAATTGCTGCCATGGGTCTGACCTTTACCATTATTATTTACCCTCCATGTAAATCCAAGGATGGATCACAGGCGTCATAGATGGAAGGTGTTCCTCTATTTATCTTGTTTGGTACAAACTGTTCACGTTTCATTCCAATATAGGAACATGGTGATGACACCTGCACTGTAAATCATAGTCTTGGTGTTCTTCTTCTTCTTCTTCTTCTTCGTACGCTGTCAAACGTCAACCTGTATTTTTTCGAAAAAAGCAGCGGTCATCCTGAGGCTGTCGACACTGCCATAGAGCTTGTCTAGTGTTGCCACTGGTGATGGTCACATGTGCTTTCTCTGGTCCTCATATGTCGGGCAGTTTTGCAGCAGATGTTCAGCGGTCATTTTCCCGGTACCACAAGTGCATTCGTCAGTGCCACCTATCTTCAGTTCATTGAATAGGTGGTACCTCAGTCTGTTGTGGCCTGTGCGGAGTCTGAAGACCACGACCTGCTCTCTTCTGTTCAACTGGTAATAGGCATCATTTTTTGTGTAGCCAGTATGTTGTTTCCCATTTGGCCATGTATCTAGCTCTAATAAGCCTTTTGGACTCTTCGTAGGTCACACTAGAATCTGGTTGTGGTAGTCTTGCACCTTCTTTTGCCAGTCTGTCTGCCTCCTCATTGCCCTGGATGTTACAGTGGGATGGAACCCACTGTACCACTACTCTTTTTGGTGCGGACTGCTGGCATAGTTGACAGAGTACTACTCTTAAATCATCAAGTTCAGTATTTTTCTGGCTTTTTAGTGCTGTGGCTACGGCCAGGGCATATGTAAACAGGACTATATGGCTTTCATTTCTTTTGCCTGTCAGCATTTCTTCTACTGCAGCCCTCAGTGTCTCTGCCTCCACTCTGAAATTGCTTGAGTATTTTCCAGTTGCCACTGACAGTGTTATTTTTCTACCATTTGGTAGGCTCAGGAATACCCCTGCCCCTCCGTTCTGTGTTGTGTTTGTTACAGAACCATCGGTGTATGCATGGGTCCAGTCCATGCTTGGGTAGTTTTTCATTATGTACCTCAAGGTTATGTCTCTTCTTTCTTTTTCAGTCTGGCTGTTCTTGTTTCCAATACCTGGTATATTTTCTACCACCTCCGGAATGATATGCTGCTTCCAGGTAGGTTTGCGTACAGTAGGAATGGGCTTTGATGTTGTTAATGTGTTCATAGGGTCTTCGCTCATCTTTGCTTTGGCTATTTCTGCAAAGTTTCTCCGCTTTAGTTTCCCATTTCCAAATCTATTTAGTCTCTGGTGCATTGGATGGTCTGTCAGTCTTCTGAGTTTCTCTGCTTGCTGCTGGGCTCTGCAGTCTCTTCTGTCGGTCATGGATTGCAGATTTGTAATCTTTTCAAGTTCTACAATTGGCGTTGACTTCATGCCTCCTGTTATAACTCTCATGGCTTGGTTTTGAAGTTTGCTAATTTTATCAAAGTTCGCCTTTGCTGCTGTTGTCCATGCCGCAATGCCATACTCGAGAACTGGTCTCACTCTTCCAGTGTACAGTTTCTTTAGTATACTTTCGTCTGCTCCCCAGCTTGTGCCAGCAAGTTTCCTCTTATTGCCATTCTTTGTCTGGCTCTCATTCGGTTTCTCTCGATCTGACTTTTCCATGTTATGCGCCAATCAAATGTGAGTCTTGGTTTTAATTTGTTTTTAAATTTGTTTTTAGTTTTCCCAAACATATGTTATAAGATAGCATATGTGGCAGCAGCTTTGCCAATGCAGCTGTCCATTTCTTGTTCTAGGAAAGTTTGTTGTTGTGGAACCTCAGGTGCGTGAATTAGTGCATTGATTTAAATTAATATTTATCTATTGCAACAGGGAGCAAAATAAAACAGATTTACAGGAAGTAAGAGTGCTACTATGTTGCCTGTTCAAGACAGTTGTAACACAATGGATTCCATCTCATTGCAATATTCTTGGCAATGACGAAGGTGGAATGCTACTTCAATCTGATATAGATATAACTAAAGAAGAAGCCAAGAGCCTAACCTGGGGTAGATACAGGTGCAAGTGGTTAACAGAGTACACAGCTCTACAGTCAAATGATACATATTACTAGCTCAACAGAGGTGGGCATATGGTAATCTTTAGACTGCGCACAGGCTATAACAGATTGAGATACCATCTATTCAACAAACTAAGGATAGGAAATACAGATGAATGTGTGAGTCTGTGGTACTGATAAAATCACAGCTGAGCATCTGCTACAAAGGTGTGCAACATTCAAGGAACAGAGAAAACACATGATATGATCGTCATCAATACCATTTTGGACAACCACTGCTTTCTTTATTTAGATATATTAACGTCTGAAAGCATACAATGAAGAAGCATAAAAGCAAGAGTGCATGAGTTGTAGCAGCCAGTGATACAAAGCCGACTGCTAGCATCAGCGGCAGCGACTAAGAGATGCCAAAACCCTGCTACACCTCTACGTCGTGATCCTGGATAACAGGCTGCAAACAGGCAGGCTGGCTAAGAAGAAGAGATCGAAGAGGAAAGACTAACGCGGTACCCAAAAACGTCTGTTGAAGTCGGATGTGACTGACCGAAAGATGTAAATATCACAGTCAAGCTATAAACTACGACACAAAGCATTTTATTCTCCAGACTACATCCTGCTACTTGCAACGCCCTTTTCAGCTCTTGGAAGCGGGAGTCTGAGACTGAATGATAAAGATAAATGTTTTCTGAATATCAATATCCAACAAAGCCTCATCCCACTTGGCTACTCATTATTTCTTAGCTCCACTAATAAAAGTTACCACAATTCTTGTCTGCTATCAGTTGAATACTACTGTTTTAAATTACTTCAGAATGTGGCAAAATATAAAACAAATAAATCAATGTATCAAAACAACAATGACCTATAAGTAGTATAAGAATTCCTAACAATACGTTATGAAATGATAGAAGTCACGTAGTCTACAACTGGTCAGTAAGTGTCTAACCTCATTGAGTGTTTGAGACATTAGTCCTTTAATGTGCTAAGTAATTAAGTAACTTGAGTTCAAAAGTCCAGATGTCCGAATACAGTAAAATTAATTACATTAAAAAAACATTGCACCTTCTATAAACACAGTTAGCAGATATATACTATTTTAGTAAGTAATAGCGACATCAGGAAATGTTATTTATACCTCGGTGCGGAAAAACCTGAGCAAATTATCAATGTAAACGCTGTGATTTATCTGGTGTAGTAGTCCATTTATCTACACTGACAGTGGCTCGTGATTCCGGAAGTTATCCACTTGGTTCATATTTCAACTGCTAACAACAAAGCACATGTCAGTTCGTGCTAGAACAAATAAAGGTACTCAACGAACCTATTGCGAAGCCTTTAAAACACACAGCTAAAGCATGTTGCTCTCACTTTCTAATGGCATTGAAACAACACATTCAGCAACTATCACACCGTATGAGAAATTCAATGATGACCTCATTCGAACTTTCACTTTCCACGAAGATGGCGGAACAAGTTGAAAGATAACTCTTTAGGGCAGTGCAGGCCGGCAACCGAATGGCAAAGCATTTCAGAGAGGTCTGTCTGTGGATGGTTGGATCATAAAACATCTAAGTCTATTGTGTTGAAGGTTTGGTTATAAAACATCTCAGTCTATTGTGCTGCTGAGTCCCGACAAGGCATAACACTGGCCATGGTCAGTTGGTTTGTTAAGAGCAGCACAAATGCATAACATTAACAGCCTGGGAGATTACTTTGCTCTAGAGTGTGGATCTATTAAGGATGGACGAACATCGGCTAACCACACTCTACGGCACCTGTTCCAACGCAGAGGAGTAGTCAGCTGCTCGAGCCTAACCCGCTAAACAGGAAATCCTCCTCCTGGCTACATCCATCTCACAACAGAGCTGGGACCTGCACGGATCATCCGCCCCTGTAGAAGTACGAGTGGACTAAGACTTTCTGTGACAATGCACCTCATCAGATTTCATCTGCCCATTTGTGTCGCAAGACGCCACGAGGAGGTACAACTTTCTTTCTGAGTGGCCGTTGATATTTTGTATCAATGCCCCTGTAGTCTTAGTTTAACATCAACAATACATGTTTTCCTTGATCTTCCTCTTGCTCTGAAGTGCTGTTGTTTGCTGTAATTGGCTAGAGCAGTTGGATATTTGAAAACCAAACCATCTCTTTCGCTCTCTCTCTCTCTCTCTCTCTTCTCTCTTTCTTTCTTTCTATATATATATTGTTGTTGTTTAAAGCCCCCAATGAGTATATATATATATATATATATATATATATATATATATATATATATATATATATATATATATGTGTGTGTGTGTGTGTGTGTACGAATGAAACCGGGCCAAACTGTAACACGTGAACTTATGTACGATGCGCACGATGACGTCACTTCATAGTTTCCTCAGCAGACCATTGAAAATATGGCGGGTGAGATACGGAATCCGTCCAGAGTTGATCAGCAAGCGGTGATTCGGTTTCTAACAGCTGAAGGATGTCGACCAGTTGACATTCATCGCAGAATGCAGGCAGTGTATGGTGACAAAAGTGTGTCAAAGACAACAGTGAAGAACTGGTCAGGTCAGGTCAGGTCATCCCGTAACCGGTAAGGTCGTTGGGGCACACATGAAAACATCCTCACAACTCCACGCCATCCCTCTCTGTCAGAAGCCGCTGCCTGTGACTCTTCTGGTCGAAGACTGGTCCATTCTTTTATGTTGTCTTCCCATCTCTTTTTGGGCCGACCTCTTCGTCGTCTGCCATGCACCTTCCCGTGGAGGATTGTATTTGCAAGACCATTTGATCTCGATATGTGACCATACCAAGTGAGTTTCCTTCTTTTGACAGTTGCCAAGAGATCTTCGAAAGGCCTTATTGCTGTTGTAATTCTATCTCGTATTTCCTCGTTTGTAACTCGATCTTTGTACGTGACGTTTAAAAGTCTTCGGAAAAATCTCATCTCCAAGGCCTGTATCCTTCGTTGAAGGTCAGCTGTAACTGTCCATGCCTCACACGCATAGAGAAATATTGACAGGACCAGTGAATGCATTAATCTGATTTTCGTGCGTAGTGCTAACCGTTGATCTTGCCAGATTTTGTTAAGCCGTGCAAGCGCCGCTATTGTCTGTGCTATTCTGGCCAATACTTCACATTTTGATCCTTCATCACTGACAATCAACCCAAGATATTTAAAACGGTCAACTACTTCGAGTTCTTGACCGTTTGCTTGTATCTTGCTGTTGAAGCCCGTAGGGTAGTTTGTCATTAGTTTTGTCTTTCCAGCGTTTATCTCCATACCATAGTCAAGAGCTGTTTCATCGAGCCTTCTGGCCCATTCCTGGAGTTCTGCTTCTGAACCCGCTAACCCGTCGATATCATCTGCAAAACGAAGGTTAGTAATCGTTCGGCCCCCTATATTGACAGTACCAACGTGACCTCTAAGTGCCTCACTCATAATTCCTTCAAGGAATATATATAAGAACTAGACACCGATGTTTAAAGAAGGACGTAAGTTAACGCAACCATATGCGTCTGACCTAGTCTCGGAAGATCTTTCGTTAACTCTCGTCCTTCTGGAAATATCGTTGGGTATCTCTCCCGGGCTGAGCTCACTCCATTAGGGTCGTGTCTAAATTTCACACAACAAAATTGACACTGTCTGCAGCTAGGGCGAAGGGCACCAATCTCGTGAAGTTCAGCCGTGTGAACTAGACCGTGAAATATGATACAGGTTTAAGCGTAGTGCTATTCATATAACAGATGTCTATTCCAGGATAATCGGACGGAAGAAATCGTAAAAAGCCAACGAATTGACCAGTTCAAATGGAAAACAACAACACGTTTCCATGAACGCAATGTGTAAGTCGTCGGCTAGTATGAATTCCAGGCAAATCCGTGGTCTGGCGGCATCCATAATGAACTGAAACAGCAGAGCAATGTAGACCCGCAGTCGGTTATATCGCCATCTTTGCTGCTCTCTTGGATTGCCAATACAGAGGTGCATGCTTGCACCGGTCTTCCAAAAATATGTATTCTCCTTAGGCAACGAAGACTTCGATGAATTGGTCATGTTCGTCCCATGGAAGATGGTCTCATACACAAAGGTATCATATGTGGACAGTTCACGCTTGGCTAAAGAACAGTCGGCTGAGGAAAGAAATTCAGTAAAAGAGTTACTACTTCAAGGTCGTATCATCCTATAGACCAGGGTTTGTCAACTCTTTAATACTTGACGCCCACTTGTATCATTTTCAAGAGGGTACATTTTCCTGTAAAGTAAAGTAACCCATAGCATTACTGCCGTAGGAGTGTGAGGTATTAGCGATCTCACATTTCAAAGGCTCGGCTATATGAGGGCGGTAGCCATCTCCTCTCCCTCGCCGCTTTTACTTCCTGGATTGAACCGCTACCCATATAAGACTGTGTCGACCCTGGAGCCGTTGCGGTCTGAAAAAAATATTACCGCCTCAACTGGGGAATGAACCCAGGACCACTCAGATGCGAAGCCAGCGCGCTAACCACTGCGCCACTGACCGTCCACTAAAATCTAAATTGAAGAGCATTTCGCAATCGTCCACTGAGTCTTCTTCTTCTTCTTCTTCGTACGCTATCAGACGTCAACTTTAATTTGTTAGAAGAAAGCAGCAGTCATTTTTAGGCTGTCGACACTGCCATAGAGCTTGTCTAGTGTTGGCACTGGTGATGGCCACATGTACTTTCTCTGGTCTTCGTAAGCTGGCAGTTTTGCAGCAGATGTTCAGTGGTCATTTTCCCTGTACCACAGGTTAATTCGTCAGTAGCACCTATCTTCAGTTAATTGAATAGGTGGTACCTCAGTCTGTTGTGGCCTGTGCGGAGTCTGAAGATCACCATCTGCTCCCTTCTGCTCAACTGGTAATAAGTATCATTTTGTGTGTAGCCAGTCTGCTCTGTTTCCCATTTGGTCATGTATCTGGTCTTAATAAACCTTTTGGACTCTTCGTAGGTCACACTATAATCTGGTTGTGGTAACCTTGCACCTTCTTTTGCCAGTCCGTCTGCCTCCTCGTTGCCTTATTAAATGTTACAGTGGGATGGAACCCATTGTACCACTACTCTTTTGGGTGTAGACTGATGGGATAGTTGACATAGTACTGCTCTTAAGTCATTAAGTTCTGTATTTTTCTTGTCCACTGAGTCTGTGTATTTTTTGTGTTTTTAATACGTCATCATCATCATCATGTGGCATGTTCTTTGCCATCGTCTTCTTGGTCTGCCTCTTTCGTCCGGCATTATACCGCCCATTACCGTTCTCTCAAAGCCGTTGTGTCTTTTGATGTGACCAAAGTATTTCAATTTTCTGTTTATGATGGAATTTATGTACAAACTATGTCCGACTCTTGTCGACTGTCTGCATTCTTCTTTTTTCGCCCCATGGTGTTCTGAGGACCTTTCTATAACATTTCGACTCCAAGGACTCGGATCTCTTTCTGAGGTCTTGGTAACTGCCCTTGTTTCGCAGTTGTATGCCGCCACAAGAAAAACACAGGTTCTCAAAATTGTCACTTGTGTTGGTATGCTGGTATTCTGCCATAGTTTCCACAAGTTGCGTAGTCTCTGCACCGTCATAATAATAACAACATCTTTAATACAGAATACATAAAAGCTAAAATCGTCCACTAGTGGGCGCTAGCGACCAAGTTGAAGAGCACTACTATAGACATTCATGACTGAAAAGTTCTACACTACTTGTACTACTACTAAAGGATAGTTAGAGCTATGACCGTCGACCTCGATGTACTATGGAAATAAAAGGCAGCCAGGAAAAGAACTGGCCACACTGCCTCATATACAAGATGTGGCTTAGTATACTAAGTCTCTAGCAACTTCATTCTTCGAAACTAGTGTAACTACTATGAAACAAACCCTTGCTTTATTAAAAAAAAATTTTTTTTAAATACAACCACCGACAAGAACAAAAGGATATAGCTACAAATTAACTAAAAAGAGGTCCACATTAGATATTAGGAAATATTTTTTAGTCAGAGAGTGGTGAATGCTTGGAATGCATTGCCACATGAGGTAGTGGAGGCAGGGACAATTAATGCATTTAAGAATACATTGGATTCGCATAGCTTTTAGAGCAAGGTAATGTAAATGAAACTAGTTGTATACAGACTCTGCAGAATGTTCTAAAACAGTATAAAGACATTAAGTTAAGCTAATCTCCAGGATACATGCAATAGGTCATACATGCTAGAGACAAATGTCAGAACAATCAATGTCGCTGAAAACTGGCTTTATGCTGTATGATGTGGGGCTTGGACAAAGGGAAGTAAGTGTGGCTTTTTGGCGGGAGTTTGAGAAGGAATGACAATATTAGAATTAAATTAAAGTCTAATTTATCCGTTCCTCTGATCATCTAATAAACACGTATTAAGTTACCTCGAATTCTTCTCTCTTCTAGACAATGTAGGCAGGTTTTTCTGAGTCTTTCCTTATAACTGTACTTCTGAAATCCCACTATCAGCTTTGTTGCTCTTTTTTGTATCCTTTCCAGCATGTTTATATCCCCTCAATGATAAGGACTCCACGCCTGTACACAGTACTCCAATCTAGGTCTAACTAATGATTTATACAGTTTTACTATCGCTTCCTTGCTCCTATGTTTAATGTTTCTTTTTATCATACCTAACATTGCATTTGCCCTTTTCACTGCTACCTGAACTTGCTCACTCACCTTACCTGTATGATCTATTATAACTCCTAGGTCCCTTTCCTTATCTATCTTTCTAATATTGTTCTCTCCCATTCTGTAATGATGTTCCATATTGGATCTACCCATGTGGATGATTGTACATTTATCTACATTAAACTCCATTTGCCAGCTTACAGTCCATTCTTGAATTTTATCTAAACCCGATTGCAATATATCCACTTCTGGTTTAGATTAGACACTACTGCATAGTTTTGTGTCATCAGTAAATTTTGCAATCATGGGTCCCATATCAATTCCTAAATAGTTTATTTATATCAAGAACAAAATTGATCCCAAAAACCGAGCCCTGTGGCACTCCCCTTTTTACTCCACACCACTCAGAGTACTCCTTATTTATGCCCACTCTCTGCCTTCTTTCCGTTAACCAATTTTCAAACCATTTGGCAACTTCCCCACCTATTCCATGTGATTTTAACTTTCTAAAATCTCTCGATACGTCAGATTTCAGGGCTTGTCTGTATCAGCTTTACTGATTTTAGAAAGCTGTCTGGATTTGAGTCTTGTGCTCAGTATCTGATGTCCAGACATTGGGTGTCTTGAGTCGTGCTCCTGTTTTTCTCGTTCGATTTATTCTGCGACGCTTATTCGGATCTCGGTTGGTGCTACGCCAATTATGAGGTATATTTTATCGATGGGTGTGGGTTTTATGCCCCCTGATACTATCCTACCTGAAAAGCGCTTTGCAAGTAAAAGGATGTAAGTCAGGACAGCGGAAAACGCCGTGCCGTAGTAAACAGATTGACTGTGATATTTGCACCTTTCGACTTCAGCAGGCATTGTTGGGTACCGGGTTAGCTTTCCCTCTTCGATCCCATCTCCTTAGCCAGTCCGCCGTGTTGCAGCCTGTTATACAGGATCACAAAGTGGAGATGTAGAAATGTCTTGACAGCTGTTGGTCGCTGGCTCTGACGCTAGCAATCAGCTGTTGGTCACTGACCACGAAATATGTGACTGCAGACAATTCCAGTACCACGTTGGTTGTATACACTACTACTCAGCTGCTGTGAGCGCCCCTCCTTGACCATCCCACGTTTGATTTCAAACGGATGCAGTATACGGACTGCTGATACGTAAATCGATTTGTTATCCTATAACAGACAGCCACTGAATGCTTACATGTCAAGACATTCTAATAAAATTGATTACTGTGTCATCATGCGACAGGTGTGCATTGATTATTTTCACTATGCCGCAATTGTTTATAATATATGTTTAAAAGAAATCAGAAGACGTTTGGTCATGGCGATACAGAAGCTAAACAACATGCACAATTTATGGCACAATACTAACAAGCAACTGAAACTGAAGATCCTGAAAACATGAATGTTCCCTGTGACAATGTACGGATGCGAGACTTGAACTAAGACACAAGTAGCAAGGAAGAAACTTGGAGCGTTCGAAACAAAATGTTACAGAAGAATCATAAAAATTCCTTGGATAAAGAAAGTGACAAATAAAGCCATCCTAGAAGACGTGAATGTTGAAGAAAGCTGGCTCATTAACAATGCTATGTTTCGGAAATTGAATTTTTTCGGCCACGTCAAACGCCATGACGGACTGGAAAGAACGGTTATGGAGGGCATGGTACCTGGAAGGCGACGCAGGGGTCGACCAAGGCGAAGATGGATACAAGATATCAAGGATACTCTAAACATGAACATGGAGCAGACGGGGAGATTGATTGCAGACCGAGATTCATATTGGATGACTGAACGAGAGCGACGTTCTACAAATGGCAGGCTACATGATGATGATGATGCCGCAATTTTACACATTACAATATCGCCACTATGGATGGTTTCCAGATAAAAGTTCAGCTCTATCATTGTGGAAAACTCTAGTATGTTGACCAAGACACATAAATCCTTGAACTTACGGGTTCCCAACACATGGGTCGCGACCCCAAATGGGGTAGCGAAAGATTTTCTGTTGGATCACCGGCTGAAACAGTAAACTAAAAAATATTGACAATTTTTTTGCCATCTTCCAGCTGTCCATATAAAATATCTTTGGAGATACGACCATCTTTCTTGTGATAAACATGATCAAACCATCGTTAGTCTTAGCTGCATAATGAGAGTATATATCTCACCCTGTTCCTTCATTTAATTCCAAGGATGGATTCCAGCGACCTAGATAGAAGGCGCTGTCATTGCTCTTTTTTGACACATATTGCCCAAGTTTCACTACCTGGGTTGTACTATTAGAGTTTTCCCAAACACGCATGGTGAGACGGGCAAATATGTCAGCAGCTTTGCCAATATGATTGTCAATTTCAGCGTCTAGAGACAGCCTGCTGTTGACGATGGTCCCAAGCTACGTGAACTGGTGAATACCTATCAAAGTTATCAATGGTGACGGCTGACGCGGTAACTATTACCTTTCCCAGTACGTTTGTCTTGCTTAGACTTATTGTACGCCGTAAGACTAAAATGTGTCCATGGCACGGGATTTTAATGAATGAATAGCTTCCTTCAACCATTGCTGACTTTGGGATGATGTACCCTTGAGATGATACTTGGTTCCCACTTTTCCTTTTCTCCTCTGCTTATTGTAATAGTCTCTTTTTGCCAATTTAAGTTGGGGCACCATGAGTCTGGTGGGGTCAACGGTTTCGTCTTCCCAGGATTCGGAATTTATGCCCAGTGCTTTGTTGTCAATGGCATATGTCCCGAAACAAACACTCTCAGCATGTACTCGCTGTTGAGCCAGAGATGTCTTCGGTGGTTAGAGCATATTTACCGCATGGAAGATGAAAGGCTGCCAAAGGATATCCTCTATGGACAGCTAGCCATTGGTCTTAGAAGAATCGGCCATGCCACACTGCGATTCAAGGACATATGCAAGAGGGACATGACGTAATGCGACATCCCATTCGATGGCTGGGAGAAAATTGCTCAGAATCGAGCTGTTTGGAGACAGTCAGTTGGAGGGGGCATAATGGCTGAAGACGCTTGTAGAGGTCTTCTGGCTGCAGAGAAAAGAGAAAGACTGAGAAGATCAAGGAACAGCCAGGCAAGCCAGCATCCTCTACATGGTTTGTACGATCTGTGGCAGGGACTGTCATTCGCGTATCGGGATTTACAACCATAACAGACAGTGTCAAAATACAGGAGACAAAGCTGGACAAAACTCACAGGGCGCCACGCGCATGGTCTACAGAGACTGAGACGCCTATGGTGATGATGTTCCGAAAGGAGTGATGAAAATTGACTGATTGGGTAGCCTTAATTGATTTGATTGAGGTTTTCTCAGACGAAGTCCATCCTGTGTGTGTGTGCATTGCCTTGGATTAGTGGGCTGAATTGGATGCCTTAATGATCCTTGTAGCTATTACGGTGGTGATCTCACATTCCTGACAGGTTCAGCCAAGCTGCCAGGTAGACCGGGGGAAGAAATCAGATGGAATGCGTATGCCCATTACCCAGGTTCAGTGGGTAGATTATGGATAACAACTCAAAGCATTGATTGGTTGGTTATTGATCCAGCAGCCTATGGGCTCCTGCCCTTTGGTACAAACCTTTATAAGAACATGTTACAGACACTGCAATAAAGGATCAACAAGATGGACGGCATTTCTTGCAGCCATATGCCCCAAAGAGAACCAGATGGATAGATGGATGATGCTGAATGGATAAACTTTCCATTTAAAAAGAATGGTACGGAGTACTTGCAAATATATAATTATATATTTACATAATTTGTACTAAAAAAAATGCTGGAACTACTAACATTAGTTAGGGGCATCATCATCATCATGTGCTCTGTAGGTTGGCGTTCATGGATCTTCATCCATTTCTATCCCGTGTGTCGTTTACCAACTCTGTTGTTGATTGTCGTCCATGCTATTCTCTCAGGTTGTCCAGCATCTTCTTTTTCAGCCTTCCTCTGTCTCTCTTTTCTGCTATCTTTCCCATTGGCAGGACGCACTCTAAGCCGCCTCTTCTCATAACATGCCCAAAAAAGGATAACTGTATTGTTCTGATCCTTGCAACAAGTTGTCTTTGTGTTTGTGCCTTCTCGAGTACCGTATCATCAGTCTTCTTTGTAGTCCATGGGATCCGCAACATTCCTCTGTAAAACCTCATCTTCGTTGCTTCCAAAGATCTATACGCTTGCTTGCTAAATGTACATGATTCACTGCCATATGTCAGTACTGGTTCCACATAGCATGCAATGACTCTCTTTCTCAGTTCCAGCGACAAGGTTTTGTTGCACAATATTCCCTTCATAGTCTGTAACAGAAGTGGCCAAACTATGGCATGTGGGCCAGATCCGGCCCGCCAACCAGATTTAACCAGTCTGCCAACCAGTTTTGGGCCGGCCTCTTATTGTTGGTTGAAAATTACTGTATACTCCACTAACATAAAAATTACAAAATAGCATGCACAGACACCAGAAACAAAACAAAAGAGACCCAAAATAACGATTACCATCTCTCACAACTCTCTCTCTCTCTCTATCATACCAATTGAGCTCTACTAGATAGTGCAGACAAAATGGAAATGATAGTGTAAAATCTCTGATCATACACGCGGACAGGCAATGACAGTGTCGGTACCTACTTTGTGTAACAGTTCCACCCCGAGCATGATAGTTTAGGGCAGGGGTGATGTGGTTGCTGATAACAAAGGTACCTGAATGCGTGCCAAGGTCACTCTCTGTCTGGTCACTACGCCAAGGTCACTCACTGTCTCAACAAAGGGAATCGGAGTTGGGGAAAGAATGTACAGGTAGGAACTGACTACTGGCGTTCCGATTTGGTGAGGGATTGACGGAGGGCAGCGGAGCCTGCTGCGATAGATGAGTGACAGGTGTTCAGAGTAATTCGTTCTAATAACGACTGAATAGAGCCATCCCTCTGAGATCCATTGGTCAGCTCTGATACTGCTTGAGAGTATATAACACTAGCCAAAGTTTAGCTCAAGCAGGCTGGCATGGAGAGGGTATGAGTGAATGTAGATAGGAGTCTGGTTTAGCTCACCAACTTAGATAGAGGAGCGATTGATAGACTGTTGCACGAATGTTGGAGATAGAACAGGATCGCTCAAGCAGCATACGCCATTTTGAGTCGGGGCCAGCCGCTCAAATAGGTGTGTGTGAGAGTTTTGTATTAATAGATAATTTGAACGTGTGTTGTACGCAGGTTACCTTGTGGACGAGATATGTCCTGACGAGTTGAGCGAGTGTGTAGATCGACTAGGTGAGATCTAGATGGGTGTGATGTGTGTATGGCAATAGAACTGGGTTTTGATAGTTGGAAATTCCATCAATAGCTACTGCTTACAATTTCCGCTTTAGTTAATATTTATATTAACATATATATAATATAGGAATAATTAGTCAAGATGATATGTATTGTATTGTGTTTGTAATTTCACTACTCATTTTTCTGATATGAGTATTATATAATGAATATGCCACCTGCTGTGTGCTATGTCATTTGCTGTGTGTGGTAAGGAATGATGTGCATGAGTGTGATAATGTTCTAAGTTAGAATAACCCTAGGGCAAACAGTGGGATCTGCTACATTTGATAATGAGAATCGGAAAGCAATGACAGATCTTTTCTGCGGTCGGAAGTCTCTGATCTGATCAAATGATGTTGCTTTGTTTTTAGCATCAGTATGGGAAAGTGATAGGTGAAGTGGGGGTGGATGGTAGGTACATTTCTATGTGAAGAAGTTGAGGTGCACAGTTGGCAGCCTTGTGAAGTGTGTTAAGTATAAATCAGCCAGTAACACGTCTGAGCTTGTAGCTGTTGCACACGCTTTCATCTATAAGAGTTTGTATTCGTAAAAATGTTTTCTAAGTATAAAGTAGTTTGCTGTTGCTTTCTGTACATGGTTCATTATATATGTAAAACTAAATCTCAGAATTATTTTGTAAGAATGTTATAGGTCTGCCTTCTTGTGTTACCCTTTACCATAATCTGGAATTCTGGTGTTACACTTTACCATAATCTGGCCCTCTGGTGTTACCCTTTACCATAATGTGGTATTCTTGTGTTACCCTTTACCATAATATGGCCTTCTTGTGTTACCCTTTACCATAATATGGCCTTCTTGTTACCCTTTACCATAATATGGAATTCTGGTGTTACACTTTACCATAATCTGGCCCTCTGGTGTTACCCTTTACCATAATCTGCCCTCTGGTGTTACCCTTTACCATAATCTGGCCCTCTGGTGTTACCCTTTACCATAATCTGGCCCTCTGGTGTTACCCTTTACCATAATCTGCCCTCTGGTGTTAACCTTTACCATAATCTGCCCTCTGGTGTTACCCTTTACCATAATCTGGCCCTCTGGTGTTACCCTTTACCATAATCTGACCCTCTGGTGTTACCCTTTACCATAATATGGCATTCTTGTGTTACCCTTTACCATAATCTGGCCCTCTGGTGTTACCATTTACCATAATATGGCATTCTGGTGTTACCCTTTACCATAATCTGGCCCTCTGGTGTTACCCTTTACCATAATCTGACCCTCTGGTGTTACCCTTTACCATAATATGGCATTCTGGTGTTACCCTTTACCATAATCTGACCCTCTGGTGTTACCCTTTACCATAATCTGGCCCTCGGCCAACCTTAGCTTGGCCACCACTGGTCTAGAAGACTGATTTTGCTTAGGCTAATCTGCATTTATTCCCATAATTGCATCTTCCATCTAATGTTATGTATTTGCCCAAGTATTTAAATGTGTTAACTTGTCTCAATTCGGTCCCCTTCACTTTGACGCAGCATTTTGGAGAGTTCGGTTTCTTCACCATTACCATCACTTCCGATTTCTTTAAGCTGAAGCCTTTGTTTTCAATTTGCTGAACTACCATGTCTATCATTTCCTGCAAGTCAGTTTCATTCTAGGCTATCAATATAATATCATCAGCATATTTAGTTAGGGGCACTTGTGTCCTATTACTGCTAGATGACCCACTTGCCATGGGCCAGTTGCGTGACAGATAAATACAAATGGCGAGCAATACTGTTAGTGTTTGCATGGAACAGCGTGTTGTGATGAAGTTTCTTGTGATAGTTGATGTGAAAATTGCAAAAAATTTACAGAAGACTGCAATCACAATACGGTGATGAGAAAACTCGGCTGTAGTAAGACATGTGAATGGTGTAAACATTTTAGAGAAGGCCGTACATCCGTGAGTGATAATCCTGGCCCACCAGTCATTCCTGTGAATATCCAGATTGTGGAATGCCTTATCCCGGATGTTAATTTTCTACCCTGTGGTGCCACTATCAACAGTGAACAGTACATACACATTTTGAGTGATGCGCATAACAAGTCTGCGTAAAAAACGGCCTGGTTTGATCACAAAGGGCGTCATGCTCATTCAAGATAACGCTCGACCTCATACAGCAACTCGGCTAGGAGGTATTGCCTCATTCACCTTACATACCAGGTGTTGCTCCAAGTGATTTCCATCTGTTTGGATCCCTAAAAGAATTCTTGGGAGGTCAGCATTTCAGCACTGATGACGAAGTGAAACAGGCTGCCCTGGATTGGTTCAGACATACTGAGAAATCTATCTGCGCTGAAGCTTTTCAAGCATTACTTGAATGCTGGGATAAGTGCATACATGTTGCAGGAAGCTATATAGCAAAATGGCCTTTTGACTACTTGAAACAATTTTTTTTTCATAACAAAAAAAAGTCTCCCAGTTTGACTTAAACGCCCCTCGTATAAATTATGGTTAACCCTTGCAAATTGAAGAAAGCTGAGGTAGTGCAGTGGTTGGTGTGCTGGCTTCCTAGCTGAGCAATCAAGGTTCGGTTTTCAGTTTGTGTGGGATTTTCTCTGATTGCAGAACAGCCTCCGGGATCCACCCAGTCTAAAAAAATTGGTACCAGAATAATCTGGAAAAGTAAAGACAGCGGGCGTGATGTTGATCACATAACTTTTAGTGTCCTGTGAGTAAAGGCAGTCCTTCAGCAGACTTAACCGCTGGTCAGGAATGAAGTGTTAGAGACTTCAGTATACTAAGTCTCAACTTGTAAAGTATGGGGGCCTTTTCCTTCCCTAACCATAAGTCAGGTACCCATTTACAGCTGGGTTGACTGGAGCTGCTGATAGTGGGAGTTGAACTCCATATCTTTGATATTACAAGTGGGTGCTCAACCACTCTGCTAATCAGTCACTCACCGTAGGTCAAGAACAATATGGACCTAATACCATATTACTAACAAGCCACACAGACATGAAATCAGGATCTTTATTACAAACTGATATGCATGAACATGTTTGAGACTTTGACAGAACGATGCATGATCATACCATTCAATGACTGCTGACAAAAAAAAAACATGACGACAATGAATACTGTTTATGCTCTTGTATATATAAGGTTGCATCCTCTTCCCATATTTGTGTAATATTTATACATGTAATCCTGGTATTCAAACAAGCATGTTAATGTCTGCTGCCAGGTAGCCAAAGGCTATCGGCTATTCGTAGTAGGTATTTTAAACTTACTGCAGCTTACTAGGCCTGAGGAGAAGGTACAAATAATTTGGGTAGAGTTTTAACTTAAATTTTGTCTGGGCAGCGGCAGTTGAGCCTACTCTTTTAGATTTCTAACTATCGAGTGATTTTTAACGTGCTCGACACTGAACATGGGAGTCCATTCTCACTACCCAGAGACCAGGGGAATTTTCACCTGAAGATCCAAGTGAAAAGGCCGTGATTCGAACCCGTGTTCTCCGACACCCGAGCCAGACACCTTACCTCGAGACCACTGAGCCGAGAACATAATGAGGAATGTCAGAGCAGATCAATAACAAGCAAAGTGAAAGATCTTCAGCATAGGACAATATCATATCCCAGAAATGAGATATGTGGATGACACTGTTCTCATAAAGGTCACACAAATTCGGCTAACAATGTAATTGTGTAAAAAAAATAAAATAAATACAGAAACACAGAATCTATATTTAAACACACACATAAAAAAATACATTTTGACAATAGACAAAGTAGTGAACAAATCAATAATGATAAAAGATAATGTAGAAAAAGAAGATGTAAAAAAGATGAGTATTTGGGAGCCATAATCAACAATTCTGGTGAGTGTTTGATAGAAATATCAAACACTTGCAAATGGCAAACATAAACTCAGGTCAGGTGAGTTCATCCTGTAACCAGTGAGGTCGTTGGGGCACCCATGGAGACACTCCCACAACCTCACACCACCCTTCTTTCTCAGCCGCTGCTGCCTGTGACTCCTCTGGTCAGAGATTGGTCCATCCTTTTATGTTGTCCTCCCAATTCTTCTTTGCCCAACCTCTTCATCGTCCGCCTTCCAGGGTCACATTTGCAAGACCGTTTGATCTCGATATATGACCATACCAAGTGAGTTTCGATCTTTGAATAGTTGTCAAGAGGTCTTCAAAAACCCTATTGTTGCTGTAATTCTTTCTTGTATTTCCTTATCTGTAACTCGGTCTTTGTGTGTGACATTTATAAACCTCCAGAAACATCTCATCTCAACACAAACTAATGTACATGAGAAATTGATAGCAAGGCACAAGCAAGAAGACAAAGATCTAACTGACTAGGACATGCATTTTCTCTGTGGTGACATATGGTTGCGAGACATGGACATCAAACAAAATAATTAGAAAACAATATCTTTTGAAATGAAGTGCTATAGAAGGATGCTGAACATTTCGTGACAAACAAGAAGACAAATAGAGAAATTCTGCAATCACTGGGTATAAAAGAAAAATGGCTAACAAACATCACAAGGATAAAGCTAAGATATTTTGGTCACATGTAAAGACATACAGTTCTGGTGAGACTAACAGCGAAAGCCACAGTGTCCAGGAAGAGGACAAGGATCAAGATATTACTGTTAGTTTGAAAAATGTCCATGTATGATATAGTCCGACTTGCTCAAAAACGCAAGGTGTTCAATGCAGCTGCAACGGAAATCATGTCACATTATGGTGATTTATAAGGATTCAGGAATCAATCATAAACTAGCAGAAAATCTGCCGGTCAACAGCAGTTTAACAATTGAAAGTTCTGCCCCGTCCTGCACTCCTCCCACAACATCCCCATTGCACTTTCTCAACCCACCCCATCTCTTTGTCCCCCTATCAACCTGTTCGTCTCTTTTTTCAAACAGCTACCACCTCTCTTCCCTCCTCAACCTCCATCAGAACCCCTAATCCCTTCAACCCACCTATACCACCAGCCCATCTCTGTTCCTCTCAACCTACCCATTTTTATTCGTATTGTAGTTCTCTACACCCTTTTAGACTCACTAGTGATGACATCACACGATTCCATCAGCCAATTAAATTTCCTATGCAAACGTTGGATAAACAGACAGAGGTACATTTTATAAATAATTACATAGATGTTACAGCAGAACTGACATCAGATAGAGTAGGCTTTGTATGCTAATGCTTCCTGGAGACTGCTGGGTTGACACAGTCCTGCTTCTTTCTTTCAGGTGGCTATACCTGCTCAAAGTCATTGAGTGTTTTTGGTGTCCTCATCTAACAAGTCATTCATCAATTTATGTGTCCTCATCTAACAGGTCATTGATTAATTTCTGTGTCCTCATCTAACAGGTCATTGATCAATTTCTGTGTCCTCATCTAACAGGTCATTGATCAATTTCTGTGCTCTCATCTAACAGGTCATTGATCAATTTCTGTGTCCTCATCTAACAGGTCATTTTAGCAATTTCTGTGTCCTCATCTAACAGGTCATTGATCAATTTCTGTGTCCTCATCTAACAGGTCATTTAGCAATTTCTGTGTCCTCATCTAATAGGTCATTGATCAATTTCTGTGTCCTCATCTAACAGGTCATTGATCAATTTCTGTGTCCTCATCTAACAGGTCATTGAGCAATTTCAAGGTCATAATTTAATAGGTCATTGAGTAATTTAAAGGTCATCATCCAACAGGAAGTCACTAATCAGTAATTTCAATATGTCCCTATTATCACCTAACAGAAAGCCACTAATTAATAATTTCAATATGTCCCTCTTATCACCTAACAGGTAGCCACTAATAAATAATTTCAATATGTCCCTCTTATCACCTAACAGGTAGCCACTAATCAATAATTTCAATATGTCCCTCTTATCACCTAACAGGAAGTCACTAATCAATAATTTCAATATGTCTCTTCAATGATCTAACAGGAAGCCACTAATCAATAATTTCAATATGTCCCTCTTATCACCTAACAGGAAACCACTAATCAATAATTTCAATATGTCTCTTTTATGATCTAACAGGAAGCCACTAATCAATAATTTCAATATGTCCCTCTTATCACCTAACAGGAAACCACTAATCAATAATTTCAATATGTCTCTTTTATGATCTAACAGGAAACCACTAATCAATAATTTCAATATGTCCCTATTATCACCTAACAGGAAGTCACTAATAAGTAATTTCAATATGTCCCTCTTATCACCTAACAGGTAGCCACTAATAAATAATTTCAACATGTCCCTCTTATCACCTAACAGGTAGCCACTAATAAATAATTTCAATATGTCCCTCTTATCACCTAACAGGTAGCCACTAATCAATAATTTCAATATGTCCCTCTTATCACCTAACAGGAAGTCACTAATCAATAATTTCAATATGTCTCTTCTATGATCTAACAGGAAGCCACTAATCAATAATTTCAATATGTCCCTCTTATCACCTAACAGGAAACCACTAATCAATAATTTCAATATGTCTCTTTTATGATCTAACAGGAAGCCACTAATCAATAATTTCAATATGTTCCTCTTATCACCTAACAGGAAACCACTAATCAATAATTTCAATGTGTCTCTTCTATGATCTAACAGGAAGCCACTAATCAATAATTTCAATGTGTCCCTATTATCACATTTCATGACCTGACTATTGGTGATTTGGGAAGCTAAGGCATCAGCTCTTTCAAAGTCATCACACTCAAACATGAGGTGGACAATAGATGAAAACTTCCTTAAAGGTTTGAGGCCTCCAATTCATTCATGCCACAACCATACAAAACCTTCCAAAGAATGGACTGGGTATCTAACATGGCCAATGCCATGTGATAAACTTCTCTGATATTGTGAGCGGCTCATTGCAGCTAATGTGTTATGAAAAAAATACTGAAGAAACAAATATATGGAAAACTGAATATTTTATATATCTTTAGATTCTGCTGATTCATAGTTTGGCTTTAGTGGATTTGGCATATTCTGTTCTGGCAACTGCTCTCATGTGCACTTGATCTGGGCCATCTGCTAGTCTGAGAGAGCGTGCCCAGGCAAACAGATAGGCTAAAGGCAGATCTCCATTTAGACCATTCCTCCGAAAGCCTGAAATGATTAATAAAATATAAATGACTAGCAATACCAGATCTGACTGTCAATTGAACTAGGCGATATGAAAGAACAACAGTAGTTTAACCTTTACTGCACAAGAAACAAAATTAAATTACGAAAGTCGCTGCAACGCACCGTATGAAGTCGCTGCAAAGCGTCTGCCGTTCTAATCATATATAATCAAACTGGCTACATAGAAATCATCTCAACACACTGCTCATTTGACTTTCGTCTTGCCTGGTTTAAAAACAATGGCGATTTCCACATTAGTTTTAGACTTTTGTAAATGATTTCTCATATTTTTCAATTGGATTTGAAGATTCACCCTTTATTGAAAATGGGGAAGTTACATTTTTGGAACAAATTTTTCTGAGGTAGATCTGTTCAGATTGTTTATGTAGATAATTACGTTTATAGTGGAAACTGACAGACAGATATGGTAATTCGTAAACATTGATGTATCGTTTTTGGTAGAATTTGTTTTTTCAATCAAGGGACGCCAAAAGCGAATGAGTCTACATGTTTGTGCTGTTTTTCAACACTATCACCTTCATCTTCTTGTATCTCAGAAACTAACACACACACAACAAAAATAATAACACCAAGAAGTTCTTTATTCATTTATATCTCTACACACAAACAAATCATATCTATATAACAACAAACAAAAAAGATACAGGCTCTCAAAGTCAACAAACTAGAAAAAAAACATGATGCGCTGAAAAATAATTCAGCTGCAGAAGAAATTGGGTAATTTTTAATGGAGGGTAGCTAAGGTTTACAATTAAAAGGATCTTCTTCTTCTTCTTCTTCGTTAATCTTCAGATCAAGGTTCCGGTTTCTCTTACAAAGGTCATTGTTGTTTGTAAGGCTGTTTCGTCTCCATACAGCTTTTGTCTCATATCTGTCTCACGAGGCCAGTATTGTTCTCTCTTTTCCTGCGTAAGCATGCAGCTTTGTAGGATGTGTTCCACATTCATGATATGCTCCCCACATAGGCACCTGTCATCTGTCCCAATCCTCATTTTGTTGTAAAGATGACTCTTGAGTCTGTTATGCCCAGTTTTCAGTCTGAAGATGCTGACTTGCTTTTCTCTAGTTAAGTTATAGTAGCTGTCTTCTTTTCGGAAGTCAGGGTGTTGATCAGCCCATTTTACCCTGAAGTTGGCTTTAATCTTGGCCTCATTATATGTGATACTCAGGTCTGTTTGCGGGGATGCTCCTCCACTCTTTGCTAGTTTTCTGCAGCTTCATTGCCCTCAATATTGCAGTGGGATGGGATCCACTGTATGACCAACCTTGGGTGTTCTGCTGAGAGCTGTGTCAGGAAGAACATACATTGCTCGAGATCTTCATCTTTGTATTGTTTTAGCGCTGCTATTACTGATGCGGTATCAGTCAGGAATGCTATGTTTTCTTGGTGGATATCTTTATCTTAGATTACAAGCTCAGCTGCGGCCTTCAGTGCCTCTGCTTCTGCACGGAAATTACTGGAATATGTTCCCGTAGTTAAAACTCAAGTTTTTCTTCTCCATTCCTTAGTCTGTAATAGACCCCTCCACCTCCATTTGATGTGGCTTTGTTAGATGGGCCATCTGTATATACGTGTGTCCATGTATCTGGTGGGTATACTGTCCTAAGACATTCTTCTGTGATAAATTTCCTTTCTGAATCTGAGTTCCCTTTTTCCCTATTCCCTCGATGGTTTTTAAAAGGATCTCAACTTGCCGCATCACATTCTTCAATAAGAGATACAGATGGGCAGACAACATCAGGATATAGTCAGGACACAGTTTGACTGTGTGTACCAGCCTGGTGCGAGACAGAGACTGATGGAGATCCATTACCGTATATTTGGAATTTTGTACATTTGATGATTAAGTTAAATAAAAAGTTCAGCTGGTTCCATAGCAGAGACTACCGTTGAGGATGAAGTGTTTGAAACTTAATTGTGTGAGGTTTCAGCTGTTTTTATGGTTTTACTCATAAGGAAAATCAAACGATTCTCAAGCTCAGCATAAAGGAAGAATGGGACATAATCTTGCTATAACACACTCTAGAAGAAGTTATCACTAAATACTTAGACTTTTAGATATGCCATCTAAAAAAAAAAATTTGAAAAAAAACCATAATTTAAATGTTCATTTTCATTGCTGAAATCCATTGGAAAGATTCATAAGGCGGAGGAATACAAGCCGCTGTCACCTGCACAAATTAGGTTTCTATTTTACCTCCGATAGAAAACAGCTTATGCCACAACGAGGATTTAAACAAATTTCCTCATGCTCTAAGATCAACATCGAAACCATTCAGGGAGCCACTCCTCTATTTGCTATGACATTCACAAATTGATGTCGCTACTCAGACCCATTAGGCAAACATTGTGGACTTTGGCGATCCATGCACGACTTCACTCAAAATATAAAAATGTGTCACATGAGAGTTTGTACTACCATACCTGTATTGCCCTGTCTATTACTGCTAAAGCCATATTGGGAGCTGTGACTTTGATCATTGCTATTTCTGGGGCTGCAACCTATTTCAGATACAAGAAACTCTTATACAAGTGATAAAAGTCAAGAGAAATAATAAGGTACTACACAAGTGATAAAAATAAACTTCTTTTAAGAAACAATCTGTTACACAGGCGGTAAATTTAAACTTAATTTGTGGAACATTTTGATGGATTATAGGCGGTAATAACAAACTTAATTTGTGGAACATTTGGATGGATTATATGCGGTAATAATAAACTTAATTTGTGGAACATTTGGATGGATTACAGGCGGTAATAATAAACTTAATTTGTGGAACATTTGGATGGATTACAGACGGTAATAATAAACTTAATTTGTGAAACAAGTAGATTTGTTTGCAGGCTGTACAAATAAACTATAATTTGAAGAAAAAAAAGGTGCACAATAAAGTTGTTGACTTAACTTAATTCATTTTTCGAGACCAATGATGAAACAATGAATTAGCTGACATCAGAATCAATGACCATAACTGGCCTAAGATTATTCTTCTTCGAAGTGGTGACCTCGGAATCAGACTGCAACCATGCAGTTTGACTAAGATTAAGTGGGAATGCAAACTCGGTACAAAAAAAAGCTGTGATGAGATTAGATGCTCTGTTGCAGGCTGTGGACTAAATAAACAAACTACTGAGCATGTGTTACCAGAGTGTCCCTGTATGGCCAATTAAACAATATGTCATTCACAATATTTTGACAGCTTGGATAGGGTATCACTATGGAAGTTGCTCAGACGCTATGGAATGTCCCCAAAGTTCTTGAATGTAATCAATAAAACATATGAAGCAACGAGATTTCGAGTGCTACATGAGGATCAGCTTTCTGAATCCTTTGAAATACGAATGGGGTTTCGGCAGGGCTGGATTATGAAGTTGACATTATCGTCAAGCAACAACGGCATTAAATGAACATTGGTGAGACAACTTGACGATCTCAACTTTGCCAATTTGGCTCTTCTGTCCCATATGCACAACCAGATGCAAAACAAGATGCTTATACTCGAAGAGAGGTCACTACAATTGTGGCTAAAAATACACAGAGACAGAACACATATTTTGAAAATAAATGCAATTAACAATGATAGAATTGGGTTTGGAATGACTCACCTTCAAAATGTGGAGTCGTTCACATACCTTGGCAGCAATATAGACATAATAGGAGGTACAGAAAACGATGTTCAGTTAAGAATACAGAAGGCAAGAAAAGCTTTTATTGCATTGATGAATTTATGGAAGTCAAATAAAATTTAAAACCATGACCAAAATAAAAATCTTAAACTCCAACGTAAAATCCGTTCTATTATATGGCTCTGACACATGGAGGACAACACATGTACTTATGAAAAAGGTACAGACTTTTGTAAATAGTTACTTTTGTGAATAGTTACTTTCGTAAATAGTTACTTTCGTAAATAGTTACCTGCGCAAAGTACAAGGATGAAAATGGTACGACAAGATCACCAAATGTGGAGCTGATGGAAAAAAACTGTACAAATACTAATGGAGCATGAAATATGGAGGAGGCGATGGCGATAGATAGGCCACACATTACTGAAACCAGTTGATAACATTACCAGAAAAGCTCTTTTCTGGAATCCACAGGGCAAGAGAAGTAGAGGAAGACCAAGACCACTCCTGGAAGAGGGAAGTGGAAGCAAATATAAAGGCAGCAAACACGACAAAGTCAGAATTAGCTCAGATGGCTCATGATAGAAAGACTTGGCAAGTATTTGTTGAAGACCTATGCTCCACAGGGAGCTGACATGTCTTTGATTGATTTATATTCTGAAAGAGACTGAGCACCTATGGGTCTGCCTGAAGTTCAGTGATATCGGCTCACCTATACATAATATAGTGTGTGGGTTCAGGAGTGCCAAACACCATTTCTTTTGTCTAGAGTACTCTACCTTATTCCCATACAAGTCCATCAGGTGAGCTGCCTTGAGAACTAGAAGTCTGCACTGCTCAATCTCAATCCTTGACTTTGCTACATCCTGTTGGATTGATCCTTGAGCTGCCAGTGGCTTCCCAAAGGCAATTCTGTTCACAGTCTGAGAACAATTAAATAGTAAATGTTCTAACTTAACGTCTTCATACTGGTTTAGAAGACTCTCCAGAGTCTGTATACAACCAGTTTTTTTTTACATTAACTTGATCTAAAAATAACTGTCTGTATCCAATCTATTATTGAATCCATTAATTCACCCTGCCTCCACTATTTCCTGTGGCAATACATTCCAAGCATTTACTAGCATTCTGATAGCATTTATTTGGGCAAGCAACACTGACCCACATAAATGAACAGATCAAGACATAAATTCTAGAACTTACTAAGCCAGATGTGCTTTCAACTTTCCATGCCCAATATGGAATATCCTCCTCCTAATACTAACACTAACTAAGCAAGATTTGCTTTAAACTTGCTATGCCCAATATGGAACCCCCTCCCCCTTCTTTTAGGGAGAGTTGACTAACGTCCAGTCAGGCAAAACATACGCAATATTAGACAGGATGTATACTGACCAAGACCCCACCTCATTACCATGCAGTTTTCTTTGGAAATTGGCTTTTTCATGACAGTCTGACTAATGTAGTAGAGGTTGATATGATTCCCAGAGTAGTGATTGTCATGCAGATGAAGTCAAGCATATGTTAATTCACCCATGGATCATAATAGGTCAAATTTAGTAGAATGTAGCCACACGAAGCACCATACTTTTCAATTCGCGCGTCTTCAATTCGCGCTGTAAACCTATGTCCATGTGATTCTCAGATCTAACACCGTACCTAGAAGATGGATTTATTGCAGTTGTCACACTTGACAAGCAAGAAAATAAATTGTGTGCAGTTTTTGCAGGAAAGATGAATTATACACACCGTTCGACTGTGTGCTAAAAATCATGTTATGGCTTTGTCTCTCACAGTTCGCCAAGATCGTTAAAGATGTCGCACATGTCAGCAGGACATTCCTGTTCGTTCTGGCACATGGTTAGAGGGCACCTAACCCTAACCCTAACCAAAACGGAACACACAGACACATGATAGATTCCTACATGTGTGAGTTTCTGTGGTGACATCAGAATAAAGTCCGTCAGTTAGACCCGTTCGACAATATTCTGCAGGACATCACATAATTTTGGCCTCCTCTTTAAATTGTGCAGCTACGAACGAACAACATGTGTATGTCCTGATATGTGCATAGCTTCAGCGATCCTTGGTAATCTGTTCCCCTAACAGCCCTTTTCAGGGTCCACAAAACCCACAAACCAGCATCAAGGTCCTTTTTAGGGCCCACAAAAAAACAACAAAACTGCACCCAACAAAACTGCACCCTGATAGCTAGACACATAAAATTATCTTTGTACTGAAACCTGTATGGTCATTGAATGGTATAAAATTTCAGAATGGGTGAATTAACGCACAAGAACCCAACAGCCTGTACCTTGATCAGCATGCCCAGGATGTGAGGAAAGCTACTACAACTTGTCACACAACGTCCTTTTCAGTGCGCACAAAAGAGGAAATATTCTCTCCATGGGCATTAAATAACAACCCCTTCCTCTTCTTCTTCATCATTTGCTTTCAAATAATCACAGCTAACTCTTTCATAGGTGTTTGTCTTGGGTTCAAATCATGGTGGATCATAATTTTTTCACATGGATCATTTGGTAAAAATTCCCCCTGATCTCTGAGAAGTGAGATCAGACACCATGTGCATTGGCACGCACGTTAAAAATTCATTGGCAGTTGGAAATCGAAAAGAGTAGGCTTAACGGTCGCTGATCAGACAAAATTCAAGTTAATAATCTACTCAAATTATTCTAGGGATTCTTGCCCCACAGAGAATATGTTGCAAAACCGTGAAATCTGTGCCTATAACATCAGGTCTTGGTTATGTGGTTAGCGGAGTGACATAAATGGCGCCTGATGGGGTGCTGGTCTACCTTGCTCTAATGTACGCTTCAACCACCACCAGTCCAAAAAGTAGGTGATCGTATATTCTAGGGGCTACCAACCTAAAGGTTGGTAACAGATACTGGGATTGACCTGGAAAGCCACCAGGGTATTTTCGCTTGCCAAAAATAAATGCAACAAAGGAGGTCACACCTTTCCGTGACGTCTAACAACACAAGTGGACTGAAGATAGATCACTTTCATAAACTTGGCGCTCCATCTCAGGCTTTTCTCATTGCCATACAATTTATTTTAAATTTGGGTTGCAGAGGGCCATATTGTCACTTAAGAATATGTTCTATGTTAAGAATGTGTGAGTGAATGCATTCATGTGTATTGTGTTGTTAAGAATGTATGTGTGACTGAATACATTCATGTGTATTTGTATGTTAAGTATGTGTGAGTGAATGCATTCATGTTTATTTGAATGTTAAGAGTGTGTGTGTGTGAATGCATTCATATGTAGCTATATGTTAATGCATTTAAGAATAAATTGAGTGAGCATAGCTTTTAGAGCAAGGTAATGTAACTGGTTGTATACAGACTGCAGTCCTCTTAACCAGTATAAAGACGTTAAGTTAAGTCAAGTTAAGAATGTGTGTGTGAATGCATTCATGTGTGTTTCTATGTTAGTGTGTGTGAATGCATTTACATGTATTTGTATGTTAAAAATGTGTGTGTGAATACATTCATGTGTACACACATGACCCATTCAGCTTGAACACACTCCTGACCCATTCAGTTCATATACACATGACCCATTCAACTTGTGCATACATGACCCATTTGGCTTGTACACACATGACCAATTCCACTTGTATACACTCCTGACCCTTCAGCTTGTGCACACATGACCCATTCAGCTTGTACACACTCCTTGACCAATCAGCTTGTACACACTCCTGACCCATTCAGCTTGTACACACATGATCCATTCAGTTTGTACACACTCCTGACCCATTCAGCTTGTACACACATGACCCATTCAGCTTGTACACTCCTGACCCATTCAGCTTGTAAACTCCTGACCCATTCAGCTTGTACACTCCTGACCCATTCAGCTTGTACACACATGACCAATTCAGCTTGTAGATGCTCCTGACCCATTCAGCTTGTACACGCTCCTGACCCATTCATCTTGTACATGCTCCTGACCATTTTAGCTTGCACATGCTCCTGACCCATTCGGCTTGTACACGCTCCTGACCCATTCGGCGTGTACATACATTACCCATTCAGCTTGTACACACTCCTGACCCATTCGACTTGTACATACATGACCCATTCAGCTTGTACACACACTGACCCATTCAGAGACGCAACCTTAGGATCTAGTGGCACGAACTGATTTCCAACAGTAAAGTAGTTTGACATATTCAACTTGCAGCACAATTGATCGCCACTGCCTCTTCCTCTTTGGTCCCATTGTCCGCCTCCCCTGGGAGGTCCCAACCCATGAGATGCTCCGGCAGGCTTTGGGAGCAAGGGACGGGAAGAGGCCGTGCTCACGCTGGAGATGTCCTTGGGGCTGCCCTCGCAACACCTGGCTATAACAGATTGCCACCTCCCCAACAGAACTGCAGGCCGCCTGGGATACGACCATGGACATAGTCATTTGATGCAATGGGCCCTGGTTGAATGAGTACTATTGATTGATTGTAAGTTTCCAAATGAATTAGCCCATAAAATATAAAAATCTAATTAGACAGAAAATAGGCTAAAAGTGTGCTCACCCGATCTAGCATCAGTGATAGGGCCCTCTCTGCATTTCCTACAAGTCTCATGCAGTGATGAATGCGGCCTGGTCCTAGCCTTCCTTGAGCAATCTCAAACCCACGACCTTCTCCAAGAAGAATGTTTGATGCCGGAACCATCACATTCTCAAATATCACCTCTCCATGGCCCTCTTCATTATAGAATACCAGACAAATGTATAAGAATTATTTAAGAAGAGGCCACATGAGGATAGCCCAAAAAAGCAAGTTGTCAGATTCATTTACAGTTCAAACTGGGGTCTTAACTTAACTTCGCTGCACTGGTTTAGAAGGCTCTATAGAGTCTGTATACAAGCAGCTTATTCCGCCCCACTGATACTAAAAATA
The DNA here is from genome assembly GCA_036924085.1 of Ariolimax columbianus. NCBI lineage: Eukaryota > Metazoa > Mollusca > Gastropoda > Stylommatophora > Arionidae > Ariolimax > Ariolimax columbianus. Next base: position 30,914,271 of record JAVGWX010000015.1, read on the forward strand.
ACCTGAAAAATAACCAGTGAGCATCCAACAGGGATGCCTACTATCTCCAAGAATCTATCTCATGGTCAGGACTGAGTGACAGACAATTGAGCGTAGAAAAACAGGAAAACAGGAATACAGTAGACATTTGATAGGCAATTGGAGGACCTCAATTTCACAGATGATATATGTATGCTGCCCCATAAGCACCAGGACAGTCAAGGAAAGATGGACAGACTAACATATTATTAGTTGCCTATCGCAAGTGATAATGATGACTTCATCAGTCATCAGATGGTTTTGTCTTGATGATGTAACACGCTGTATGTATATTATAGTGAGGAAGAAACTGCACTGGTCATCAACCTCACTCTCTGGTCCTGAGCTACTATGGTCCAGTGGCAAGACATAAATCAAGATGACTGGAGGTAACTCAGGATGCAGTCACTCTGGTCTGTCTCACCCCCCGTTGAGACCAGGGTTCACTTAAAAAACTTGCGAGATTCAATCGCCCACTGTTTCTGTTCATCGCTTTGAGAGGCGAGTGCCTGACCTCTCGACCACAGCAATCCCCAGAAGACTATAGAATCTGTAGACAACCAGTTTTTCTTTCCAGTCATGTAGTTTCATCACAAAGTGACTAGCGGACAATTGAAATATGCAGGCTCCCCGAAGTCATGCTGACAATGGAGGGATTGATGGATCTGGGGTGTCATTGGCCATCTCTTTCCTGATCAGAGGACCAGTACTGACCAGTGCCATTGGTTTCCCTAGCTCCGTCTGGCTGCAACACCACTCCACCTGCCTCTATCTTCTGTTGTTTACTTATAAATTACAGACTAACATATGAAACAGCAAAGGAGGGATTGCAGATTAGTGTGGGTTGCTTTGTAAAGTTTCTTTCAACAGTTTCTCTGTTGATTCCTGGAAGCTGCTTGCTCCGAACTGCTCAGCCTGGCACACTGCCATCACACATGGTGCTCATATCACTGAGAAGAAAAACATTACTATGGCGCAGAAAAAAGCAATTTGCATGAAAAGACAGAATGCAAGATGGCCCAATTCCTAATGCTATACACATATGTTCCACGTGTGGTAAAGTTTGCCATGGATTAGACTAATCTGCACATTTAAGTACGCATGTCTGGCATTGTCGCCATGTTCACTTGCGATGGACAACTATTATTATTACACCAATGTTGATACTGCTGCTAGACATTTAGCGGGATGAAGACGCTGAGCAGTGCCTGAGCTGCAGCAGTCAATGACCCATAGCTGACTGCTAGCATCAGGGCCAGCAAACCAGAGCTGCCAAAACCCTTCTACACCTCCACGCGGTGATCCTGGATAACAAATTGCAACAAAGCAGACTGGCTAAGTAGAAGTGATCGAAGAGGAAAGGAAAACCCAGTACCCAGAAATGCCTTTGAAGTCAGATCTGTCAGACCGAAAGGCGCAAATATCGCAGTCAAGCTGTAAACTATGAAACTTCTGTTCTCGGGGCAACATCCTGCTACTTGCAAAGCCCTTTTCAGGGCTTGGTAGCGAGAGTTTGAGAACAAGCGGCGAAGAAGAAGACATTTAGCATGCATTTCTATCACTGGATATTGCCGGTTTTCCAGAAATTATGGATGACAAAATATGGGGTAGAGTGTGAACATGCATGACTCAAAGCATATGTGAAACACGCTCATTGGCTGATTGAATGTTTCCTGTTATGTAGGCCGATTATGGGATGTTTTAGGTGTTTTGGATTTACACTTTGTGATTGTTTTTCAAAATGGAACATATGAGTGTAAAATCAAAAAACCATCGCAAAATGATTTAATAAGATTGATAAAACTACTGTAATGAATTAGTGTTATGTGTGGTAGCATTAAGCAAGGTCTAGCTATATTTATAGATCTACGGAAAGGAGCTAACAACAACCAGTGGAGCAATAGATCAAACGCAGTAAATAGGGTAGGATAAGACACATGCTACGTAAAACACCATCAAATGTGGCCAGACAGGCCCTCGCATTGAATCCACAGGGGAAGAGGAAAAGAGGTAGGCACAGAAACATTAGAAGAGACTGTGAAAATGAACTTCGGTCCCTGGACCTCAACTTGAGAGAGAAAGCAAGGGCAGCACAAGAATGAACTTACTGAAGGAGGGTTGTCAATGGCATATGCTCTGAAAATAACAAGAAGCATTGACTGCAGCAACAGATTTCTCATCGCCGAAGGGTTGAAGCGTGCTGTTGAGAGTCAACAAGGATTTGAGACTTGTTCGCAGAGCCGAAAATCAATATCTCCATTATCCATAGACACTGCTGATCGTCTCTTAACAGACTTGTCTCAAAGTCCCTTTGGTTCTGGAGAGGGGTCAATTTTCCCTTCTCAAAAGGTTGTGATACTGCTGGCAACTTTAATTGTGTAAAAATTAATTCCAATAAAACCACATTACAAACAAACAGATTCAGGATTCCTTATAAGCTGAATGTCATCCATCATTTAGCATGTCCGTTGCAGAATGGCGTTCTCATGGTAGCCGATATATAAGACACTCGAGACCAACTGGCTCTCCTGCCTCTGTTCAACACCAGAGTCTCTGTAACATCACTTGTCCATCTTCTCCTAGGTCTGCCTCGGCCTCTTATGCCAGGAACCTTACTCTCCAGTATCGTTCATTCTAGGTCATTGTGACATTTGAAGTGAACAGCATGTTAATTTCCTAGACGTTGTTTACTAATCAATTTTGTTCTTTATCAAGCTCCTGGAGGATTTCTTTGTTTTTCTTTTTCGCTATCCTTGGTATTTTGAGCATCCTTTTGTAGAATTTTAGCCAGCAGGAGTCAATCTTTTTCCATAGAGTTTGTCTGGTTGACCATGTCTCGCATACTTATGTTGCCACCGAAAGGATGCAAATTCTCAGGATATTTATATTTGTCATTTTGTTAGTGTTCTGCCATCAGTTTTCCATTTTAGCTAACCTCTGTAGGGCCTTCTCTTTATTTATTTTTGGCAATTTCCGCTGTTGATAATAGTCAAACTGAGATATTCAAAATTTGTGACGTTCTGAGCTTTTTACTCTAGGATAACTTTAGGTCTTGTTTTTGCTTTGTATTTGGATGTGGTAAATCCAAATGTTGTGTTAGACCTATGCTCTGTCAATTGGCACCTTAGTCTACGTCGACCTGTACTTCTACAAGGGCAGATGATTATATGCAGACCCCAACTCTTGCGTGAGCTGGATGTAGCCTAGAGGAGGATTTCCTGCTTGGCGGGCTAGGCTTGAGCAGTTTATAACTCCACTGGATTGGAACAAGTGCTGTGGGGTTGGTTAACTGATGTGTGAGTCCATCTTAATAGACTCATACACTGGAGCAAAATAGACTCACAGCCTGTTAGGCGCCATCTATGCTGCTTTTAAGAAATCATCTAACCACGGCCGGTGTTATGCCATGTCAAACAGTTAGTCACCTCCTATGACATGCTCTCTGTGGGGCAGTGGTGTTATCCTTGTCCTTGTCATACACAACCTAGACCCCCACAGATCACAAGGGAGGCAATTGGAGTGACAAATTTAATGATAAAAATTACCAATTCAACAATTGTTTCAGAAACATCTAAGGACAGTTTTTTTTGTCACAGATTACTCACCTGGCGCATCATCAAAGCCAAAGACGGTCAATGGGCGGACAATTTTGATTCCAGGCAGATCCATAGGTATCAGGATCATGGATTGCTGGCGGTGTTTAGCTGCCTCTGTGTTTGTCTTGCCCATAAAAATGCAGATCTTACAACGTGGGTCTAGTGCACCTTAGGAGACATTTGTTTCAAAGCTTAGGACTTTGGCAACTCTTAATAATTTCATTGAAATAATTAAAGCTAAACGCAGTTCCATAAAATACTTGAACTTTTCTCAATTCCCTGGAATACTTTTGACTTTCCCAATTCCCTGGGATGCTTTTGACTTTCCCAATTCCCTGGGATACTTAGTTTTTTTCTAGTTCTTGTGAATACTTTGACTTTTATAATTGCTTGGAATACTTTAGGCTTTTCTTATCTCCTGGAATACTTAGAATTTTACAATTGCCTAAAATACTTTGTCTTCTCTAGGGAAGTGTGAAATAAGTAATGGAAAAGCAAACATTAAAATGATAAAAAAGCAAAAAGTGGAAAAACAACAAAATTACAAACTAAAATGTTTTTATGCAAATGTGAGAAGCATAGTAATTAAAAGAGAAGAATTGGAACTGTATGTTGAAGAAGAAAATCCAGATATAATAGGATTAACAGAATCATGGACATATGAGGAGATTGCAGATAGTGAACTTGAAATAGAGGGATATACAATGTTATGGAAAGATAGTGTAGTTGGAGACAAGGCTAAGGGAGGTGGCGTTTTATTATACTGTATAAATTCTGATAATATAACAATCAAAGATAATTTATCATGTGGTAACAAAAATGAAAGTGTATGGGGAGAAATAGAAAGTGGGGATAAAAAAACAGTGATTGGAGTGTGCTATAGATGTCCATCAAGTCAAAAAGAGGAAGATGAGGAGCTGATTAGTAGCATAGCAAAGGCAAGTGAAGGGAAATTATTATTAATGGGAGATTTCAACTTTCCAGAAATAAAATGGGATATGGCAGAAGCACTTGTAGAGTCAAAACCTTTTTGACAATTTTTTAATTCAACATGTAGAAGCAGCCACCAGAGGCAAAAACACTCTCGACCTAGTTTTACTACAGAGGAAAATATGATTAAAAACGTTACCGTTGGGGAACTGTTTGGCTCAAGTGACCATCAAATCATCCGTTGGGATCTTATTGCAGGGAAAGAAGTAAACATAAACATGCAAACATATGACTACTTTAAGGCAGATGTTAAGAGAATGAAAGAGGCAGCGAACCACATAATCTGGAAAGATATTGTCGGAGGAACAGATGTTGAACAGGAGTGGGAAAGTTTTAAAACAGTTCTAGAAACGCTAAAAGAGGAATGTGTTCCATGTAGGGAGGTAAACCCCAAGTGTAAAAAGTGGATAACTAGATTTGTAAGTAAATGTAGAAGAGCTAAAAATAAAGTATGGAAAAAATATATAGAGGCAGGTAAATCAAAAGGAACATATTTAAAATATTTGGACAAGTAGAACATATTTCAGAAAGTGAATAAAACAGCAAAAATAGACTTCGGAAAAAAAACTTGCTCAAAGGATCAAGACTGATAGGAAAAGCTTCTTCTCTTATGTTAGAAATAAACAAAGAACGAAAAACAAAGTAGGCCCTCTCATAGACAGTACAAGGAAAATAACAAGTGAGAATAGGGAGGCAGCTAATCTACTCAATCAGTACTTTGGCACAGTCTACACAAAAGAGGACTGCTCCAAAATCCCAGAGCCTATAGATATTTTTCAAAGAGTCATGGATACAGAGGGATTAAGATCAATCTGTATTACAGAGGAAATAGTTTTAACAAAATTGGAGGAGTTGAAATTGGATAAATATCCAGGTCAAGATGGTATTCATCCAATATTGCTGTTTGAAATTAGAGACCAACTAGCAAAACCATTGGCTATATTATATAAGAAGGCAGAGGGTGGGCATAAATAAGGAGTACTCTGAGTGGTGTGAAGTGAAAAGTGGAGTGCCACAGGGCTCCATTTTGGGACCAAATTTGTTCTTGATATATATAAATGATTTGGACATTGATATGGGATCCATGATTGCAAAATTTGCTGATGACACAAAACTATGCAGTAGTGTCTCATCTAAAGCAGAAGTGGATATATTGAGGTCGGATTTAGATAAAATTCAAGAATGGTCTGTAAGCTGGCAAATGGAGTTTAATGTTGATAAATGTACAGTCATCCACATGAGTAGATCCAATATGGAACATGATTACAGAATGGGAGAGAACAATATTAGAAAGATAGATATGGAAAGGGACCTAAGGGTTATAATAGATCATACAGGTAAGGTGAGGGAACAAGTTTAGGTAGCAGTGAAAAAGGCAAATGCAATGTTAGGTATGATAAAAAGAAATATTAAACATAGGAGCAAGGAAGTGATAGTCAAACTGTATAAAGCATTAGTTAGACCTAGATTAGAGTACTGTGTACAGGTGTGGAGTCCTTATCATAGAGGGGAATTAAACATGCTGGAAGGAATACAAAAAAGAGCGACCAAGCTGATAGTGGGATTTCAGAAGTACAGTTATGAGGAAAGACAGAAAAACAGGCCTACAGTGTCTAGAAGAGAAGAATTCGTGGTGACTTAATACAGGTTTATAAGATGATCAGAGGAATGGATAAATTAGACTATAACAAGTTTTTAAAAATACAGCCACCCACAAGAACAAGGCATAGGTACAAGTTGACTAAAGAGAGGTCCAGATTAGATATTAGGAAATATATTTTTAGTCAGAGAGTGGTGAATGCTTAGAATGCATTTCCACGAGAGGTAGTGGAGGCAGGGACAGTTGATGCATTTAAGAATAAATTGGATGCGCATAGCTTTTAGAATAACAGCAATGATGAAAGTACCTGATGTCCACCACTTGTGACCATTGATAATATAATGGTCGCCATCTCTTCTGATTTCCGACTGAATATTGGTAGCGTCCGACGAAGCCACCTGAAAATATTCCCTCCATTTTAGAATTCAATACAAAGAAAATGAATATCTTTTAGCTAAACACACTTTGAAAGTAACATTTGTGGGTCACTATATCTGAGAGTGGTTTGCCGGGATCTATGTGTATGACAAGGACAATAATAGCACCACTACCCCACAGACATCATGTTGTAAGAGGCGACTAACTGTGTGACATGGCATAACACCGGCCATGGTTAAATGGTTTGATCAGCATAGATGGCACCTAACAGGCTGCGATCTACTTTGCTCTAGTGTATGAGTCTATTAAGATGGACTCACACATCAGTTAACCACCCTCCATAGTGGAGTAATAAGCTGCTTGAGCCTAGCCCACTAAGCAGGAAATCCTCCTCCTGGCTACATCCAGCTCACATCAGAGATGGGACCTGCACAGGGGCTTATGCTCCTGTAGAAGTACACTACAGGTCGACTAAGACTAAAACTAAGATATCTGGGAGATGGGGAGTGGAGACTAAGGTCTGGTCAGGTAAAACATACTTATTAGAAATGTTAGTCAGGGTCAGACAAAATTTACTGGCCAAGACCCCCACCTCCGCTTCCTCGCAAAGTTTGAGCAGCCTATAGATGACCGCTAGTGTTAGAGTCAGCGAACCAGAGCTGCCAAGACCCTTCTACACCTCCACGTGGTGATTCTGGATAAAAGGCTGCAACAGAGCAGACTGGGTAAGGAGAAGTGATCAAAGAGAGAAGGCTTACCCTGTACTAAAAAAACGCATGCTGAAGTTGGTATGTCGGACCGAAAGGTGTAGTCAAGCTGCATTCCATTCTCTGGACTACATTCTGCTACTTAAGCCCTTTTCATGGCTTGGTAGCAGGAAATTGAGAAAGAACGAAGACCAGCCAAGCTTCCTCGCAGTTCTCCCTGGAAATAAACTGCAGTTCTCCCTGGAAATAAGCTGTTCCTCTTGGCAACCTGGCCAACAAGGTGGGGATCAATGTAATCCCAGCAGTAGTGAGCTACACGCAGATGAAGGCAAGCATAGCACAATCACCTGGAGGAGCACGACCCACCTTTTTCAGCATGCTCAGGATGTGAAGTAAGCTACAGCAACCTGTCACTTTACGCCCTTTTCAAGGCAAACAAAAGAGTGAACCTACTTATTGTGGGCATTCACAACAACAACAATATCCGAGAGGTAAAGTGCCAGTCTCTAAAAAAATGAACAAACGAAAGCATGAAACTGTGGGTGTCAAATCATGCAAATTTCAGGCAACCTTTGGTCTAAAAGGAGGTGAAATCGGCACCTAATCTTTCTAACTGTAGCCTGTAGTCTTATCAAAGATGGATTACAAACTAAGAGATCTTGTGTACGTGCTGTATATATAAAAAAATACTACTTCTTGTTCTTTTATACTACTGCTCTTGCTTTGCAGCGTCACAGAAAGGAGGTATGCGTAGACTTCTGGTCTGCGCTAGGTGGGAGGCTTGTGTAGTCGACATGGTGAACTTTTGGAGTGTTTCCTTGCTCTTCTCTGTCCAACGTGACCATGGCCAACCTCTTGCTCGGCAACCTGATACCTTCATGTAGTATGATTTAGCTGCAGGTTGTTCATAGTGCATTCTTGTCAAATGACCAAACCACTTTACTGTGCTTCAATTTAGTAGTCAACCGGTGTAGTCCCCATCATATTAAGAATATGATGAATAAATAAAAATAAATTAGCCAATACAAATTTATTTCAAAATACAACTGCCTACAAGAACAAGAGTGCATAGCCACAAATTAACTAAAGAAAGGTACGGATTAGATATTAGGACAATTTTTTTGATCAGAAATTGGTGTTTGCTTGGAATGCATTGTCAGGAGAGGTAGTCGAGGCAGGGACAGTTAATGCATTTAAGAATAAACTGGATGCACATAGCTTTTAGAGCAAGGTGATGTAAATGAAACTGGTTGTATACAGGCTCTACAGAGTCTTCTAAACTAGTATAAAGAAGTTAAGTTAAATCAGATTGAGCTGTTTTTCTTCTTCTTCGCTCATCCTCAAGACAAGGTTCCGATTTCTCTTACAAAGGCGACAGTTGTTTGTAAGGTTGTTTATCTCTGTAACGCTTATGTATCTCATCAGTGTCGTGAGACCAGTATTGTTCTCCTGATCTTCACCAACAGATGCCTCCGTCACATGTAACTAAATGCATCACGACTACACTCCTGACCTTCACCAATAGATGTCTCTGTCACATGTAACTAAATGTATCATGACTACACTCCTGACCTTGACCAGCAAAGGGGAGGTCAAAGAAAGCATGAAGAAAAACGGCCAGAGCTACTGTAGCTAGAACAGAGCTCAGGAAGAGAACCCAAAGTAGGATCAGAGAAGACTATCAATTGTAGCCCTTTATAACTAACTAACTAACTAACTAGCCAACAAACTAACTAACTGAATAATAGTAACTGCCCATTGCGAGCAAAGATGGTGACAGCACCAGACTATTGCAGCGAAATGTGTTCTCTGATGGCTGTAAAGATCAATTTTGGAACGGCATACCCTGCCACATTCAGGGCACACGTGTGAGGAGCCGGCTGTGAAATTGTAGTGCATTTTGTTTTTTGAGGACAGCACGCTTTCGCTGAGCCTTCACCATGGCTATACTTACTTACAACTGTTGTATGTACGGTGAGCTCATGACAGAACTGCGCTCGCAGGGGGGACAAAAGAAATGATACAAAGACACTCTAAAAGTTTCTCCATTGATGTTGCTGACTGGGAGTGGATTGCTCCGAACCGCTCAGCCAGACGCACTGCCGTAACTCATGGTACTGAGCAGTGGATTATCATGGGGGGGGCCAGAAAAGAGCACTGTACGAAAGGTAAAATTGCAAGACTGCCCAAATGCTGTTCATGTGTGCCCTATGTGCAATAGAGTTTGTCACAGTCATATCGGATTGTACAGTCATATGCGGTCACATCTGAATAAACATGTCCGACACTGTAGCCATCTTCATTTGCGATGGGCAACTAACTAACTAACTTACTTACTAACCAACCAACCAACTAATTAACTAGCTAACTAACTAAAATACCTGGTCAAAACTTGTCATTAAAATACTCGTACTTGTTATTATCAAGAAAAACAGCTTACTGCAGGTTCTGTCATTGCAAAACAGGACCTAATCTTGCCATCTAACAAAGGCTTCAACCATTTTTCTTTCTGCTCTTCTGTTCCGTAGCGTACAAGTGTCTCCATATTACCTGTATCAGGGGCACTGCAGTTAAACACCTGGATACAAATTCAAAAGAATAATAAGTGCTATTAATGACCTTCATCTTGTACATTTGTCGAGCTTTCTATGCATCATAAAGCCACAGCTGCAGCTGGTTTTATTACAGTCAACCAATCATTAATCTCTCAACCTATTAGTGTTGTAGAGGTGCCATGGTGAAAAGATCAACACAAAAAAGTTCTCCGTAGTTGACTATCCTCGTCGTTGCGAACGACTGTGTGAAAGTCATGTCCTGACCATTCTTTGATGTTATTAACCCATGACTTTCTTTGTCCTGCTTGTTTCCTTCTGCCCTCAACTGTTCCCTGCAATATTATTTTTGAGATTGAGTCATGTCTCATTATATGCCCAAACCATGTAAGTTTTCAATGTTTCGCTACCGACAGAAATAGTTCCTGTTGACCTGCCAGGGAATTTATTTTACCTCTCACATAATCAACAGTCATGATATTACTTGTAAGATGGGTCTGGCGGCTTCATTCATGCACTCGTTCCGCAGAGCCTGATCTTAGCGGAGGATCTTCCTGGAGATGAGGCTTCGTCCTCATTCTCCTATACGGTTCTAAGACCTGGACACTACTACAGTGGGACCGGCAGCCTCTTGAGACCTTCCACCTGGACACTACTACAGTGGGACCGGCAGCCTCTTGAGGTCTTCCACCTGGACACTACTACAGTGGGACCGGCAGCATCTTGAGACTCTAAACCTGCGCACAAAAAGCCACATGCTTGGAATCCGGTGGCACAATCTGATTTCCAACAGTGAAGTGGTTCGACGTACTCAAATCGACGTATACAGATCGCCGTCGGCTCTCCCTCTTTGGTCTTGTCCGCCTTCATAGGGAAGTCCCATCCCACGAGCTGGCTTTGAAGACAAGCAAAGTGAAAAGGCCATGCTCATCTTGCAGACATTCTCGGGGTCACCCTCACAACATCTAGCTAAAGCAGATCATCACCTCCCCAACAGAACTGCAGGCCGCCTGGGACGCAGCCATGGAAATAGTCATTTGACACAACGAGCCATGGTTGCCTAAGCGTACTATTGGATAATCATTTGTTTTATGTTCTTTATAAGAAATGAGCAAAATTCTTCTGTAGCATTTATATTCAAAAGCTTGCATCTTTCTTTCCATATCAGCAAGTAGTGCAGCTCTGACATCCGTACACAAGAACAGCCATCACTAATGATTTGTATAACTTGACTTTAACTGCAGTGCTGATGTTGCTTTTCCATATCACATTCATTCTTGACATTGCAGCTGCAGCTTCTTTTTCTTCTTCGATCAGCTGATGCTACACTTCTAGCACAGTGAGGTTTACGAATGATATTGAGTTTCAAGTGTTCACTGGTCCCTTACAACTTTTTGAGCAAGGTCACTCCCCTCTCTTTGGTCTGTATAAGTGGGGCAGTCCTGCAGGATATGTTCGATGTTTGTTTGGATGCTCTGCAATCGCAGATGGCGGTGTAGATGAGACCTATTCTGTGGAGGTGGGCCTTGAGTTTGAAGATTTTTGTCTGAAGAAAAAAATGATGATTGCTACATTCCAAGCTAAGTTCTAAAAACAAATGTGCTTACCTCAGGAGCAAATGCAAACTTTCCCATCTCCTCACACAAGAAAGCATACTCCAGGTTTGTGAGTCCTGCTCCAAACTTCACACCAGGATCTGATTCTTTAGGAAGAAACAAATTCCACAGTCCAGCTGCTTTGGCTTTTGCCTATTACAAAATTAAAGAACAGAACTGCTAAAGATGTGACAGGATCGTTCTTCTTCTTCTTCTTCTTCGTACGCTGTCAGACGTCAACCTTTATTTTTTCGAAAAAAGCAGCGCCCATCCTGAGGCTGTCGACAATGCAATAGAGCTTGTCTAGTGTTGCCACTGGTGATGGCCACATCTGCTTTCTCTGATCCTCATATGTCGGGCAGTTTTGCAGCAGATGTTCAGCGGTCATTTTCCCAGTACCGCACATGCATACGTCAGTGCCACCTATCTTCAATTTATTGAAAAGGTGGTACCAGTCTATTGTGGCCAGTGCGAAGTCTGAAGACCACGACCTGCTCTCTCCTGTTCAACTGGTAATAGGCATCGTTTTTTGTGTAGCCAGTATGTTCTGTTTCCCATTTGGTCATGTATCTAGCTCTAATAAACCTTTTGGACTCTTCGTATGTCACACTAGTATCTGGTTGTGGTAGTCTTGCACCTTCTTTTGCCAGTCTGTCTGCCTCCTCGTTGCCTTGGATGTTACAGTGGGATGGGACCCACTGTACCACTACTCTTTTTGGTGCGGACTGCTGACATAGTTGACAGAGTACTGCTCTTAAATCATTGAGTTCAGTATTTTTCTGGCTTTTTAGTGCTGTAACTACGGCCAGGGCATCTGTAAGCAGGACTATATGGCTTTCATTTCTTTTGCATGTCACCATTTCTTCTACTGCAGCCCTCAGTGCCTCTGTCTCCGCTCTGAAATTGCTTGACAGGATCCAAAAAAACCAAAATCATTCTAACATACATGTCTTTAGGAGAATGTGCTGGCATTGAATGGGACACAAATGAACTCTTTCCATGCAGAATTGTTTTCTCATTTGTAGACAGCTGACCTGAAGAGGAGAAAACAAACCTTGGAGATGAGATGTTTCCAAAGACTTCTAAATGTCACATACAAAGACCGAGTTACAAATGAGGAAATATGAGAAAAATTAAAACAGCAATAGGACCTTTTGAAGATATCTTGGCAACAGTCAAAAGACGGAAACTTGCTTGGTACAGCCCCATTTCGAGATCAAACGGTCTTGCAAATACCATCCTGCATGGAAAGGTGCAATGCAGACGATGAAGAGGTTGTCCCAAAAAGAGATGGGAGGACATCATAAAAGAATGGACAAATCTCCGACCTGAGGAAACATAGGCAACGGTCACTGACAAAGAGGTAGGGTTGTGGGGATGTCTTCATAGGTGCCTCAACAACCTCACCGGTTATGGGATGACCTGACCTGACCTTACTTGACACAGTCAATTTAAGGGAGGCAAAAAAAAACCCAGAGGTTATGCTTTTAAAATCATAATTATCTGTCAATAAACAAACATATCTGTATCTTATTGTATTCTAATTTTGAGGAAAATGGACAGTCTATTAAAGCAAGGTTACATAACAGTACATGGAGTACTTTAGAAGAAACAGCAACAAATATTAAAGCCAATGAAACAAATCTCAATATTCAGTGACATATGGTTCACTTACTTGACATTATGATTATTTCAGCATCTGCAATGTTGATCCATGTTATGCTTCGAATTATTAGTTCTTTGTTCTTTTTTGCTTATACCCTTATCCTGTTTTGTCTTTCAGCGTCAGTTTATGATCAGATCTCTAGAATGAGCCCGTCTGTGCACTTCATGCACAGTGGCAATAACCATATTTGATATTTCTGTAAGCCCCATTTTTCGTGGTCGGTATTTCACTTTGAAACTGTTGTATTTAAATAGCATTGCTTGTTGTGGGGTACTGTGTGGTGGTTGCCTTGTTACGTGGTCAAACCATTTTAGTTGCTGTCTTTTGATGTAGCCTAATACTGGTGTTGTTCCCACTTGTCTCCTGATGTCATCGTTTTTGATCCTGTCTCTTCTTGTTGCGATCAATATTTTTCGCAGCTATTTAATTTCTGCTGTTATGATGTGTCATATTTCATTTGATGTTAGTGTCCATTTTTGACATTGGTTGCATAGTGTCGTGACAAAAATCGTGTTGTATAACGCTCTTTTGGTAGATTATTGTCACATGCTTGCAATTAAGTATTGGAATGATCTGATTTGTCTTAATGCATTTGTGTTGGATTTCCGCTGACATTTTTCCGTCTGCTGATTATGTGCTCCTTAAGTATGTGAAATCTTTCACCTGTATTAGTTCATACTTCAATTAGCATATTCCAGACCAAATTTGAGGGTAATATATCCAATAGAAGTGAAGATATGACATATTTAGTAAAGACCGTTTAAATTTATCCTTGTCGTTAGGTACCATAAATACACCAGAAACACAAGTCAAACCAATGTTTCTTCTTCTTCTTCTTCGTTCGTTCTCAATCTCTCGCTACCAAACCCTGAAAGGGCTTAAGTAGCAGAATGTAGTCCAGAGAACGGAATGCGTTGTGTGGTAGTTTACAGATTGACTGTGATATTTGCACCTTTCGGTCCAACACATCTGACTTCAGGAAGCATTTTTTTAGTACCGGGTTAGAATTCCCTCTTCGATCCCTTCTCCTTAGCCAGTCTGCCCTGCTGCAGCCTGTTATCCAGGATCACCGCGTGGAGGTATAGAAGGGTCTTGGCAGCTCTGGTTCGCTGGCCCTGACGCTAGCAGTCAGCTATGGGTCGCTGACCACTGTAGCTCATGCGCTGCTCAGATGGGAACAAGCTGTACCAAATCCACAACTTAAACAAACACCATTATTACTGTAAATCAGAAGGATAAATATAGATACTAAAGGATGTAGAAGTGAAACTTGAAATACAGCATAAAGAAAACAATTCATATGGTGCAGGGTGTGGCGAATTGGCTGCAACTGAATGTGCTGTGATGCTGGGCACAGTGAATCGGCTACAACTGAATGTGCTGTGATGCTGGGCACAGTGAATCGGCTACAACTGAATGTGCTGTGATGCTGGGCACAGTGAATCGGCTACAACTGAATGTGCTGTGATGCTGGGCACAGTGAATCGGCTGCAACTGAATGTGCTGTGATGCTGGGCACAGTGAATCGGCTACAACTGAATGTGCTGTGATGCTGGGCACAGTGAATCGGCTACAACTGACTGTGCTGTGATGCATGGTAGGGTGTAGCAAATTGGCTACAACTGAATGTGCTGTGATGCTGGGCACAGTGAATCGGCTACAACTGAATGTGCTGTGATGCAGGGTACAGTGAATCGGCTATGTATGGTCGCCACTACATCTTGTGCTGCATACATTTCCAGGCAGAAAATAAGTTGGTTTGGTCATCTCATGAGAATGTACCCTCATCAACTTCCACTGATGGCTTACAATGCTGGTACATCTGGCTACAGGGCAAGAGGTCGGCTGCAAGGCAGGTGGATAGATGACAGAGTGGTTGTGCAGTGACACGAGCTCACATTGACCGAAGTAAAACACTTGGTGCAGGATAGACGACTTAAACTCCCCACAACATTCAACGGCACAAGTGTAAAGAAAACTAACTAACTAGAGCTTTCTTTTATGCCTAGAAGGTTAGCAGGTTTTAGGTAGGTTTTTGTGATTGGTAAGCATGCTATGCCTTGAGTTTGAGTTGGTTTTGCCTACCTGATATCGGTTGTGTAAAATGCTGAAACTAGAATTCAAAACCTTCTCTAAAAACAATTGACGATCAAACACTGGGACCATCTTGGAAATATAAAAACCAAAAATAGACAATTTTATATGGAAATCAAGAACAGAATAGAGATGGTCAAATCTATTAGGGATCAAGATGCTGAGCAGTGCATGAGCTGTAGCGGTTAACGAACCAAAGTTGACTAAAACCCTTCTCCACCTCCACGTGGTGATCCTGGAAAAGAGGCTGTACCAGACCAGACTAGCAAAAGAGAAGGGATCGATGATGAAAGGCTAACCCAGTACCCAAAAATGGCTGCTGAAGTCAGATTTGTCGGACCAAAAGGTACAAATATTGCAATCAAGCTGTAAACTACGACACAACTCATTGCGTTCTCCGAACTACATCCCGCTACTTGCAAAACCCTTTTCAGGGCTTGGCAGCAGGAGGTTGAGACGAATGACGAAAAAGATAAAATCTATTTCCACCAACATTAGTCATATAATGACATCCAAGCAAATAATTTACAAATTAAAAAAGAGTGACCAGGTGTTACATATATTCGTCTTTACTGTATGGCATAGCAATGTAGAGGATGAAGATGTAGAAAAGAATTGATGCTTTGAAATGTAGATGTGTAGAAGAATTGAGCACATTACATGGAGAGACAAGAAAACAAATAAGGACGTCTTGGAGAATTAGGGGTGCAAAGAGAATTGATGAGTGAAATCAGAAGCAGATGGTTAAAATATTTTGATCACTTCAAAAACCATAATGCCATGCTGTAAGTGATACTGGAAGGAAAGGTGAACAGCAAACGTGTCAACGTTATAAGTGGGAGATAGCTTCAAAAGATGGACAGAAAAAAGTTTGGCAAATTCAAGAATCATGGCAACAGCTAGGTCATCCCGTAACTGGTGACATCGCTGGGGCACACATGAAGACACCCCCCACAACTCAATGCCATCTGTCTCTGTCAGCGGCCGCTGCCTGTACCTTCTCTGGTCAGAGATTGGTCCATTCTTTTAGGTTGTCCTCCCACCTCTTTTTGGGATGACCTCTTCGTCATCCGCCTTACACCTTTCCGTGCAGGATCGTATTTTCAAGATCGTTTGATCTCGAAATGTGGCTGTACCAAGCGAGTTCCCTTCATTTGACTGTTGCAAAGGAGTCCTCAAAAGGCCATATTGCTGACTTAATTCTTTCTCGTATTTCCTCATTTGTAACTCAGTCTTTGTAGTACGTTGATGTTGAGAGGTCTTCGGAAACATCTCATCTCCAAGGCCTTTATCTTCCGCTGCAGATCAGCTGTAACTGTCCATGTCTTACAAGCATAGTAGAATATTGACAGGACTAATGTATGCATTAATTGATCTTCGTACATCTGGCTAACCGTTTATATTGCCAGATTTGTGTAAGCCATGCAACACCGATATTGTCTGTGCTATTCTGGTCAACAACTCACATTTTGATCCTTCATCACTGACAATCGAACCCAGATTTTTAAAACGGTCGACCACTTCGAGTTCCTGGTCATTAGATTTTACCCCACAGTTGAAGCCCTCAGCGTTGTTGGTCATTAATTTTGTCTCTCCAGCATTAATCATGGCAAGAGTTAGAGGTCTATTGTAGCCGACCTTTGATGTGGAGATGACACTTAAGCTGAACTGAAATCCTGCTGAAGTGAATGTCAATTCTCTCCACAACAGTTTGTCTTTCCAACATTTCATTAAAACATTGAACACATATAAATAACCCACCTTTGCCTCCTCAAGTTCTGGCATAATCTCCCATCTATTAGCTCCTTGTTGGAGACGGTTCTTTTTTACGGCATCCAAAGGCACCACATGATCCTGAATAAATGCCTTCACCCGCCTATGGAGATCCTGCACTCTTGGTGACAATCCTTCTACAGAAACTGCCATCTGACCTGATAAGAAATAGGACAATTCTATTCAGAACAAAGAGCAATATCCATCTATCTTCAGTCCAGTTAGACGATGTGGGGAAGTGTTCTTCCGTTATTCCATTTAATTTTGTCAGGCACAAACACCTTACCTAGAGGCCGCTGGGTCTAGATAGGAATATAACATGATATAATCTGATTACCAGACGCAGTCCCAACTTCAAGCTATGTAGCAAAATAAATTTTGATAATTAAAAAAACACACCAAAAAACCCTATCATTACAGCATTTCTAACCATTACTGGTGATGGTGTCTTATGGCAGGATTATATGGCCGAGGAATAATTGCTGTTGCTATTTTGCCTGGGCTATTCTGCTCTTTAAATTTGTAATTTATTTCCCATCAGAACTGGTGTGGGTATCGAAGTATTGAAATGAGTGTACTTGTGTTAGTTCCATCTTGTTTGTACAAAATTTGAGTGAGTTGCCTCTCTTAGCTACTACCATTACTTCTGGCTGCTTTTAATTTAAGACATGACTTTTATTTTGACTTTGAAGAACTACCATGTTGATAGTACTTGTAAACCTGACTCATTCTGCTCTATTTACGGTGTCATCAGCGTAATGCAAGTTGTTTATGTTTTGTTCACCGCCCGACATTCCGGAGCCTCTACAGATCGCAAGATAATATTAATTAACACTTAGAAAATATCTGCCCATTGTTTTACTTCACAAAAAGACATAATGGCATACGTTTTTTCATGTATAATTCTTCTCCTTCTGTGCTGTTTATAACCTACGTGTTGCCAGGAACTTAACCAGAAGCTAAGAATAGTTACACTGCAGCCTTCCTGATGGGCATGGAGGGGCCTACCCCATTGTGTAAACACTGAAATAATAATGTTTGCCTAGGCATCTAAGGCCTGTTGCGTCGGTCGACTAATTACTATGTCCAGCTGCTGAGGCTTGTAGCCAAACCTTGTCCGGTGCCGAAGGAGAGACTGCTATCTGCCGGAGCCTTGTAGAATGGGAGCCCCCCCCCCCCAGTCGGCTGGAGGGAGACCATTGTTACAAGTAACAGATTTAAGCATGATCTGGTGAGCCGCAACTTCCTGGCCCAGTTGAACCACATGTCTGAACACAGACAACGAGTGGCGAACCAAAGTATCCGAGATGGAAGGAAGACTTGTCATTGCAGAGACCTCGACATTGCGGTTAAGATCAAATCGTTGGATACAGAGGATGCGTCGCTGGTTGCACATGTGAAAGGCATCGAGTCTTGATATGTCCCGTTTAAGTAGAGTCCAAGTCTTTGAACCATACAGGAGGACAAGAATCACACACATCTGATAGATTGGTATTTTGGATGCAAGAGGGAGTTTGTCGATATTCCACACATGGAGGAGGTCGTTCATAGCGAAGACAGCAAGTCCAATCTGTCTTAACATATCAGGAGCACTGTGTCCATAAGATGAAAACACAGGCAGCTACAAGAAAAATACAAGAGCACCCCTGCACCCAATGAGAGAAGAGGAGCAAATAAGTAGGTAAACAAGTACAGTTTTATATGTCTCTGGCATACAGATTTTCATCTGATACAAGCTTTCAGTACATGAACGAACTAGAAACATACCAGTTTGGTCTGTAGTGTTTGACCCAGATGAAAGGTGCCGAGCCTGAACTGACATAGCATTTAGCTTTTGTCCTGATGCTATTTTGAATGTTGGCAGTGTGTGCTGCATGCGGCTGCTATTATTAGCACTAGTCGGTGAGGCATAGATGGTAGTTGCGGGCTTCAAACCGCTCTTTGACACAACCTCCCTGTCAATGTTGGCCATTGTTTCTGCAAATAATCCAACAGGTTGGCCAGTTGAAGAGCTGTTTTGACCTACAAATTAAAAGAATATATTTATTGAAAACATTAATATACAAGATCAAGACCATCTCTGTTAATTTGAATACATCTCTGTTAATTTGAGTACATCTCTGTTAATTTGATAACCTCTTTGTTAATTTGACTTCAATTGTTTTTTTTATAACAGAATCGGTAAACCAACAAAAAAATGTTTAAATACATAGAAGTGCTCTGCTTAGGTGAAAAGGGACTCATCACGCCAACTGCCCATAAATACGATGAGTCGCTGAGTCTCAGGCTGCACGCAATGAGGATGGTGTATTTCCAATTTGACCCTAATCAGGTGGTACACAGATGTCCCCATCATGGAAAAGGTCATTTCCCATCCTTGATGTCTTGCATTAAGAGCTGGTGGATGAGGATATCCTCGGCAAAGCGGGACACATGTCCAAATAGGTCCATGTCATCTGATCATATCACACTACTGTCCTCTGTTAGTCAGTCGGAGACTGGTGTTGAAGTCTTTTGTTCATACCATACCACTGTCTTCTGTTGTTAGTCAGTCCAAAGATTGGTGTTGAAGTCTTCTGATCATGTCATGCCCCTATCCTCTGTTAGTCAGTCTGGGAACTGGTGTTGAAGTCTTCTGGTCATAGTGAGTGTGCATCCGAGGTCTGTTCATATATGACTTCTGTGTTTGAGACTCGGTCGTACCAGTGAATCTCATGAATGTGCCCACTGGTTGCGCATGTGGAAGACTGAAATATGTACAGAACATGTGACTCCGTCTTTAAGATCATTCTCTCACTGTTCTAACTTACTTACTTTCCGTGTCCAAGGCACTATGTCACACTTGATTTTCCAGTATTCAGCCACGTGGATTGCCCTGTCACTGGCACTCAGCAGGTCATCCATGCTACAAGTCTCCGGGAGGTTTGGGGTGATCATCAGATGGTCCTGGTCTTGTCCACATTCGCATGTCTCATCCTCCCTGTATCCCCATCTTTTCAGGTTTTTCCTGCACCATGATACACCAGTTCGAAGTCTGTTTAGTGACTTCCATGTTGCGTAGGGCAGGAGATATCCAGGTGCAGGTTCCTCCTGTAACTCGATCAAGGAGACCTGTGTCAGCTGTTTCCAACTTTCAACACATTTCGATTTCCTGGACTAGTCTGTAGGGGCTAGGTTGACTGTAAGAAACTTCATCTTGACTTTAATCTTGGGCGCTGCACCTGATTTCTGAGCATAGAGTGTCTTGGGTCATTTACCTGTTCCTATCTTTCTATCTCTGACGTGACAGTTCTTTATATCTCTGTTAGCGCTATGCTGATTATGGGGTCTATTTTTTCAGTTGGTGTAGGTTTTAGGCATCCAGTAACTATATGGCCTGTTCCATTTATTGTCATTCACAATGGTGTCCCTCACTAAAAATAAGGGAAAACTTGTACAAACAAACAAACTGCAAACAATATTTTCCAGTTCCAGCAATGCATTTTTTCAATTTTTCACTCATAACAGTCCAAGACCTGCTTCCAGGAAGTTCTGTCTGCCAGACATGCTCGTCGTCTTCTTCTAATCCCTGACTAACTCTCTACCGCAGTAACCTATATCCAGAAAATTGGACTTTGTGTGTAGACATAATAAAAAAAACGTGGTGAATGAAAAGAAGATGAAGAAGGTTCCTTAGTAAACAGATTATTCACCATGTTATTCTTGTATCACATTCTGTGCATTGTTTCTATAACTTTCAAATGCAGTAGATCACTCCATGCTCAGTCGGCTTTTTGTCTATTTGAATCACAATGTTTAATAAAAACCCAGTCCAATGAGTTGGAGAGTCTTCTATCCCAGCAGAATTTAAAGCCAGGCTCGTAATGACACGACACTATTCAGTTAATAGCTGTGTTCTTGCAGTGATTTATTTGCAGTTCCTATAATTATATAACAGATTTATTATTTTACTTAACGTCTATTCTGCAGGTTAGACTAAATGCTACAAAATTCAACAAAGAGTTTTATTTTAACCCTTTTATTGAAGTACCATTACAAAAATGCCTTTTATTTCTTTGTTTTATTTTGATATGTTGTTATAAAAAAGTAATGCCTAGTCTGCATACTGCAAGGGTACTAGATACATAGCTCACACACTGTACAGCAAATGCATGGACAAGCAATCTTTATTTCAGGCCTTCAAGGCTCCAGCAATGGGAACATATATTCTAATGATAGCAGTTTTAAATAGATATACTACAATTATAAAATGTATTTGCTTTAATTTTGTTTGTAACAGCTGGTCTTACCTACCTGTAAACACAATATATATCCAGCACAAGTTCTGATAACTAGGTTTGCTCTGGGTTATAGGCCAAAGTTCAAAGGTTTAAAGTTCTCTTAGGTTCACAATGTGTAACATGACGTTCACCTCAAGATAATGAACAAGAAGCATACAAGTAGATGTTATCATGTACGCTATATCCAGTGCAATTTAGAGCACATGTGAGGTTCTAAAATTAACAAAGAGGTTGTGAAATTAACAGAGATGTTGTAAAATTAACAGAAATATCAAATTAACCATGCTGTTGTCAAATTATCTGAGATACTGTCAAATTAACAAAGAGGTTGTCAAATTAACAGAGATGTTGTCAAATTAACAGAGCTGTCAAATTAACAGAGGGGTTCTCAAATTAACATAGATGTCAAATTACTAGATATGTTGTCAAATTAACAAAGAGGTTGCCAAATGATCAGAGATGTTATCAAATTAGCAGAGAGGTTCTCATAATAACAGAGAGGTTCTCAAATTAAGTGGGAAGTTCTCAAATGAACGGAGATGTTGTCAAATTAACAGAGAAAGGTTCTCACATTAACAGATAGGTTCTCAAATTAAGTGGGAAGTTCTCAGATGAACAAAGGTATTCTCAAATAAACAGAGATGTTGTCATATTAACAGAAAGTTTCTCAAATTAATCAGAGGTGTTCTCAAATTAAGTGGAAAGTTCTCAAGTGAACAGAGATGATGTCAAATTAAGTGGAAAGTTCTCAAATGAACAGAACAAATGTATTCATTCTTCTTTTTTGCTCTAATAGAAATATGGTACCATCATCACAGTTCGGGGGATTTCTTCAAGTATGCCTGCTTAAAGTCATATATCCCATGCATACACCGACGGTTCTGTAACAAACACAACACAGAACGGAGGGGCAGGAGCATTCCTGAACCTACCAAATGGCAGAAAAATAACACTGTTATTCGCTACTGGTAAGTACACAAGCAATTTCAGAGCAGAGGCACTGAGGGCGGCAGTGGAAGAAATGGTGACACACAGTGAAAATGAAAGTCATATAGTCCTGCTTACAGATGCTCTCGCCGTAGTCACAGCGCTAAAAAGCCAGAAAAACACTGAGCTTAATGACTTAAGAGCAGCACTCTGCAAACTGTGCCAGCAGTCCGCACCAAAAAGGGTAGTGGTACAGTGGGTCCCATCACACTGCAACATCCAAGGCAACGAGGAGGCAGACAGACTGGCAAAAGAAGGTGCAAGACTACCACAAACAGATACCAGTATGACGTACGAAGAGTCAAAACGGCTTATCAAAGCCAGATACATGACCAAATGGGAAACCGAACATACTGGTTACACCAAAAACGATGCCTATTACCAGTTGAACCGAAGAGAGCAGGTCGTTGTCTTCAGACTTCGCACTGGCCACAATAGACTGAGGTACCACCTATTCAACAAATTGAAGATAGGGTGTACCGACGAATGCCCGTGCGGCACTGGTAAAATGACCGCCGAACATCTACTGCAGAACTGCCCGACATACGAGGATCAGAGAGAGCAGATGTGGCCATCACCAGTGGAACTGCAAGACAAGCTCTATGGCAGTGGCGACAGCCTCAGGATGACCGCCGCTTTTTTCGAAAAAATAATGGTTACTGTCTGACTGCGTACGCAGAAGAAGAAGAAGTCATATATATATAAGGTAGCTTCAAAAAGTTTCAGGAAATATGTTTTTCATAGTAATAAGTAACAATATATACAGACTGCCATATTTCTACTGGAAATTGGTTAACAGTACTCTGTGTGAATCCCAAAAGACTGCAAGCATAACCTCCCCTGCTGATGGCGCCCCTTGAATTTCTTAGCAAAAGGTGATAAAGGATGTTTCTATTGCATTAAGCCCCGTTTAATTTGGGTTGGTAGTGATACACCCATGATTCGTCTCCAGTAACAACCCTGTTTAGCTTGCTGTTTACTTTGTCATCTGCATACTGATAGAGATGCTGCAAGGACAAATGCATTCGGTTCATTTTGTGTTCGTCAGTCAGTTGCTTGATTACCAACCATAAGCATACTATCTGGAAATTCAATCTACCATTCATTATGCTGTAGGCTAAACCAAGCAAACACATTATTGCAGTTGCCAGAGTGTTTTTTGTTACTTGTCTGAGAGCTCAAATCATCTCTCACATATGCTTCTGTTGTAATTTGTTAGCACTCTTGAAGTAAGAGGACAATGGTATAACATGATCAGAAGACTTCAACACCAGTACCCGGTGTGACTAACATAGGACAGTGGTGTGATATGACCAGAAAACTTCATAACCAGTCTCCGGACTGACTAACAGAGGACAGTGGTGTGATATGACCAGAAGACTTCAACATAAGACCCGGACTGACTAACAGAGGACAGTGGTGTGATATGGCCAGAAGACTTCAACACCAGTCCCCAGACTGACTAACAGAGGACAGTGGTATGATATGACTAGAAGACTTCAACACCAGTCCCCAGACTGACTAACAGAGGACAGTGGTGTGATATGACCAGAAGACTTCAACACCAGTCCCCGGACTGACTAACAGATGATAGTGGCATGACATGATCATAAAACTTCAACACAAGTCCCCGAACTAACTAACAGAGGACAGTGGCACAACATGATCAGAAGACTTTAATGTCAGCATGCAGACTGACAATCCTGCTGATGATATTATGTTGCCCTTTCTTCTGTTTGGTTTGTATTCTTTCCTCTTCTAGCTAGCCTATCTGCCTCTTTATTTCTATACATCTGGGAAGGCATACACTGCATTTTCATTCATTATTTTATAGCAGGCCTCAGAGAATGCCTTCAACTAGCTATCTAATTCATTGTTTGTTTGGTTCTTAAGGGCTAATTGTTATAGTAACAACTTTAAATCCTCTAAGGCAGAATACTCATGGGATTGCACACCCGCCATTCACTGAGGCCATAAGCCAGGGGAGTGTAATGTAACCTTCTATGTTTCAAATAAAGATCTACAAACAAAACCTCTTATCTAATGCAAGAATAACAGAGTGAATAACCCATTTTTATGTGCTTGAAAATAACAATAATAACACAAATGATTTCTGCGGCAGCGCATGAGCTGCAGTGGTCAGCGACCCATAGCTGACTGCTAGCGTCAGGGTCAGCAAACCACAGCTGCCAAGACCCTTTTACACTTCCACGTGGTGATCCTGGATAACAGGCTGCAACAGAGCAGACTGGCTTAAGGAGAAGGGATCGAAGAGGGAATGCTAGCCTGGTACTAAAAAAATGCTTGCTGAAGTCAGATGTATTGGACCGAAAGGTGCAAATATCGCAGTCAAGCTGTAAACTATGACACAGCACATTCCGTTCTCTGGACTACATTTTGCTACTTAGGCCTGTGTCAGGGTTTGGTAGCGAGAGATTGAGAATGAACGAAGCCAAGCCAAGCGAAGCTAAATGATTTCTGCCATTCAATATACCTGTACATAGCTTTACTGTGGAAGGCAGAATCGTGCCTCCCATATCAAAGATGACAGCATTTGGTCGCACGGGCTTAGATTCCTTAGATGAATATCTTGACATTGTCATTGCAGATATAGATGCAGACTTGCACTTCAGTCGTCCCATCGTGCTAAAAGTTTTCAGCATAACTAAAAGAGTACAAAAATGTGAATTTAAAAAAACTTAGGTATGACAAAAGAGATTGAGTCCATTGCTCTATGGGATAGTATTTATCAGGACAGTTACGGCAGCATTACTAAGTATCCCATCGCAAGCAATGATCGCAATATAATTCGACGGTTTTGTCTTGATAATGTAACTGCGTGGTATTTGGAATATAGTGAGAAAGAAACTGCGCTGGTCATCAGCCTCTCGTCCCGAGCTACCTTGGACCAGTGGACAGACGTAAGTCAACACGACTGAAGGTAACTCAGGATGCAGGCACTCTGGTCCCACCTCCCTTGAGATCAGGGGTAGCTTGAAACTTTCGGGATTCAATCGCCCACAGTTTCGGTTCACTGCTGTGCTAGAGACGAATGTCTTACTGCTCGACCACAGCAACCCTTCATATATTCAGCTCAGAACTAGAAATAGCAGACTCACGGATCATCTTTACAGCAAAATAAAGGTTTAAACAGATGTCATGTGTCTATGTTGGGAGCATACAGGTAAAGGTGAGTCCCATGGCAACAATCACCATCAGGGATGAAAATAACTATTCATGTTCTAAGCTACAGCCTATGTGAAGTGGGGTGCCCAGTTCCTTTCCTTGCTGTTTTTATCTTCCCCAACTCATGTCAGGTATCCATTTACAGTTGGGTCAACTGGAGGAGCAGTCGTACCATGCACGACTCATGGCCTGGATTTTTGTTCTGCCCTTCTATGAATCGAACCCTGACACACTGTAATCCTAGTCTAGCAAGCCAGCTCACTGTCGATTAGACTACTCACTCCATGTTGGGAACATACCGTGACTATGGAACACACCTATCAAAGTTGCACGCTCACACAAGAAGAGAAAACAATACTGGCCTTGTGAGACAGATGAGAGACAAAAGCTGTCTGGAGTTAAAACAGCCTTACAAACAATGCTGGCCTTTGTAAGAGAAAGCGGGACCTTGATCTGCTGGTTAGCCTATGGGTACCTGTCCTTGATCTGATGGTTGGCCTATAGTATCCTACCCTTGATCTGATGGTTGGCTTATAGTGTCATACCCTTGATCTGATGGTTGGCCTATAGTGTCCTACCCTTGATCTGATGGTTGGCTTATAGTGTCCTACCCTTGATCTGATGGTTGGCCTATGGTGTTCTGTCCTTGATCTGATGGTTGGCCTATGGTGTCCTGCCCTTGATCTGATGGTTGGCTTAGAGTGTCCTGCCCTTGATCTGATGGTTGGCTTATTGTGTCCTACCCTTGATCTGATGGTTGGCTTATAGTGTCATACCATTGATCTGATGGTTGGCCTATAGTGTCCTACCCTTGATCTGATGGTTGGCCTATGGTGTTCTGTCCTTGATCTGATGGTTGGCCTATGGTGTCCTGCCCTTGATCTGATGGTTGGCTTATAGTGTCCTGCCCTTGATCTTTTTTTTTTTTTTTTTTTTTTTTTGCGTTCGCCTTATTTCTCTAATCCCCAAGGCGGTGTGCGTTGCACTGTGGTTTTTATTTTGCGCCTGTCGGCCCAATGCATCCGACTTCAGCATGCATTTTATGTAAGGGTCTGCTTCCTCCTGCATTTTCTAAGGGTTTGCTTCCCCGGGGTAACGGCCGGTGCTGTGATGGGGATCGAACCCAGCACCTTCGGATTGTGAGCCGTGCCACTTATCCACTAGGCCACGCCGTCCCCTGCCCTTGATCTGATGGTTGGCTTTTAGTGTCCTGCCCTTGATCTGATGGTTGGCTTATAGTGTCCTGCCCTTGATCTGATGGTTGGCTTACAGTGTCCTGCCCTTGATCTGATGGTTGGCTTATAGTGTCCTACCCTTGATCTGATGGTTGGCTTATAGTGTCCTACCCTTGATCTGATGGTTGGCCTATAGTGTCCTACCCTTGATCTGATGGTTGGCTTATAGTGTCCTACCCTTGATCTGATGGTTGGCCTATAGTGTCCTACCCTTAATCTGATGGTTGGCTTATAGTGTCCTACCCTTGATCTGATGGTTGGCCTATGGTGTCCTGCCCTTGATCTGATGGTTAGCCTATGGGTTCCTGTCCTTGATCTGATGGTTGGCCTATAGGCTCCTGCCTTTGATCTGATAATGAATGATGAAGAAGAAGATATTCTCAGTCCAATCAGTGCATGATTAAGCCATGGGCTCTGAGAGCTTCAGCCCAGGGGCTTCTGTCAGCCTCAAAAGATAAATAAATCTATATTTTCAGCAGTTTCATTCAAAAAAAATTTGTTGATGATGCGAGGAGAATAAAAATGTAACATTTGTTTCCTTTTTTCATCCTCGTCTTCACATCCGCCCCATTTGTTATTACTACAATAGAAGTTCAGTTCTCTGGATTAAATGGATTAAAGTTACTATAGTGGTGAGTCCTTTAAGGCTTACAAACAGTTATGTGAGGAGATTTGTTTCCGTTGGCCAGTGCTCAGTACGCAATTGGTTAAACATTTAACAGTCTTGCAGGATATGTTCAGCTGTCTGTGCTGCTTGTCTGCACATACACATGGGTGATTGAGCTAATTTTAAGCTGTGTACATTGTCATTCCATCTGTTGTGTCCTGTTCTCATGTGGAAGAGGATCACTTGCTCCACTCAATCAAGGAAGTGTTGTTCTTCTTCTTCGATCAACAGATGCTATACTCCTAGCCCGGTGAGGTTCACGGAGGAGACAGTGTGTTTCAGGTCTTCGGCCACCCCTCCACAGCTTTTCAAGCATACTCGCATTCCCAGGCCAGACTGTCTCTCTTTCGTCTACAAGGAAGTGATTAGTGCCTCTCTTTTGGTTGATTTTGCTTTTTTGCTTATGGCTTAGGTAAAGGTCTTCTTTTCTTTGAAGGTGATTGTCTATTCTTTTGTTCTTGTGTTGCTCCCTTCTTTGTTAACATGTCTGCTGTCTCATTTCTTGACATGCCACAATATGATGATATTCACTGTTGCACTACCCTTCTCCTGGTTTTTAGTTCAGTGAAAGCTTTTTAAAGCTCTGACAGTTTATCATTCTTTACAGTTTGCAGAACTGACATTACATCTGTAAGGAATACAACCTGCTGGCAGAACTGACATTACATCTGTAAGGAATACAACCTGCTGTCAGAACTGACATTACATCTGTAAGGAATACAACCTGCTGGCAGAACTGACATTACATCTGTAAGGAATACAACCTGCTGAGAGAACTGACATTACATCTGTAAGGAATACAACCTGCTGTCAGAACTGACATTACATCTGTAAGGAATACAACCTGCTGGCAGAACTGACATTACATCTGTAAGGAATACAACCTGCTGGCAGAACTGACATTACATCTGTAAGGAATACAACCTGCTGTCAGAACTGACATTGCATCTGTAAGGAATACAACCTTCTTACAGAACTGACATTACATCTGTAAGGAATACAACCTGCTGGCATTAGCTTGTTGTGTTGCTAAATCATTTTTGCAGCAATAATTAGTGCCTGTACTTCAGTTGTGCAGTTTGAACAGAATTTTCCAACGGATGAACTAGTGGTTTCACTTTCTTGATCTGAGAAGACAACATAAATTCATGTACCTCCATTCTTCACCTCTCTCATCGCTGATCCATCAGTATATACCTGGATTTGTTTAAGATTAACAGATTATGCACAAAAAGGAATAACAGGAAGGGTATTAAGGTTACTTGTTGACTCATTCATGTATTACTGGTGACCCTACAGCATCTGTAGCCCTGGGACCTACACAATCTTAATCTGACTCTATCCAAGCTTTGAAAGGTTAAGACAGTTTTTCTGTACAACATGAATGGATAGCAGACATAGAGCAAGGGGTGACAAATTTATCCAGGTAACAAAAGTAGGAGCCAGGTATAGTTTTTTTTGGTAAAAGGTTTGCCCCTCTGTATTCTACTGGCCGAAGCACGTCCCTTTCCATCCCAGACCATAGTCTTTTAGGCAATATCAGGATGTATTAATAAGTACTTGGATGCATGAGCACATCTGTATGTACCCATGATAATTATGGCAACCTCAGTAGTCAATCTCAAGTAAAGTGCAATGGAAGGGTCTCAACCCTGAGAGAGCGTTCTAAAGCTATGTAAGTGTGTGTGAGTGTGTGTGTGTGTGTGTGTAGGTAGGCCAATAGAGTCAAGTTGTGTCCAGGCATAGTTGTGGATAAAAAGTTCTTTGCACAGTTGGGCCATATAAAACATAGGAGCAAGGAAGTGATAGTCAAACTGTATAAATCATTAGTTACACCTAGATTGGAGTAATGTGTCCAGGTGTGGAGTCCTTATTGTAGAGGAGATATAAACATGCTGGAAAGGATTTTTTTTAAATGACAAAGCTGAGTGTGGGATTTCAGACTTACAGTTATGAAAAAAGACTAAGAAAAACCATCATACAGTGTCTTGAAAAGAGATAAAATTTGAGGTGAATTAATACAGGTTTCTAAGATAATCAAAAGAACAGATAAATGAGACTAGAACAAGTTTTTCAAAATACAACCACCTACAAGAACAAGAGGGCAAATCTACAAATTAACTATATAAAGGTCTAGATTAGATATTAGAAAATATTTTTTTAGTCAGAGAGTGGTGAATGCTTGGAATGCATTGCCATAGGAAGTAGTGGATACAGGGACAATTAATGTATTTAAGAATAGAATGTATGCACATTCCACTTTTAGAGAAATGAAATGTAAATTGAACTTGTTGTACACAGACTCTGCAGAGTCTTCTAAACCAGTATAAAGATGTTACGTTAAGTTTAAGTTATATGCCACAGGAAATATGTGAATTGTTCTTTATAATCTTAAGGTCATACGAACGCTGTCAACGTTCTTCCAGGCGTCCGCTTGATGCCAGAAAAACACTCATATCATTAACAGCACATTGAACAGAATTAGTTTAGTTTTTTTTCAGTGTTTCTAGATTTTAATTGACATTATATGGCAAGGGAAGTGACTTTTATATTTATGTTACATTTTGTAAAAGTGCTTTTGTGTGGAAATTAAAAGTTGGGAAACATTTGTCATCTTTCAAGTCAGCACAATTTTTGTTGTTTATCATAAAAATGTGTAGTGAACCTAGCACTTCAAGATTGTCTAATAGTAGGTTTTATCTGTAGAAAAGGCTAGGGAGTTGAGTACGCTAGATGAATTAAGTGATGAGGATTCACATTTTTCTGATGTTGAATAGGAGTCAGACATAGAATATAATATTATTCAACCTACTCAGCCAGTAGGCTGAAGATGAGGGAGGCGTCACAGCCAAGACCTAGTGCTGCTAAAAGGCAAAAAAGTTTGACTGTACCATCAACAGAAAAACGAAGATGCAATACTTCTAAAGAAAACTCGAGAGAACATGATAGTGAATGGGTTTCAGGACCAAATTCCATCACCACTGACTGACTCAGACCCAGAACTCATTCAGATTGTTGCCAAAATGTGTTCGACCATGTGGACTGAATGGAGACCTACAACGCACTGACACATTAACTCCATTTGGCTGCTACAGAAAATAATTTTCTTGTAGATATTATTTATATGTGGATTGCTGTTATTCTGAACTACACTAGACCAATCTGCATTACGTTTCAGTGGTTATTCATGGATTGGTGACATTTTTATGTGTGAAAAATAGTTTTTATTTCCCAAAAATAATGATATAATTATTAATAAATACTTATAATATTTTATTAAATTCTACAAGACCTTCATAGTCTTACTGCACATTCATTTTCCTCTTAATTTGATTTATAACATATTTGTCTTCCTTGTGAAATAATTAAGAAAAGTCAAGTTTTATGAAGAGACTGTTTTTACAGAAAAAATTATTCTGGCATAAACTAGTTATAAAATTATGGCCTTAAAGAGTTAATTCTGAATGTGCAAATATAATTTTATTTTCAAAGTAATACTCACTTTACTTCTGCTATTCTTTATTTGTCTATCTCGTAGATGTTGAGTAACACGCTACCAGCGAGTCTGACCTTGAAAGTCAATGAAAAGATTAAATTATGTGTAAAAATGGTATATTTTGTGTCCGTTAACACTGAGGAAGAATTCATACAAAGGGAGACATCGTACGAGTAAAGACAACACTGTTCACAAAATATTTCTATGCACCATGGTGACTATAATTTCCTGTGCCCTGACATTTAAGTCTCAAAACTTCAGTGAATTGTGTGAGCAATGACTGTAGTCAAACTTGGGCTTAGGCAATGAAAGTGATGATATTCTGGTAACGAAAGGATCAATATTAGATACATATAATGAGGACATTATGAAATAAATATATAATTGATTGATTTACTTCAAGTTAAGTATAGGCAGGGCTTGACAAAAGCGCTCATCTGTGACAAGTCATATTGTTGCTTGGCGAGTAAAACAAATCTATTTTTAATCGTTAATTATTTTTAAAATTATTAGTACATAATGACTCTAGCAAGATTAGGTAATGATATTACGGTTAGAATAGATTGTACATAAGGTAGTTTATGATGGTGAATCTAAATGGACATCCACTACCACAATTTAAACTTATTTAAGCCATTGATAAATGGTACTTCAGTGCTAAAACTACCAAGCATATTCAAGGACACAAACGCCATGCCTCTGACAGCAGAGCATTATTTCTTAAGAAGAAATAGCCTAATACTGTGTAAGTAATACAATATATGTTGGTTTGGTACGCATTTTTATGTAGAAATATAGGTGAATTAGTGCCTAGTTTAAATTTGGTAACATAAATTGTATGACAGTAATCAGACCAAGTGACTGGTGAAATATTTTGGTAAAATTTTTGACTGACTGGCAAGCCACCCTAACATTTATCAAGCCCTGAGTATAAGGCTTGACCTTCAGCAAAGAGCCAGCCATGCTTGGATGTGAGACACTTGAAGAGGTGAACACCTTCACATATTTGAGAAGCGCCATTGATACTTAAGGGGACACAGAACAAATATAAGGGCTAGAATTGGAAAGACAAGAACAGCATTCCTGTTTCTAAATAATATATGGAAATCCAGGGAAGTGAAGACTAATATCAAATTAAGATTGTTTAGCTCCAGTGTCAAGTCAGTATTGCTGTACCGAACTTGGAGAATAATAAAGGCAATACAGAGAAAAGTCCAGTCGTTCATCAACCAATGTCTACGGAGGATAATGGGTATAGACGGGCAAAACATGGTGCGGGATGAAGACCTACGAGAAAGGAGCGAGGAATAACCAGTGGAGCAGTAGATCAAACATAGGAAATGGGGTTGGATAGGACCACGCTACAGAAAACATCAAATGTGGCCAGACAAGCTCTGACATGGAATTCAAAGGGGAAAAGGAAGAGAACTGGAGAAGAGACTGTGGGAATGAACTTCAGTCCATGGTCCTCAGCTGGAAAGAGACAAAAAGAACATCTCAAGATCAAACTTATTGGAGGAGGGTTGTCAATGGCATATGCTCTGAAAGGAGTGATGGGCATTGATTGTTTAATAAAATAAGGTTACCAGAATGTATGCCTCTTTACAGAAGATCTGCGTAACAGCATTTGCTGTGATGGTTTCAATAGTGATTGTTTTGCATGATGAGGCTGCTAACCCCATAGAAAAATCTCTTTATGTTGCCTTTTATGATATGATTGTATACTTAGAACTACAGTAGATCTTGTAAGCTTAGAAACTATTCGGGTGGAAATCATATAGTCATTTATTGAAAAAAACTGCAAGCAGTGAAACAGTACAGACTGTTAATTTGAAAATTAAAGTATAATTTAAACGAGCAGACAGGGAGCAGCTGTGAGGATGGATTGGAATGTGTCCAACCATTGAGCTATAAGATCAGTATTCATGTTATCTACAAAAAAATTGATTGATCAGCTTCAGGTCTGCCATGCACAGTTATGTTGATTCTGTTACACCATTTTCTGGAATTCGTTCGATACGTTTCAACTCCTTGTAGAGCACAGGTCTTCATATTCAACAAATACATGTCGGTTCTTTCTGTCCTGTCTCTTTCTGTCTGGTTGAACTGTTATTTAGTTAGTTGCCCATCAGAAACAAAGATGGCGACAGCATCAGATATGTTTATTCAGATGTGACCGCATAAAACTGTACAGTCCAATCTGAGTGTGACAAACTCTACCTCACGTAGGGCACACATGAATGGAGTTAGTAATGGGACAGTCTTGCATTCTGTCCTTTTGCACCGCTAACTTTTCCTGCACTGCAGTAATGGTTCTCTGCTAAACAATTACAATGCAAGCACCATGTGTGATGGCAGTGCGCCAAGCTGAGTGGTTCTGAGCAAGCAGCTCCCAGGCAGCGACATCAATGGAGAAACTATTCAAAGAAACTTTTAGTGTCTTTGTATCGTTTCTTTTGTCTCTCCAGCAATCTTTTTCCTATCATGAGCTCACCATATAACAGTTGCTTAGGGAGGCGCTTATCTGACATGCGAACAACATGCCCAGTCCATCCGATCTGTGCTCTCTGCAGCAGCGTATGGATGCCAGAGCAAAGTCTCGTCCTACTGAGGACCACAGAGTTGGACACTTCCCTTCCAAATGATCCTGCGCATAGGTTGAGTTGTACACAATTTGAATTTCTATTCGATTTGTCCAAATTTGTTTGATTTTGTGTTTTTAAATATTTCTACAGAATAAGGTAACCGGTCTCATTAGACTCTCCTCAGTTGCTTCTTACAACATACTAATTGGCAGTGCAGGTTTTTCAAGTATTATTAATTATTACTGTTATATAAATTGTTAATTTATTCATTATTTTATTATATTAGACGACCGCAAACGGCTTGAAACGCCATCGGCTGAAACAAACAGACAATAACTTCGCTTCTCTTTATAGGACGGGCAACACTCGAACGCAAACATGCAAACAAACAACAAGTTAAAAAAAAACAATACTAAATATAAAATTATTTGCTATTGTTAACTATCTATTATTACATGAACAGTATTTACAAACAACTTACTTGTTTACAATTAACAGATCAAAGGTCAACTCGGATACGGAAATACAATTATTTTAACTTTTGTTATTAACAGAGTTGCCAATTTGGCATTGTGTTTCAAAATCAAAGAAAATGTGTTATAAATTCGCGGATGATCAAGCCTTCATATAAGGAGCAGAGAATTCTTCTTCGTAGGCTGTCAGACGTCGAGTTGAATTTGTTCAAAGAAAGCAGCGGTCATCCTGTGGCTGTCAACACTGCCATAGAACTTTCTAGTGTTAGCATTAGTGATGGCCCTATGTGCTGTCTCTGGTCTTCGTATGTCAGGCAATTTCTAACTGCCAAGGGATTTTTAACTTTCTCGACACTGAACACGGAAGTCCGATCTCGTTACTCAGAGATCAGGGGAATTTTACCAGAATATCCATGAAAAAAAATAATTCCGGTCTCCACTGTGATTGGAACACACGATCTTTGGCACCTATCTTCAATTTATTGTTGTGGCTTGTGCGGAATTTGAAGGCCATCACCAGCTCTCTTCTGTTCAATTGGTAATAAGCAAAAGTTCTTGTGTATCCAGCAG
This sequence comes from Ariolimax columbianus, assembly GCA_036924085.1. Taxonomy (NCBI): domain Eukaryota; kingdom Metazoa; phylum Mollusca; class Gastropoda; order Stylommatophora; family Arionidae; genus Ariolimax; species Ariolimax columbianus. The sequence continues at coordinate 30,948,719 of JAVGWX010000015.1, forward strand.
TAGCTAGGCGTTAGAATAGACAGGATAGAATGAGCTACCACAAAAGGTTTTAAAGAAATAGATAAGACATCCTTCGTATAAAACAGATGTGAAATAAATTAGAAATTGAAATTGTAATTACTTTTTTTTTTGAAAACGAAGTGACATATTAGCAAAGGCACGAAACGGCAAAGCTGATTGTGTCCAGCTTAACTTACTTAGTCGCTCCTCTTCTACCGTGAGGTGTAGAGGTTTGCCAAAGAGAACGCCACACTGCTCTATCCGCCGTCTTTTTCCTGGCCTCTTTCCAATCCAGCCCTCTATCACTTAGGGACTGTCGTATGTTGTCTTCCCAACGTACTTTGGGACGTCCTCTGGGTCTGCGTCCTTGACTTTTGATCTCCCATGACCGCTTTGGTATCCGATCTTCTTCCATTCTACAGACATAGCCAAACCACTGTAGTTGGGACTGCTCCACTCGTGTCTGCAGGGGTTGAACTTCAAGATTGCTACGTATTGTCTGGTTACGGATCTTGTCCCTTTTCGTCACCTGAATCGCCTTTCTTAGGTACGTCATTTCTGAAGTTTGTAATTGCCCTTCTTGGGCTGTAGTCATTGCCCATGACTCACATCCATATGTCAGGACAGGCACATAGGTCGTGCGGTATACATCAATCTCTGTTTTCCTGCTTATTTCTCCTCTACTGAGGAAACCTCTGTTTATTGCATGGAACAGTCTACCTGCTGCTGCCCTTCGTGCAGTTAACTCCTCTTTGATTCCTCCCCTGCTGTCTATTACCACTCCTAGATATTTAAAGTTGCTGACCTGCTCCAGTGCTCGTGTTCCCAGGGTTATCTGATGTCTCTTTTCATCTCTGGCGATCACCATAGTTTTTGTTTTGGAGTTGCTGATGTGCATTCCTCTCTTCTTCAACTCTTCTTCCCAGGCCTGTAAGTTGATCTGGAGATGTGCTTCGGTTTTCGTGATCAGGGCCACATCGTCTGCAAATGCTAGTTCCGATATGTAACTTGGTCTCATCTTCCAGTACCCTACTTCATACTTTTTTGTCCGTTCCTTGCAGGCTTTGATGACTTCATCCATGAGGAGTATGAAAAGGTACGGTGATAGAATGTCCTCCTGTCTTACTCCGCTAGTGGTCTTGAACTCTCCTGACTTTTGATTTGATGTCCGCACATAATTTCTGCATGTTTTATAGAAACTCTGTATGGCAGAGATCAGGGGTCCTGGGATGTTCTTCCTTGTCAGGCACTCCCAGAGTTTGTCCCAAGGAACTTTATCAAATGCTTTCTCCAAATCCAAAAAGCGTGTCCTGCTTAACACTACGTAGAAATAAGGTCAATTAGTAGCCAGGAGACGGTCATAAAGGCTCTATTTTTTCTCACAGCCAAATAATAGCCACACAAATCTTTTCCTGACAGTCAATTAAAAAAATTTTAAAACACATACACTAAGGTGTTTAACTTTACAGCACTACAAAGACAAGTCTTGCATTGCATTATTGAGTTTCATTGTAGATAACGACCTCCAAAAAGTGTATGAACAAGTTCCTGCAAGCGATTCTCGGTTTTCCAATGAGCTCGGCTACTTCCGAACGTTCAATTAGTACATTGAAAATAATTAAAACACATCTGTGTAATTCTATGACCAATAATATACAATCCAATCTGGTTACTATTACAATAGAAAAGGAACTTTCTTGTAAGTGCGCTCAAGATCACGTGTTAAAAGAAGTTGTGATCCTGAAATGTGTTACTGTAAAAGGTAAGATAATGGTAGCTGCCAACTTGGAACAGCGGCTGCTATTCATACTCTATCGCCAGTTGATTCTCTCGTTCATTGATTATGGATTGGGTATACTCACTCTATCAAGATCACAGTGTGAACGGCTGGAACGAATCCAACATGAAGGAATGCGGCTCGTGTTGGGTTGCACCAGAGGAGATACCCCAACAATAAAGATGAGGTACATGCTGGGACTCCCGTCAGTAACATCCAGGCATAAAGTGGCACAGGCTACAGCTTATATGCGAGTCATAGCCGATAACAGGCACCCGCTGTACAATAACACTGCGGACATCAAGGGAACCAGAATCAAAAGAGGGATGTCATGGATTGCACAGGCAGAACGAACTATAGGAGCGGGGACAGCAGTCGAGACGATGGTCAAGGGAGAGGAATGGGTCCACACTGGGGATACACTAACAGAGTACCACACGGTCATCATAACCATGGGCAGTGAGTGTAGAAAGGGTCGAAATAGCCAGACAAAGCTCGAAGTTGACCTGCTGATAGGCGCCAACACGCATGAAAGTGATAAAATCAAATACACTGATGGGTCGGTGCACAGTAGTGGAACATCAGGCTGGGGTTTCTCGGCTAGAATAAAAGACCGAATCGTTGCTGAACGAAGTGGTGCACACGAGACTACAACATCAAGTATAAGAATGGAGATGGAGGCGATGACAGAAGCTCTGAGGTGACTGTCTGAGACATCTTCAACAGGAGCGGTCATCGTGTCAGACTCCCAAACACTACTTCGGAAGGTGCAGAACGGGTGACTACGACATGAGTGGATAGCAGCGCTGGAGACCTCACAACTCCAGGGGCTGGTGTGGATCTACTGTCCTGTTCATGCAGGTGTTCCGGGCAGTGAGCGAGCTGATTTTTTGGCGTCATACGCACCCATAACAAGCACAGTGGACATGGATAAAGATGACATTGTGAAGGTTATCAAGGACCACCTGCTGGAAAACGACACTGCTTTGGATGAGTCTGCAAGGCACAGGCACTATGGAATCAAATTAGGATTCAGTGGATCAGGGAACCCGAGAGGACGAAACAGGAAGGTGTACAACCAACAGGCTACAGGTACCATCAGCATCCACACTTTGCGCCATCTGCTGAGAGAGACTGAGTACATATGGGTATTCCCGGAGTGCAGTGAAGTCGACTCCTAGAACAGAACATAACATAACATAACTGTAAAACGTGTCTACCAAATCCAGATCAGTGTTATTTTACTAATCCCAAATAAGTATAACTTACCATAAAGCAGTTTTAGATGGGCAAAAAATACTTGGCTTAGGTCGTGATTATTATTAATTCTCACCAAAGATGCCATTATATTCTGTCAAGAGGATTATTAAAATAAATTGCTAAAGTTGTTCAACAATTTTGAAACGAATTATAACAACTCATCTAAAAACCCATCTAACAACTCACTTAATAACTCACATTCATCTAAAAACTCATACAACGACTCATCTAACAGCTCATCTAATAACTCATCTAACAACCCGTATAACAACTAATCTAATAATTCCCATTCATCTAATAACTCATATAACGACTCATCTAACAGCTCATCTATCAACTCATTTAACATCTTATCTAACAACTATTCTAACAACACATTAATCTAACTACTGAAAAACCGACTCATCTAACAGCTCGTCTAACAAGTCATCTAACAACTCATCTAATAACTCATAACTTAACTTAACGTTTTTATACTGGTTTAGAAGACTCACCAGAGTCGGTAGACAGCCAGTCACATTTGCAATACCCTGCTCTAAAAACTATGCACATCCAATCTATTCTTAAATGCATTAACTGTCTCTGCCTCCACCACCTCCTGGGGTAATGTATTCCAAGCATTCACCCGTCTCTGACTAAAAAAATATTTCCTAATATCCAATCTGGACCTTTCTTTAGTTAATTTGTATCTGTGCCCTCTTGTTCTTGTTGGTGGTTGTATTTTGAAAGACGTGTTTTAGTATAATTTTACATTTCTTATGATTTTATCTTAAAAACCTTAATTGTCAGCTCGAATTCTTCTCTTTTCTAGACACTGTTGGCCGGTTTTTGTGAGTCTTTCCTCATAACTGTAATTCTGGAATCTCACTATCAGTTTTGTCGCTCTTCTTTGTATCCTTTCCAACATGTCTATATCTCCTCTACGATAAGGAATCAACACATGTAAACAATACTCCAATCTAATTAATGCTTTATACAGTTTGGCAATCACCTCCTTACTCTTATGTTTAATATTTCTTTTTATCATACCTAACATTACATTTGCCTTATTCATTGCTACCTGGACTTGCTCAATAATTTTTCCTGCATTATCTTTTAAAACCCCTAAGGTCCCTTTCCTTATCTATCATTCTAATATTTTTCTCACCCATTCTGTACTTATGTTCCACATTGGATCTGCCATTTCACAGACCAGTCTCGAATGTTATTTAAATCTGACCTGAATATATTCACCTCTGCTATTGATGAAACACTTCTACATATTTTTGTGTAATCTGCAAATTTTTCAATCATGGATCCCATATCAATGTCCAAAATCGTTTATATATATCAAGAACAATATCGATTCTAAAACCGAGCCCTGTGGCACTCCACTTTTTACTTCACACCACTCCTTATTTATGCCCTATCTCTGCCTTCTTCCCGTAAACCAACTGTCAATCCAATCGGCAACTTCCCCACCTATTCCATGTTATTTTAACTTTTTTAAATAATCATCGATGAAGTACTCTATCAAAAGTCTTTGCAAACTTTAGATAAATCTTCTTCTTCTTCGTTCATCCTCAGATCAAGGTTCCGGTTTCTCTTACAAAGGACACTTTTTGTTTGTAAGGCTGTTTCGTCTCCATACAGCTTTTGTCTCATATCTGTCTCACGAGGCCAGTATTGTTCTCTCTTTTCCTGCGTGAGCGTGCAGCTTTGCAGGATGTGTTCCACGGTCATGATATGCTCCCCACATAGGCACCTGTCATCTGTCCCAATCCTCATTTTGTTGTAAAGATGACCCTTGAGTCTGTTATGCCCAGTTCTCAGTCTGAAAATGATGACTTGCTCTTCTCTAGTTAAGTTAAAGTAGCTGTCTTCTTTTCGGAAGTCGGGGTGTTGATCAGCCCATTTTACCCTGCTCTTGATAAATAACATCCACTGTTTCCCATTTATCAATCATTTTAGTAACCTCCTCCATGAACTCCAATAGATCTGTTAAGCACGATCTCTCTCTAGTAAACCCAGGGTGACTATTTCTGATTAAATTAAACCTGTTTAGTTGGGTTACAATGGTTTCTTTGATTATTAACTGTAACAATTTACAGACTATGCTAGTTAAACTTACCGGTCTATAATTAGCTGGATCTGATTCCTTTCTCTTTTTGAAAAAGGGAATCACTCCTGCATCTTTCCAATCGCGTGGAACAATCCTTCTCCTACAAAGAGTCCAAAAGCTTTATTAGGGCCAGATACATGTCCAAATGGGAAACAGAACATACTGGCTACACAAAAAATGACGCCTATTACCAGTTGAACAGAAGAGAGTACGTCGTGGTCTTCAGACTCCGCACAGGCCACAACAGACTGAGGTACCATCTATTCAATAAACTGAAGATATGTGGCACTGACGAATGCACCTGTGGCACATGGAAAATATTCACTGAACATCTGCTGCAAAATTGCCCGACATACGAGGACCAGAGAAAGCACATGTGGCCATCACCAGTGCCAACACTAGACAAGCTCTATGCCAGTGTCGACAGCCTCAAGATGACACCTGTTTTCTTCGAACAAATTCAAGTTGACGCCTGACAGCGTACGAAGAAGAAGAAGAAGAAGCAGGAAGAAGAAGAAGAAGAAGAAGAAGAAGAAGAAGAAGAAGAAGAAGAAGAAGAATCCTTTTTTGCAAGTCATTGAGAAAATAATATAACCAATGGTGTTGCTAGTTAGTCTCTAATTTAAAACAGCATTTTTGCATGCATACCATCTTGGCCTGGACATTTATCCACTTTCAATCCATCCAATTAAAAAAAATCATTGCCTCTGTAATACAGAATGATTTTAATTCCCTTATATCCATTTCACATTTGAAAATATCTATAGGATCTGGTATCTTTGAGCAGTCTTCTTTTGTGTAGACTGTGCCAAAGTATTGATTTAGTAGATTAGTTGTCTCCCTATTTTCTCTTATTATTTTACCTGTGCTATCTATGAGAGGGCATACATCGTCTTTTGTTCTTTGTTTATTTCTAACATAAGGAAAGAAGCTTTTACTTTCAGTCTTGAAGTTAGGAAGTTTTTTTTCGAAGTTTTTTTTTGCTGCTTTGTTCACTTTCTCAGCTATGTTCTGCTTGTCCAAATATTTTAAATATGTTGCTTTTGATTTAACTGCCTTTATATATTTTCTCCATGCTTTATTTTTAGCTCTTCTACATTTAACGGTGAAACGGAGGAAATGACATTCTGACATATGGTGAAACGGAGGAAATGACATTCTGACATATGGTGAAAAATGGGAAATGACATTCTGACTTAGGTGAAAAGGGGGAAATGACATTCTGACATAGGTGGAAAGAGAAACTGACATTGCAACGTATGTTGAAACAGGGGAAATTACTTTCTTACATATGGTGAAAAGCGGAGAGGGGAAATGACATCCTGACAGTTGGTGAAAAGGGGGAATAACATTCTGACATATGGTGAAAAGGGGGAAATGACATTCTGACATATGGTGAATGTGAGATTTCAGACATCTGGTGAAATGGAGGAATACCATTCTGACATATGATGAATTAAAGATTTCGGACATAGGGTAAAAACAGGGAAATAACAATCGTACATATGGTGACAATGGTTAAATGGCATTCTGACATTTGGCGACAAAGGGAATTGACATTATGACATGGTGAAAAGGGGGAAATCACATTCTGACTTGGCGAAAAAGGGGAATTGGCATTCTGACATGGTGAAAAGGGTGCATTAGTAAGATAATGTTTAAGATAACAACGCTACACGATATCGTAGCTCATGTCAAAGCCAACTTAATTTGGACACCACCCGTGACACTTAAGACAGTTTTCAGTTGTACTGTCGTTATTCACCTTTTGGCCTCGATACAAAACAAATTGTAAAGACGAATTGTACGTGAGGATGGTAGCGGCAAATACGAACTGTCGCATCATGTATACACAAATATGCGCTAGGCTGGAACCCGCAAGGAAAGAGGAGAAAGGGAAGGCCAAGAAACACGGCATGATTCAGCAGCTAAAGTGGGGACCTGATGTTCCTAAATGAGCAAATTGGGCTTTGAATATGGGTTAGCGAAGTCGAAAAGAGAATGGAAAATAGTAACACTGTAACATGCCAGGAATGTACACGGATAGGATTAAGGAGGTTTGGGCATGGAAGTGGCTGTTCCATCCTATAGAAGGTTTGGGCATTGGGGCTGGCTGTCCCATCCTATAGAAGGTTTGGGCATGGGGGCTGGCTGTCCCATCCTATAGAAGGTTTGGGCATGGGGGCTGGCTGTCCCATCCTATAGAAGGTTTGGGCATGGGGGCTGGCTGTCCCATCCTATAGAAGGTTTGGGCATGGGAGCTGGCTGTCCCATCCTATAGGAGGTTTGTGATTTTTGGGCATGGGGCTGGCTGTCCCATCCTATAGGAGGTTTGTGATTTTTGGGCATGGGGCTGGCTGTCCCATCCTATAGGAGGTTTGGGCATGGAGCTGGCTGTCCCATCCTATAGAAGGTTTGGGCATGGGGGCTGGCTGTCCCATCCTATAGGAGGTTTGGGCATGGGGGCTGGCTGTCCCATCCTATAGGAGGTTTGGGCATGGGGGATGGCTATCCCATCCTATAGGAGGTTTGGGCATGGGGGCGGGCTGTCCCATCCTGTTGGACATGGTCGATCCCTACAAGCCTCAGCTGTTGGACATGGTCGATCCCTAAAAGCCTTAGCTGTTGGACATGGTCGATCCCTACAAGCCTCAGCAGTTGGGCATGGTCGATCCCTACAAGCCTTAGCTGTTGGACATGGTCGATCCCTACAACCCTGAGCAGTTGGACATGGTTGATCCCTACAAGCCTCAGCTGTTGGACATGGTCGATCCCTACAAGCCTCAGCAGTTGGACATAGTCGATCCCTACAAGCCTCTGCTGTTGGACATGGTTGATCCCTACAAGCCTCAGCAGTTGGACATGGTTGATCCCTACAAGCCTCAGCTGTTGGACATGGTAGTGGTCGATTCCTACAAGCCTCAGCTGTTGGACATGGTCGATCCCTACAAGCCTCAGCAGTTGGACATGGTCGATCCCTACAAGCCTCAGCTGTTGGACATGGTCGATCCCTACAAGCCTCAGCAGTTGGACATGGTTGATCCCTACAAGCTTCAGCAGTTGGACATGGTTGATCCCTACAAGCCTCAGCTGTTGGACATGGTAGTGGTCAATCGACGCAAAGGGCTCTAGAGGCCTATTATTATTAGTGTCGTTAGAAAAAAGAAAGAGCCAATAGCAATTCATTATTGTTGATGAAATTTAATGAATATTCGTACAGGTCAGGTCAGGTCATCCCGTAACCGTTGAGGTCGTTGGGGCACACATGAAGACATCCTCACACCGCCACGCCACCCTTCTCTGTCAGCGGCCGCTGCCTGTGACTCTTCTGGTCGGAGATTGGTCCATTCTTTTATGTTGTCCTTACATCTATTCTTGGGACGGTCTCTTCGTCGTCTGCCATACACGTTTTCGTGGAGGATTGTATTTGCAAGACCATTTGATCTCGATATGTGTCCGTACCAAGCGAGTTTCCTTCTTTTGACATTTGCCATATTCGTACATCTGTACATAATTATTAAACAAAAATGTTTACTGCTTAATTATGTGTTTAAATTATCCTGTGTTTGCTGAAACGGGCTTCTCATGCCCTACCGCCATTGAGCAATTGTAACGTCGAATGTGGTTTAACAAAGTTCATTCCAAGAGTTAAAAATTGGTTGTTTTCTGCAAATCAAGTCTATTATGTTCGAGCAATATACATTTAAAACTATTTGGTCCCAAATAGCACAGTATGCATGACTTAATTCTTGAATATTTGGTGATCAAAGTGTTATAGGTATAACAGCTGAAGAAATTTGGAAGTGAACGTTTCCCCAGCACGATGAGTTGGTGCACCATCTTGTTGAAAAGTGAGCAAGTATGGAAAAACTTGAATTTGTGGAAAAAGATGTTGCTTCAACAGAACATACTGGTAGTAGGCACCGTTTATTTGACGATCTGGCTTGATGAAGTGAACAGACCTTTGTCTTACTGGTAGTAGGCACCGTTTATTTGACGATCTGGCTTGATGAAGTGAACAGACCTTTGTCTTACTGGTAGTAGGCATCGTTTATTTGATGATCTGGCTTGATGAAGTGAACAGACCTTTGTCTTACTGGTAGTAGGCATCGTTTATTTGATGATCTGGCTTGATGAAGTGAACAGACCTTTGTCTTACTGGTAGTAGGCACCGTTTATTTGACGATCTGGCTTGATGAAGTGAACAGACCTTTGTCTTACTGGTAGTAGGCACCGTTTATTTGACGATCTGGCTTGATGAAGTGAACAGACCTTTGTCTTACTGGTAGTAGGCATCGTTTATTTGATGATCTGGCTTGATGAAGTGAACAGACCTTTGTCTTACTGGTAGTAGGCACCGTTTATTTGACGATCTGGCTTGATGAAGTGAACAGACCTTTGTCTTACTGGTAGTAGGCATCGTTTATTTGATGATCTGGCTTGATGAAGTGAACAGACCTTTGTCTTACTGGTAGTAGGCATCGTTTATTTGATGATCTGGCTTGATGAAGTGAACAGACCTTTGTCTTACTGGTAGTAGGCACCGTTTATTTGACGATCTGGCTTGATGAAGTGAACAGACCTTTGTCTTACTGGTAGTAGGCACCGTTTATTTGACGATCTGGCTTGATGAAGTGAACAGACCTTTGTCTTACTGGTAGTAGGCATCGTTTATTTGATGATCTGGCTTGATGAAGTGAACAGACCTTTGTCTTACTGGTAGTAGGCATCGTTTATTTGATGATCTGGCTTGATGAAGTGAACAGACCTTTGTCTTACTGGTAGTAGGCACCGTTTATTTGACGATCTGGCTTGATGAAGTGAACAGACCTTTGTCTTACTGGTAGTAGGCATCGTTTATTTGATGATCTGGCTTGATGAAGTGAACAGACCTTTGTCTTACTGGTAGTAGGCATCGTTTATTTGATGATCTGGCTTGATGAAGTGAACAGACCTTTGTCTTACTGGTAGTAGGCATCGTTTATTTTACAATCTGGTTTGGCTTGGCTTAGCTTCTTTCGTTCTCAATTTTCCGTTACCAAACCCTGATACGGGCCCAAGTAGCAGAATGTAGTCCAGAGAACGGAATGCGTTGTGTCGTAGTTTTCATCTTGACTTCGATATTTGCACCTTTCGGTCCAACACATCCGACTTCAGTAAGCATTTTGTGAGTACCGGGTTAGCATTCCCTCTTCGATACCTTCCCCTTAGCCAGTCTGCTTTGCTGCAGACTGTTATCCAGGATCACCGCGAGGAGGCGTAGAAGGGTCTTGGCAGCTCTGGTTCGCTGGCCCTGACGCAAGCAGTCAGCTATGGGTCGCTGACCCATGCAGCTCATGCGCTGCTCAGCATCTTGATCCCCGATCTGGTTTGATGAAGTGGTCATACCTCTGTCCAAAGCTAGGCACCTGTAGTATGTCAATAGGCAAACAGGGTTGATGATTCTGGAAAGTGAAACTTTTTTTTCTCCAAATGATAGCTCACTTCTTCGTCGTCTTGTCTAACATTAGTCAAATATCCGTTTACCTCTGGGTATACTCAAACCGAGCCCGGTGCCTTTGTAACCAGATGCAAGTAATATAAACATACGTCTACTCAGAAAAAACTACTATACATGTCGTGAATGGCGGATGAAGAGGGTTATGAATGGGACCGGTAATTTCATCATGGAAAACAAAATTCTAACGAAACTATCGGTGCAAAAATGTATAAACGATTTGACACCTGCTTCTTACAAGGAAGCCATTTGTGGTATTTGCCCAGTGCTCCTACTGGTGCAGATAATGGAATGAATAAAGAATTGCCCTGGTGTTTGTCTCACTCTGTGGTTATAGACAAGGTACATAAACACGAATGTTCCTGGTGGCAGACAAGGTACATAAACAAGAATGTTCCTGGTGGCAGACTGACTCTATTGTTACAAACAAGGTACATAAACAAGAGTGTTCCTGGTGGCAGACAAGGTACATAAACAAGAATGTTCCTGGTGGCAGACTGACTCTATTGTTACAAACAAGGTACATAAACAAGAATGTTCCTGGTGGCAGACTGACTCTATTGTTACAAACAAGGTACATAAACAAGAATATTCCTGGTGGCAGACTGACTCTATTGTTACAAACAAGGTACATAAACAAGAATGTTCCAAGTGTCTGAACGACTCTGCTATAGAGAAAGCTAAATAATTCACTAATTATACATTTGCATCTAATCGTTTTTTTTCTTCTACTTGTTCTTCTCCTTATTCTTAGTTTTCTTCTTCTTCGACTTCGATGTTTGTCCTGAACAATACGTTATGTTTTTGTGTGGTACTTTACAGCGAGATTACGATATCTGCATCTTTCGGTCGCACACATTCGATTTCGGCTGGATTTTTTTTATAGCCAGGTTTTCTTTTCCAGCGCGGTCCCTATCCATTGACCAAACTACACTAGTGACTAGTGCAGCCTGTTACCTGGACCACCATGTGAAGACTTGAAAGGGTTTCGGTCGGCTCTGATTTGCTGACTCTGATACAAACAGCCAGCTATGAGTTGATGCCTGCTGGCAGCGCATTCCTTGCAGCTGCTTGGCCCCTTTCTTCTAATGTGATCATCGTTGTGCTAAACCGATAATCTTTGATCTACATTACAGCGACGAGTAGACAGGTTTTCTTTATCTAGTAGACTTCCAGATTTAAGAAGAGCCATCACAAACCGTGCCCAGAAAAATCAGCAAGAGTGACGAATTGAATAATAGAATCTTCGAAAACAAGAATGTTCTTCTTCTTCTTCTTCTTCTTCTTCTTCTTCTTCTTCTTCTTCTTCTTCTTCTTCTTCTTCTTCTTCTTCTTCTTCTTCTTCTTCTGCGTTCTTTCTCAATCTCCTTCTACCAAGCCCTGAACATGGCTTTACATATAGCAGGATGTAGTCCGGAGAACGGAATGCGTTGTGTCGCTAGTTTACAGATTGACTGCGATATTTGCACCTTTCGGTCCGACATATCCGTCTTCGGCAGGCTCATTGTTACGATTTTTGTTTCTTTCTATGTTGTTATTTATAAGTTAATGTTTCTATATTATTATTTCTGTACTTCAGTCACCCGGCCAGCGATGAAGGACCACAAGACTCAAGAGGTTAATTTAATTTATTAGTTGCTATTGTTAGAGAGAATAGGGACAAAGGACCTCAGATAGGACAAGGGACCTCAGATAGGACAAGGGACCTCAGATAGGACAAGGGACCTCAGATAGGACAAGGGACCTCAGATAGGACTGGGTACAGATCCGGAAATTCTATCAAGTTAATTACTTAAAATTCTCAACATGAGAATTTAGTCATAGTTAGATTCAAAGATACATGATGCGTATGACTAAATTATGTAATAAATGATTCATCATCATCATCATCAAGTGGTGTCTCCGCAACAGATGTTGACGGCAATGGATCTACATCTGTCTCAGTCACGCTCCAGGCTGGTACACGCAGTCAAACGGTGTCCTGAACCCTACATGGTATTGCCTGTCCATCTGTACCTGTGTCGCTCTTTAACTCACTTGCCCTATACTCGGCCCTCTAAAATAATCTTTATCAGACTATCATGGCGCTGGACATCACCAACATATTGTATTTTTTCTGATTTGCATTTCCTTCAGAAGTATTTGTTCCACTTGAGTTGTTTCAGAACCTCACTATTGGTTTTCTGATCTTTCTGGAAAACTCATCCAAGTCTTCTGAATACTCACATTTCAAAGGCTTCTATACTCTTCTCCATTTTCTTTGTCATAGTCCAGGTTTCTACTCCATACAATAAAACTGAATACGCATTGCATTTTATGATTCTCATTTTTAAGAGAATAAATGATTAACCATGTTTTATTTCTGAAAGAATCAGTTGACAGTGTTTCATGTGTTTTCATGTGAAAAGGGGGGATAGACACGGCAATATAAATTGGTCGTTATTAGGTCTGACTCGGTTACACTGGCTAACTTAAACTTAACGTCTTTATACTGGTTTAGAAGACTGCAGAGTCTGTATACAACCAGTTTCATTTACATCACCTTGCTCTAAAAGCTATGCGCATCCAATTTATTCGTTAGTGCATTAACTGTCCCTGCCTCCAATACCTCCCGTGGCAATGCATTCCAAGCATTCACCACTATCTGACTAAAGAAATAGTTCCTAATATCTAATCTGGACCTCTCTTTAGTCAACTTGTAGCTTTGTCCTCTTGTTCTTGTGGGTGGCTGCATATTTAAAAAAAATACTCGTTATAGTCTAATTTATCCATTCTGCTGATCGATCACCTTATAAACCTGTATTAAGTCACCACGAATTCTTCTCTCTTCTAGACACTTTAGGCCGGTTTTTCTGAGTCTTTCCTAATAACTGTAATTCTGGAATTCCACTATCAGCTTTGTCGCTCTTTTTTGTATTCTTTCATTGAAAGTATGTTTATATCCCCTCTATGATAAGGACTCCCCACCTCTACACAGTACTCCAATCTAGGTCTAACTAAAGCTTTATACAGTTTGACTATCACTTCCTTGCTCCTATGTTTAATATTTCTTTTTATCATACCTAACATTGCATTTGCCTTTTTCACTGCCACCTGAACTTGCTCCCTTATCTTACCTGTATAATCTATTAAAACCCCTAGGTCCCTTTCCTTATCTATCTTTCTAATATTGTTCTCTCCCATTCTATAATGATGTTCCATATTGGATCTACCCTAGGGATCAAGACACTGAGCAGCGCATGAGCTGCAGTGGTCAGCGACCCATAGCTGACTGCTAGCGAACCAGAGCTGCCAAGACCCTTCTAGACCTCCACGCGGTGATCCCGGATAACAGGCTGCAGCAGGGCAGACTGGCTAAGGAGAAGGGATCGAAGAGAGAATTTTAACCCGGTACTCAAAAAATGCTTGCTGAAGTAGCATGTGTTGGACCGAAAGGTGCAAATATTGCAGTCAAGCTGTAAACTGCGACACAACGCATTCCGTTCTTTGGACTACATTCTGCTACTTAAGCCCTTTCAGGGTTTGGTAGTAGGAGATTGAGAACGAACGAACGAAGAAGAAGAAGAAGAAGAAGAAGAAGAAGAAGAAGAAGAAGAAGGATCTACCCTAAGCAGATCTAAGCAGACGGGCAGACGAGAGCTAGGCGGTAACTGTGCTCAACGACCTTAAAACGTTCTAATAGGCGCTCAAAACACTATATGGTCTACAGCCTTCTACTAACTCTCCAGTTCGCAATGCTGATGAATTGCTGATAACAGAGAATGCTCAGATTCTCAACCGGCGGACAGAACATTTATGAAACTTACTCAACAGCCCAACATCCGTAAATGATCATTCCATCTAATGTATGCCCCAGGTAAAAAAAATATGAACATGGCTATAGATGAACTTATCACTGACAAGGCTATCAAAGCGCTTTCTTCTGGAAGAGCTGCTGGAGCTAACGCAATACCAGGCAGAGGTATAACAACAGCGTGAACATGCCTCACTCGGAAGCTCATTGAACTTTTCTGCTCCATGTAGGCTGAAGGAGTAGTCCCACAAGCAAAGGGGGGGGGGGATGGGTGCGTAGATAATACATATCTACAAGAGAGAAGGCAATCGCCATGAGTGTGACAATCACTGCAGACATTCGCTGCTGTCATTCCCGGCAAGATCTTCGCCCGCGTACTGCTCAATCACATGAACAAACATCTGGATCTAGACCATCACCTATCGGAAAGTCAGTGTCTGACTCAGAACTGATTCAGAGCTCATCGAAGACATGTAGACAATATAGAGTAACTTGGAGGAAAAACAAGCGTGATCTGTATAATACGTTCATTGACCTCGTAAAAACATTTGATATTATCTTCAAACGGCGGCTATAGCAGATCATGTCCAAGTTCGCCTGCCTGGAAAATTTGTAGCCGTGGTGAAACAGCTCCACGAGGGCATTGGCGCACGTGTACTTGACAACGGGGGGAACCTCAACGTCATTCGAGGTCAACAACGGCGGGAAACAGGGATGTGTAGTTGCCTTGCCCTGTTCAGCGTAATGTTTTCAGCTATGCTGACGGACGCTTGTAAGAATACAAAGAATGGCATACCAATAAAGTACCCATGGATGGTGGTCTATTCAATATCCGCAGACTGAAGGGGTAGACCAAGGTGGTGCGAGGCACGATATGCAAACTCTTGTTAACGAATAACTGTGCTAGAACAGTAGCTAAGAACGGAATACGCAGAAGGTCATGGACCTCTGCCGTTTGTGACAACTTTGGCTTGATCATTAGCACAAAGAAAATTTAGGTCATGTACAAATCAGCACCAGGTGCAGCTTTTAAACAACGTGTGGTTACAATGAGGGAACACACAAAACAAGCGTCTTGCTCGGAAGTACGGTGTCAAGATCAACGACTATTGCTCGTGAGCTGGCTAATGAAATAACAACGGTAGGCATAGCTTTTGATCGAGTGTGCTCAACAATGTGGGAACGTCGAGGAATCAGCATAATGATTAATTTAAAGGTAAACTGGTACCCATCCTGCTCTGCGCGTGTGAGAGCTGCCTACTCTGGTAACGACATGAGGCTAAATCACTTTCACATGAATTGTCTGAGACGTAAACTGCATATTCACTCTCAGGACCATACGACAGATAATGAAGTGTTATCGAGAGCCAACATACCAAGTCCTCGTGCATTTTTACAATAAATGCAAATGAGGTTAGTCGGCCATCTTGTTCGATTATTAAGCGAACGGCTTCCAAAGGGGATCATGTACAGTGAATTGAGTGAAGGAGAACGATCAAAGGGACGTCCAAGACAGCGTTTCAAGGTCGGTCTGAAAGTCCCTTAAGTGCTGTCAAACGGTCATTAATATCTGGGAAAACTTGGCTCAAAATCGTTAAGCATGGAAGAGTGCAGTTACAAAGCGCATTTCAATCAGCGAGTGCCTGTTTGTTCAGACAGCCCATGGCAGACACGCAATTATACAGTCTAGAGCAGCGGATATACTAGTGACAGGTGCAGACTTTGTTTGTCAGGAGGTGCGATAGAAATTTCTGCGCTTCCATTGGCGTGATAAATCACAAGCGGACCCACATAATCAAGAATGCAGAATGACAGGGGATCAATGTTGGCAGTGATCAATCACAAGCGGTCCCACATAATCAAGGATGCAGAATGACAGGGGATCAATGTTGGCGGTCTTCATCAACGATGATGGACGAATTATTATGTTCTAGTTTCACTTGGGAAATTCGATTCGACAATTAACAATGTATGATAGGACTAAAGGCTGATAGTCACTTAACTCTTTTGAGCTTCTTATTGTTCAAGGGACAGATATAGAACCTTGGCCAATGGTGGATGACAAGACATTAAATTTATCTACAAGATAAGGAGATTTCAGTGAAGAACAATTTCACATACACAAAACATAACATTTTTAACAATATATTGCTGCTGATATGGGAATGAATTGTAAATTGTCAGCAAAATAAATTGCTATCAGTCAGATCATGGCTACAAGGCAGCTGTTGTTATCATTCATAGGTCATGGCTACAAGACAGATGGTGTTATCAGTCAGATCATATATACCATATCATATAAATATATATATGGAGCTATTAAGAGGAAATATTATCTTTTTGGGATTTACATTTCTACACTTTGCTTCTCTCTGAGGTATGTGCCTTAGTCAGCTGCCTGACTGGACTACATTCTGCTACTTAAGCCCTTTCAGTGTTTGGTAGTGGGAGATTGAGATCGAACGAAGAAGAAGAAGAAGAAGACTCATAGTATATGTATTGATGTATGTGTGTGTGCGTGTGTGTGTGTCTGTGTGATTGTGTGTATATGTGTGTGCGTGCGCGCTATATTTTTGCCTTATTCTTGCAACTGAACTGTTGAACTTTTTTGATTATTTCGTATTTCTTGCATTCCTGAATTGCGCAGCACAAAATCACAGAGAGCTATAAATGAATAATAATAATTGAGTAACAATCAAGCATTCTCACTCTAGCTATGTCAATAACATAAAAAGAACTCTATTCTGAAGAGAATTTTATTCAAATTCTACTTTTATAATTAAAGTCTCAAGCACAGGTTCCCAACCTTTTTCAAATCACGACCCCACTTTATAGAAGCAAATACTTGACACGCGACCCCGATACATAAAATAGGATTTTTAATATTGTAAAATAAATAACATCGTGAACATATTTTTTTGAATAATATAATTCAATATAGTTTTAATTTATTACATATGTATGGATTACACAATAGACTCATATGATCCACAACCTACTGTAGATACAGGCCTTCTCAGTCACTGAGCAATCCCTTTGAAACGTCACATTCCACTGATGACTAAATAACGAAACTTGCATGTGTCAACTACCAGTGAAACTATAATAGCTTGTTCGGGAAATAAAGAAATATATGCAGTTGGTTTCAGGGCAAGATCAAGATTCTGTGAAAGGATCACTCTCAACAGTGATTTGTTGTATTTTGTCCCGTGAATTTGGTTTATTTCTCTGTTTGGAGCATGGATTGATTGTAAACCTTGGCACAATATGAGTTCCGTTATTTAGTCCAGGCGAAGGAGGAGGAGGGGGGGGGGGGGGGTGACGTTTCAATGGTTTTTCTCGGTGAGTGAGACGGCCAATCTAAAGTTGGCCATATCTGGCTTCGTTCGTTCTCAATCTCCCGCTATCAAACCCTAAAAGGACTTAAGTAGCAGAATGTAGTCCAGAGAACGGAATGCGTTGTGTCGTAGTTTACAGCTTGACTGCGATATTTGCAAATTTCGGTCCAACACATACGACTTCAGCAAGCATTTTTTTGAGTACCGGGTTAGCATTCTCTCTTCGATCCCTTCTCCTTAGCCAGTCTGCCATGCTGCAGCCTGTTATCCAGGATTACCGCGTGGAGGTGTAGAAGGGTCTTGACAGCTCTGTTTCTCTGGCCCTGACGCTAGTAGTCGGCTATGCCATATCTGTTTGGTGGCAGAAACATTGTATTTGTCGGAATTCACTTACGTAAAAACATTTATGTGTAAGACGCTATTACGTGAGGCTTTGTTTCCCAAACACTGTTCATGTAAACACTCTGGTATCCGCGCTTTGGTGTATGTGACTATGGGTCGCTTCAGTGTGTCCATTGGAAATACAAAATATAGAACTACTCATATTTGTATAGGTTATATTCGATATTTATAGATTATGATATTATTCAAACATTAAAACACCGAATTAAAATGAACATTGCTTTATAATCAATATTTTTTAAAGTTTACTGTTGCAGCTGACCACCCGACAGAAAGCGCTTTAGGGTCGTGACCCATGGGTTGGGACCCGTGCTCTAAAGTTTGTTAAAAACATTTTTTAAAGGGGAACATTTTATGAAAATAATACAAGCACATTTACATAAAAATTGTTTTACTTTAAATCAACTTTAAAATAGCTCCTAAATATACTACAGATTTTTTAAATTGACTTCCGCCATGGACTCTTGTCTTGTTTTTATCCACTTGTGCCACGAAGCGGCGTTGTGAGACAGTTTTCTGTCCAAGGCCAGACGTGTCCCTAACCTAGTTGTCGTCCCTTGTTGATGTAGAATATTCGCAACAATTGATATCCATCTAGGTTTAGACTTGCTCCAGTTGAGAAAACCCGATCGCCGTTGAGTTATAGGCGCACATAGGTAGATGGTCAGGTTGCATTCTCAACGGGTGGCCGAACCACTTGATTCTCTCTTCATCAATATAGTCAGAGTTTTGCTTCAACTAGTCTGCTCGCAACTTTGTGGCACATTCTATCTCTCGTAGTTACGTTGACTGTTTTCCGGAGGCATCTCATTTCACATGTGATCTTTATCTCCATAGATTTTGTTACAGTCCATGTTTGGCACTAGTAACAGAGAGTTGGCATGAATTTACTGTTGATTAGCATTCTTCTTGTGGACATGTTTATGTTGGGGTGTTTCTTCTTCTTCTTCTTCTTCTGCGTACACAGTCAGACAGTAACCATTATTTTTTCGAAAAAAGCGGCGGTCATCCTGAGACTCTCGCCACTACCATAGAGCTTGTCTTGCAGTTCCACTGGCAATGGCCACATCTGCTCTCTCTGATCCTCGTATGTCGGGCAGTTCTGCAGCAGATGTTCAGTGGTCATTTTACCAGTACCGCACGGGCATTCGTCGGTACACCCTATCTTCAATTTGTTGAAGAGGTGGTACCTCAGTCTGTTGTGGCCAGTGCGAAGTCTGAAGACAACGACCTGCTCTCTTCGGTTCAACTGGTAATAGGCATCGTTTTTGGTGTAACCAGTATGTTCGGTTTCCCATTTGGACATGTACCTGGCTTTGATAAGCCGTTTTGACTCTTCGTACGTCATACTGGTATCTATTTGTGGTAGCCTTGCACCTTCTTTTGCCAGTCTGTCTGCCTCCTCGTTGCCTTGGATGTTGCAGTGTGACGGAACCCACTGTACCACTACCCTTTTTGGTGCGGACTGTTGGCACAGTTTGCAGAGTGCTGCTCTTAAGTCATTAAGCTCAGTGTTTTTCTGGCTTTTTAGCGCTGTGACTACTTCGAGAGCATCTGTCAGCAGGACTATATGGCTCTCATTTTCACTGTGTGTTGCCATTTCTTCCACTGCCGCCCTCAGTGCCTCTGCCTCTGCTCTGAAATTGCTCGTGTACTTACCAGTAGCGAATGACAGTGTTATTTTTCTGCCATTTGGTAGGTTCAGGAATGCTCCTGCCCCTCCGTTCTGTGTAGTGTTTGTTACAGAATCGTCGGTGTATGCATGGGTCCAGTCCATGCTTGGGTAGCTTTTCGTTATGAAGCTTAGGGTAGTGTCTCTCCTTTCTTTTTCGGTCTGGCAGTTTTTGTTTGCAATACCTGGTATATTTTCTACCACCTCTGGAAATATATCCTGCCTCCAAGTAGGTTTTCGTACAGTATTGATGGGTTTTGGTGTTGTTAGTGCGTTTATGGGATCTTCGTGCATCTTTGCTTGGGCTATTTCTGCAAAGTTTCTCCGCTTTAGTTTCCCAGTTCCCAGATTGTTTAGCCTCTGGTACATTGGATGGTCCGTCAGTCTTCGGAGTTTCTCTGACTGCAGCTGGGCTCTGCAGTCTCTTCTGTCGGTCATGGATTGCAGTTTTGTAATCTTTTCAAGTTCTACAATTGGCGTTGACTTCATGCCACCTGTTATGATTCTCATGGCTTGGTTTTGAAGTTTGTTAACTTTATCGAAGTTCGCCTTCGCTGCTGTTGTCCATGCCGCGATGCCATACTCGAGAACTGGTCTCACTCTTCCAGTGTACAGTTTCTTTAGTATGCCTTCGTCTGCTCCCCAGCTTGTGCCAGCAAGTTTCCTCATGATCGCCATTCTTTCTCTGGCTTTCATTCGGTTTCTCTCAATCTGACTTTTCCATGTCATGCGCCGATCAAATGTGACTCCCAGATAGGTTGGGTTGTCGTTTGGCTGCAGGATTTTGCCATTTAGGCTTAGTTTGGTACTTTGGGGTTTTAATGAGAGCGAGAATATTGTGCACGTGGTTTTCTCCTCGTTTATTTTGACCAGCCATGAGTTCGCCCACTCTTCCAGCGATGTTAGGGCCGTTTGCATCCGATTTCTTGCTATGGTGAGATTCTTTTCAGAGGTCCACATAGCCAGATCGTCTGCAAACATTGAGCTATGGACTCTTCTTGGTATATTCTCTGTAATATCGTTTATATATACCAGGAAGAGTGTGGGTGACAGTACTCCCCCTTGGGGTACTCCCTGCTCGAGTGTCACCTTTTTGCTCATCTGCCCTTGTACTTGGACTCTGGCCGTTCTTTGTTTGAGGTAGTGGTTGATCCACTTGTACATCTTCCCACAAACATCACTTCTTCTTAGCTTGACTCTGAGTCCATCCTTCCAGACTTTGTCAAATGCCTTTTCCAGATCCACCCAAACAGCTACTGTGTGTTTCTGTGCCTGGTAGGCATCTTCTATCTCTTGGGCTATGAGGATGACCTGGTCCTCGGTGGATCTGTGCTGTCTAAAGCCGGCTTGCTGTGGAATTAGTATTCGTTTTTCTTCCAGATGCCACATCAGTCTGGTGTTTATCATCCGTTCCATCAGCTTGCCGACACAGCTCAGTAGGCTTATGGGCCTGTATCCATTCGGATCTGTTTTGTCCTTTCCTGTTTTTGGTACTGGTACCAGTATTGCATCTTTCCATGCCTGGGGTACAATACCCCTTTTCCAGCTTTGGTTCAGGACTGATAGTAGTTTTTTCTTCGCTGTTTGGCCCAGCCCCATCAGCATTTCGTTTGTTATCCCGTCTTTTCCGGGAGATTTCCTTCTCTTTAGTGTTCTCATAGCCTCTTCCATTTCGCGCATTGTTAGTTTGGCCATCATGTGCTCTTCAGGAGCCGTATTTATGTTTTCGTGCCCCTTTAGCTCTTCGCTAATGTCTGTATGCTTATCTGCAGGGACCTCGATGTGGTTTGCTCTGGCATAGTGATCGACAAAGGCGTTTGCGGCTTTCTTACCTGTGATCAAGTTCTCGCCTTGCTTGATAGTAATTTGTTTATTTGACGGGGTTTCGTCGTTCATGGCTCTGACAAGCTTCCATAGCTTGTTCCCTTCTTTGTCCAGGTTTAAACTTTCCGTTTTATTTTTCCAACTTTCTCTTGCTGTTTGCTTGAGAGTGTGTTTGTACTTCGCCGCGGCGGCTTTGAGGGCGATGTTTGCCTCCACGGATTTTTCTCGTTCTGCCATGTTCCTAGCATTTGTTACTGCATCTTCCACTTTCTGTAACTCATCATTCCAGTAGGGCTTATAGTTTTTCCTAGCTCCTCTTGGGATGGTTTCAGTGGCGGCTTGCATTATTGCCTTGCTTAGGCTCTCTACCATGGGCTTCATTTTGGTGTTTCGTGTGTTGATGGTTTCACACAGCCCATCTGTCAGGATTGCAAATCTGTCCCAGTCGGCTCGTTTGTAATTCCAACGTGGGAGCGGTTTTGTTTCCTGTGGGCCTACTTCCATGTCAATGGTTAGCCTGATCGGCCTGTGGTCGCTACCTGCCAGTTGGTTTAGCACCTGGCGGTCTATTTTATAGTGTATGTCCTGTGTGGAGAAGGCCAAATCTGGAGTCGAGGTGGTATGCCATGTTCTTGAATAGAAGCTAGGGCTATCCTCCGGCCTATTGATTAGGGAGAGATTTGCATCTATCTCCCAATCTTCCACTTCGTCACCTCTGCTGTCTGTGTCAGAGTATCCCCATCTCTCCGAGTGGCTGTTGAAATCTCCAACCACTATGCAGTTGGAGTCTCTGACCTCCATACTCGAGAGCGATAGGTCTCTGTTTGGTGGTCCGTACAGATTGAAAATGCGGAGCTTCGTCTCTTGAGCCATTATGTCAACTCCTACAATTTCTGCTTGTCCGGTGTGATTGACAGGTACCGCGCTACTCGGTATGCTGTTTCTGGTCAGTATCAGGACCCCTCCTTTGTGGCCTTCTCTATCTAGACGGAAAGTCTGGTATCCTCTGATTGAGAATTTATGGTTATTGTTGAGGTGCGTTTCCTGGATACATGCCACGTCAATCTTACCTTCATGCAGGTGATGTGTTAGGGAAAGTTTTTTGTTAATGACTCCCTCCGCATTCCACTGTAATATTCTGAGGGTCTTGAAGTTTTGGCCAATAGTCGTTTCCCCATAGCCATGTGCCTTGACTCCACGACACATGGGTGGGTGACCACCAGTAGTCAAGGGTGGGCCCCTTCGAGGCGTGGGGCCCGGCGCTATCGCTGCCTGGCGGGTCTCCTCAGGATGAGCGCCATACGTTTTTCGAATAGGTTGTGCTGCCATCATACTGTGATTTACGTTGCACTGTTTTGTTAGGCTTGCGGCCCCGTGCATCCGATTTCAACAGGCGTTTCTGTAGGGATGCCCTCCTTAGCCTTTGGCTGTCCCCAGCCTATCTGCAAGGCAGCAGTTGTTTACGATCAGAGTTTTCTCTCCTATGGAAGTTGTCTTACCAGACTATCGAGTCTTCACTACTCGTGTCTATAGGGTGCAATGATGGTATGATATATGAGATGGACTGGTTTACCCGGAAGAGAGGCAGTCCAGTGTGTCTGTATCCCAGGATCGTCACGTCCTGCCAGAAACGTAGCATTTGCATGTGAGTGGGGTATCTCTTTTTCCCTTTATTTTCTTGGCTTCTATGCAGGGATGGTACGCCTAGCATTCCCCGCCACCTGGGGTGTTGACACAGTGGGGCAGGTGTGCAATGTCCGCTGGTCTGCATCTCTTCTGCGTCCAGCATGATAGTTATGGCTGATAACGTACAGAGGTAGATATCGTAACCGGAGTGCATTTAGCCAGAGGACAAGCCTGGTAATGTCACAGAGATGTTGATCGCCTGGTGTGCGGACAACTCTCATGGTCAGTGGTTGAGTCTTGACAGTTCACAGTGTGGTGGCTGCTCTACTGTTTTCGACACCCCGACCAGGTTCTAAGTCTTTGGTTGGTGTTTTTCGCACCCCATCGCCGTATAGGGTGAGTATCAAGCAGTTTTCCGCCCGCTTTGATTTGCGGGCGGCAAGGACCTCTTACTGTGGCTCTACCTGATAGGGCTGGGGCGCAAGCCCCAGGTCCCGAGCATGTAGGAGCCTCCCATTGCAGTGGTGCTGAGATTTTGGGCGGGATTGCGGCTTTCAAGGGTTCGGCCGTAATCCCCCACATGGTAGCCTCGCGCCCTTGGCTTATCAGCCTGGTACGTGAACCAAAGTGTCTGCGGCTCCTCTCGATTTGAGCTGGTTTTCCGTAGCAACGCCCTGTCATTTGTAGGGTAAAACTGACCTGTCTTCAGATCTATTTCCAGCACCCGTTCACTATTTGGTCAGACGAATTTATTGAGGGCTTTTGTTTGTCAATGACCAGGTATTTGAAATCTGCGGAGTTAAACACGATTTCCGTAGCGTTCTTTCATTTGAGCTGACTTGTCGTCCGTGAGTCTAATACCAGCGTACGTTCATTATTAGACCCAAACGGCAGTGCTCCCGATTTGTCAGTTGTTCTACAGTATTGGCGTGTTCAGTCAAATTAAGCCGCAGGTTCCACACCTGGTGGTGCCCTTCCGTCAATTCCCTTAGCGAGACAATCAAGTTTCTTAAAGGGTAGCCCCAAAAATTTTCGAGGGTCTAATTCCAACACATGTTCTCTATTAGACCCCACGAAGGTGTACTTTTTGATAGTCATTCTGCAGTATTTGCGTGGTAAGTTAACTTAGGTCTCAGGCTCCACTCCTGATAGTGCTCTTCCGTCAATTCCTTTATCAAACACTGGATGCAGACAAAACCGAGCCACAGGGGACATAACCCCAGATTTCTGGGGGTCTAAGTCCAGCACCAGTTCCATCTTAGACCCCAGAAGAGTGGTCTCGGCATGTCAATCATTTCAGTGTTGGCCGTGTTGAGTCAAATTAAGCCGCAGGCTCCACTCCTGGTGGTGCCCTTCCGTCAATTCCTTTAAGTTTCAGCTTTGCAACCATACTTCCCCCGGAACCCAAACACTTTGGTTTCCCGGAAGCTGCCCGCAGAGTCATCGAAGCAACTCCTGCGGATCGCTAGTCGGCATCGTTTATGGTCAGAACTACGACGGTATCTGATCGTCTTCGCGCCTCTGACTTTCGTTCTTGATTAATGAAAACATTCTTGACAAATGCTTTCGCAGTAGCTCGTCTTGCGGCGATCCAAGAATTTCACCTCTAACGCCGCAATACGAATGCCCCCGTTTGTCCCTGTTAATCATTACCTCCAGTTCCGAAAACCAACAAAATAGAACCGAGGTCCTATTCCATTATTCCATGCACCATTATTCAGGCAGCCGAGGCCTGCTTTGAACACTCTAATTTTTTCAAAGTAAACGCGCCGGCCACCCAGGACGCTCAGCGAAGAGCACCCGTGGGAGAGAGCCGGCAGACGGTAGGGCAGGAGACAACGGGCAGTGAACCGGCGCGAGCCGGACCGCCCGCCTGCGCCTGAGATCCAACTACGAGCTTTTTAACTGCAACAACTTTAATATACGCTATTGGAGCTGGAATTACCGCGGCTGCTGGCACCAGACTTGCCCTCCAATAGATCCTCGTTAAAGGGTTTAAAGTGTACTCATTCCAATTACGGGGCCTCGAAAGAGTCCCGTATTGTTATTTTTCGTCACTACCTCCCCGTGCCGGGAGTGGGTAAGTTGCGCGCCTGCTGCCTTCCTTGGATGTGGTAGCCGTTTCTCATGCTCCCTCTCCGGAATCGAACCCTGATTCCCCGTTACCCGTTACAAACATGGTAGGCATGTCACGTACCATCGACATTTGATAGGGCAGACATTTGAAAGATGCGTCGCCGGCACATGAGGCCATGCGATCAGCACAAAGTTATCCAGAGTCACCAGTGGGGACGCCGCAACCCCGCGAGGGGAAACGACGATTGGTTTTGAACTAATAAAAGCGCTCTTTCCGCGAGGGTCGGAGCTTGGTAAGCATGTATTAGCTCTAGAATTGCCACAGTTATCCAAGTAGGATCGTGTCATCTAAGGAACCTCGACTGATTTAATGAGCCATTCGCGGTTTCACCGTGAGACAGTGTGAACTTAGACATGCATGGCTTAATCTTTGAGACAAGCATATGACTACTGGCAGGATCAACCAGATATCTGTCGGAGACGTACGTACAGCACACACCGGTCGGCGGAGGAAGGGTGTGTAAAAAGCCTCGCTGGGACGACGGCTGCAGGGACCGACTGACGGGACGGACGGACGGTTGTTCCACCCGTCCCTCACTCCGTCGACCTAGGACCGCCTGACAGGGGCCTCCCACACGCACCAGACGACCGACCGACCGGGCTCGCTCGAGGAGGGATGGCAGCGCTCTGTGCAGAACGGATCCCAACGACCTCGGCGACGAATTTCACTGGGACTAGAGACACAATTTGGCCTGCCCTTCTTCTCCGTAGGGAGAACGCAGGGCCTCGAGGCAACGATTCCTGCTTTCCATTTGCCGGTCACAAGCTCTTTGCGAGAGTCGGACCACCAGCGAGACGTACTGTCGAGCTCTGCTATAAGCCTTAGATAAATCACCACGGACGGACCACGTTTCCTGATACGGACCAGACTAGCGCACCTCGGTGGAGGAGCCACTACCACAAACCGCACCCAATTCGCACTACGGGGAAAGGCAGGCGAGCGTTTTCCGCAAGCCCGCGCTATCGCTCCGCCTGGCGGGACTGAGATCGCTTTACGAACACTGGTTGAAATTGAGTCGCCGCGGCGAGACAACTACCCCGACTATTGCTCGTGAGCTGGCTAATGAAATAACAACGGTAGGCATAGCTTTTGATCGAGTGTGCTCAACAATGTGGGAACGTCGAGGAATCAGCATAATGATTAATTTAAAGGTAAACCGGTACCCATCCTGCTCTGCGCGTGTGAGAGCTGCCTACTCTGGTAACGACATGAGGCTAAATCACTTTCACATGAATTGTCTGAGACGTAAACTGCATATTCACTCTCAGGACCATACGACAGATAATGAAGTGTTATCGAGAGCCAACATACCAAGTCCTCGTGCACTTTTACAATAAACGCAAATGAGGTTAGTCGGCCATCTTGTTCGATTATTAAGCGAAAGGCTTCCAAAGGGGATCATGTACAGTGAATTGAGTGAAGGAGAACGATCAAAGGGACGTCCAAGACAGCGTTTCAAGGTCGGTCTGAAAGTCCCTTAAGTGCTGTCAAACGGTCATTAATATCTGGGAAAACTTGGCTCAAAATCGTTAAGCATGGACGAGTGCAGTTACAAAGCGCATTTCAATCAGCGAGTGCCTGTTTGTTCAGACAGCCCATGGCAGACACGCAATTATACAGTCTAGAGCAGCGGGAATACTAGTGACAGGTGCAGACTATGTTTGTCAGGAGGTGCGATAGAAATTTCTGCGCTTCCATTGGCGTGATCAATGTTGGCAGTGATCAATCACAAGCGGTCCCACATAATCAAGGATGCAGAATGACAGGGGATCAATGTTGGCGATCTTCATCAACGATGATGGACGAATTATTATGTTCTAGTTTCACTTGGGAAATTCGATTCGACAATTAACAATGTATGATAGGACTAAAGGCTGATAGTCACTTAACTCTTTTGAGCTTCTTATTGTTCAAGGGACAGACATAGAACCTTGGCCAATGGTGGATGACAAGACATTAAATTTATCTACAAGATAAGGAGATTTCAGTGAAGAACAATTTCACATACACAAAACATAACATTTTTAACAATATATTGCTGCTGATATGGGAATGAATTGTAAATTGTCAGCAAAATAAATTGCTATCAGTCAGATCATGGCTACAAGGCAGATGTTGTTATCATTCATAGGTCATGGCTACAAGACAGATGGTGTTATCAGTCAGATCATATATACCATATCATATAAATATATATATGGAGCTATTAAGAGGAAATATTATCTTTTTGGGATTTACATTTCTACACTTTGCTTCTCTCTGAGGTATGTGCCTTAGTCAGCTGCCTGACTGGACTACATTCTGCTACTTAAGCCCTTTCAGTGTTTGGTAGTGGGAGATTGAGATCGAACGAAGAAGAAGAAGAAGAAGACTCATAGTATATGTATTGATGTATGTGTGTGTGCGTGTGTGTGTGTCTGTGTGATTGTGTGTATATGTGTGTGCGTGCGCGCTATATTTTTGCCTTATTCTTGCAACTGAACTGTTGAACTTTTTTGATTATTTCGTATTTCTTGCATTCCTGAATTGCGCAGCACAAAATCACAGAGAGCTATAAATGAATAATAATAATTGAGTAACAATCAAGCATTCTCACTCTAGCTATGTCAATAACATAAAAAGAACTCTATTCTGAAGAGAATTTTATTCAAATTCTACTTTTATAATTAAAGTCTCAAGCACAGGTTCCCAACCTTTTTCAAATCACGACCCCACTTTATAGAAGCAAATACTTGACACGCGACCCCGATACATAAAATAGGATTTTTAATATTGTAAAATAAATAACATCGTGAACATATTTTTTTGAATAATATAATTCAATATAGTTTTAATTTATTACATATGTATGGATTACACAATAGACTCATATGATCCACAACCTACTGTAGATACAGGCCTTCTCAGTCACTGAGCAATCCCTTTGAAACGTCACATTCCACTGATGACTAAATAACGAAACTTGCATGTGTCAACTACCAGTGAAACTATAATAGCTTGTTCGGGAAATAAAGAAATATATGCAGTTGGTTTCAGGGCAAGATCAAGATTCTGTGAAAGGATCACTCTCAACAGTGATTTGTTGTATTTTGTCCCGTGAATTTGGTTTATTTCTCTGTTTGGAGCATGGATTGATTGTAAACCTTGGCACAATATGAGTTCCGTTATTTAGTCCAGGCGAAGGAGGAGGAGGGGGGGGGGGGGGGGGGGGTGACGTTTCAATGGTTTTTCTCGGTGAGTGAGACGGCCAATCTAAAGTTGGCCATATCTGGCTTCGTTCGTTCTCAATCTCCCGCTATCAAACCCTAAAAGGACTTAAGTAGCAGAATGTAGTCCAGAGAACGGAATGCGTTGTGTCGTAGTTTACAGCTTGACTGCGATATTTGCAAATTTCGGTCCAACACATACGACTTCAGCAAGCATTTTTTTGAGTACCGGGTTAGCATTCTCTCTTCGATCCCTTCTCCTTAGCCAGTCTGCCATGCTGCAGCCTGTTATCCAGGATTACCGCGTGGAGGTGTAGAAGGGTCTTGACAGCTCTGTTTCTCTGGCCCTGACGCTAGTAGTCGGCTATGCCATATCTGTTTGGTGGCAGAAACATTGTATTTGTCGGAATTCACTTACGTAAAAACATTTATGTGTAAGACGCTATTACGTGAGGCTTTGTTTCCCAAACACTGTTCATGTAAACACTCTGGTATCCGCGCTTTGGTGTATGTGACTATGGGTCGCTTCAGTGTGTCCATTGGAAATACAAAATATAGAACTACTCATATTTGTATAGGTTATATTCGATATTTATAGATTATGATATTATTCAAACATTAAAACACCGAATTAAAATGAACATTGCTTTATAATCAATATTTTTTAAAGTTTACTGTTGCAGCTGACCACCCGACAGAAAGCGCTTTAGGGTCGTGACCCATGGGTTGGGACCCGTGCTCTAAAGTTTGTTAAAAACATTTTTTAAAGGGGAACATTTATGAAAATAATACAAGCACATTTACATAAAAATTGTTTTACTTTAAATCAACTTTAAAATAGCTCCTAAATATACTACAGATTTTTTAAATTGACTTCCGCCATGGACTCTTGTCTTGTTTTTATCCACTTGTGCCACGAAGCGGCGTTGTGAGACAGTTTTCTGTCCAAGGCCAGACGTGTCCCTAACCTAGTTGTCGTCCCTTGTTGATGTAGAATATTCGCAACAATTGATATCCATCTAGGTTTAGACTTGCTCCAGTTGAGAAAACCCGATCGCCGTTGAGTTATAGGCGCACATAGGTAGATGGTCAGGTTGCATTCTCAACGGGTGGCCGAACCACTTGATTCTCTCTTCATCAATATAGTCAGAGTTTTGCTTCAACTAGTCTGCTCGCAACTTTGTGGCACATTCTATCTCTCGTAGTTACGTTGACTGTTTTCCGGAGGCATCTCATTTCACATGTGATCTTTATCTCCATAGATTTTGTTACAGTCCATGTTTGGCACTAGTAACAGAGAGTTGGCATGAATTTACTGTTGATTAGCATTCTTCTTGTGGACATGTTTATGTTGGGGTGTTTCTTCTTCTTCTTCTTCTTCTGCGTACACAGTCAGACAGTAACCATTATTTTTTCGAAAAAAGCGGCGGTCATCCTGAGACTCTCGCCACTACCATAGAGCTTGTCTTGCAGTTCCACTGGCAATGGCCACATCTGCTCTCTCTGATCCTCGTATGTCGGGCAGTTCTGCAGCAGATGTTCAGTGGTCATTTTACCAGTACCGCACGGGCATTCGTCGGTACACCCTATCTTCAATTTGTTGAAGAGGTGGTACCTCAGTCTGTTGTGGCCAGTGCGAAGTCTGAAGACAACGACCTGCTCTCTTCGGTTCAACTGGTAATAGGCATCGTTTTTGGTGTAACCAGTATGTTCGGTTTCCCATTTGGACATGTACCTGGCTTTGATAAGCCGTTTTGACTCTTCGTACGTCATACTGGTATCTATTTGTGGTAGCCTTGCACCTTCTTTTGCCAGTCTGTCTGCCTCCTCGTTGCCTTGGATGTTGCAGTGTGACGGAACCCACTGTACCACTACCCTTTTTGGTGCGGACTGTTGGCACAGTTTGCAGAGTGCTGCTCTTAAGTCATTAAGCTCAGTGTTTTTCTGGCTTTTTAGCGCTGTGACTACTTCGAGAGCATCTGTCAGCAGGACTATATGGCTCTCATTTTCACTGTGTGTTGCCATTTCTTCCACTGCCGCCCTCAGTGCCTCTGCCTCTGCTCTGAAATTGCTCGTGTACTTACCAGTAGCGAATGACAGTGTTATTTTTCTGCCATTTGGTAGGTTCAGGAATGCTCCTGCCCCTCCGTTCTGTGTAGTGTTTGTTACAGAATCGTCGGTGTATGCATGGGTCCAGTCCATGCTTGGGTAGCTTTTCGTTATGAAGCTTAGGGTAGTGTCTCTCCTTTCTTTTTCGGTCTGGCAGTTTTTGTTTGCAATACCTGGTATATTTTCTACCACCTCTGGAAATATATCCTGCCTCCAAGTAGGTTTTCGTACAGTATTGATGGGTTTTGGTGTTGTTAGTGCGTTTATGGGATCTTCGTGCATCTTTGCTTGGGCTATTTCTGCAAAGTTTCTCCGCTTTAGTTTCCCAGTTCCCAGATTGTTTAGCCTCTGGTACATTGGATGGTCCGTCAGTCTTCGGAGTTTCTCTGACTGCAGCTGGGCTCTGCAGTCTCTTCTGTCGGTCATGGATTGCAGTTTTGTAATCTTTTCAAGTTCTACAATTGGCGTTGACTTCATGCCACCTGTTATGATTCTCATGGCTTGGTTTTGAAGTTTGTTAACTTTATCGAAGTTCGCCTTCGCTGCTGTTGTCCATGCCGCGATGCCATACTCGAGAACTGGTCTCACTCTTCCAGTGTACAGTTTCTTTAGTATGCCTTCGTCTGCTCCCCAGCTTGTGCCAGCAAGTTTCCTCATGATCGCCATTCTTTCTCTGGCTTTCATTCGGTTTCTCTCAATCTGACTTTTCCATGTCATGCGCCGATCAAATGTGACTCCCAGATAGGTTGGGTTGTCGTTTGGCTGCAGGATTTTGCCATTTAGGCTTAGTTTGGTACTTTGGGGTTTTAATGAGAGCGAGAATATTGTGCACGTGGTTTTCTCCTCGTTTATTTTGACCAGCCATGAGTTCGCCCACTCTTCCAGCGATGTTAGGGCCGTTTGCATCCGATTTCTTGCTATGGTGAGATTCTTTTCAGAGGTCCACATAGCCAGATCGTCTGCAAACATTGAGCTATGGACTCTTCTTGGTATATTCTCTGTAATATCGTTTATATATACCAGGAAGAGTGTGGGTGACAGTACTCCCCCTTGGGGTACTCCCTGCTCGAGTGTCACCTTTTTGCTCATCTGCCCTTGTACTTGGACTCTGGCCGTTCTTTGTTTGAGGTAGTGGTTGATCCACTTGTACATCTTCCCACAAACATCACTTCTTCTTAGCTTGACTCTGAGTCCATCCTTCCAGACTTTGTCAAATGCCTTTTCCAGATCCACCCAAACAGCTACTGTGTGTTTCTGTGCCTGGTAGGCATCTTCTATCTCTTGGGCTATGAGGATGACCTGGTCCTCGGTGGATCTGTGCTGTCTAAAGCCGGCTTGCTGTGGAATTAGTATTCGTTTTTCTTCCAGATGCCACATCAGTCTGGTGTTTATCATCCGTTCCATCAGCTTGCCGACACAGCTCAGTAGGCTTATGGGCCTGTATCCATTCGGATCTGTTTTGTCCTTTCCTGTTTTTGGTACTGGTACCAGTATTGCATCTTTCCATGCCTGGGGTACAATACCCCTTTTCCAGCTTTGGTTCAGGACTGATAGTAGTTTTTTCTTCGCTGTTTGGCCCAGCCCCATCAGCATTTCGTTTGTTATCCCGTCTTTTCCGGGAGATTTCCTTCTCTTTAGTGTTCTCATAGCCTCTTCCATTTCGCGCATTGTTAGTTTGGCCATCATGTGCTCTTCAGGAGCCGTATTTATGTTTTCGTGCCCCTTTAGCTCTTCGC
Organism: Ariolimax columbianus; assembly: GCA_036924085.1. Taxonomy (NCBI): domain Eukaryota; kingdom Metazoa; phylum Mollusca; class Gastropoda; order Stylommatophora; family Arionidae; genus Ariolimax; species Ariolimax columbianus. The sequence continues at coordinate 30,981,197 of JAVGWX010000015.1, forward strand.
TAATGTCTGTATGCTTATCTGCAGGGACCTCGATGTGGTTTGCTCTGGCATAGTGATCGACAAAGGCGTTTGCGGCTTTCTTACCTGTGATCAAGTTCTCGCCTTGCTTGATAGTAATTTGTTTATTTGACGGGGTTTCGTCGTTCATGGCTCTGACAAGCTTCCATAGCTTGTTCCCTTCTTTGTCCAGGTTTAAACTTTCCGTTTTATTTTTCCAACTTTCTCTTGCTGTTTGCTTGAGAGTGTGTTTGTACTTCGCCGCGGCGGCTTTGAGGGCGATGTTTGCCTCCACGGATTTTTCTCGTTCTGCCATGTTCCTAGCATTTGTTACTGCATCTTCCACTTTCTGTAACTCATCATTCCAGTAGGGCTTATAGTTTTTCCTAGCTCCTCTTGGGATGGTTTCAGTGGCGGCTTGCATTATTGCCTTGCTTAGGCTCTCTACCATGGGCTTCATTTTGGTGTTTCGTGTGTTGATGGTTTCACACAGCCCATCTGTCAGGATTGCAAATCTGTCCCAGTCGGCTCGTTTGTAATTCCAACGTGGGAGCGGTTTTGTTTCCTGTGGGCCTACTTCCATGTCAATGGTTAGCCTGATCGGCCTGTGGTCGCTACCTGCCAGTTGGTTTAGCACCTGGCGGTCTATTTTATAGTGTATGTCCTGTGTGGAGAAGGCCAAATCTGGAGTCGAGGTGGTATGCCATGTTCTTGAATAGAAGCTAGGGCTATCCTCCGGCCTATTGATTAGGGAGAGATTTGCATCTATCTCCCAATCTTCCACTTCGTCACCTCTGCTGTCTGTGTCAGAGTATCCCCATCTCTCCGAGTGGCTGTTGAAATCTCCAACCACTATGCAGTTGGAGTCTCTGACCTCCATACTCGAGAGCGATAGGTCTCTGTTTGGTGGTCCGTACAGATTGAAAATGCGGAGCTTCGTCTCTTGAGCCATTATGTCAACTCCTACAATTTCTGCTTGTCCGGTGTGATTGACAGGTACCGCGCTACTCGGTATGCTGTTTCTGGTCAGTATCAGGACCCCTCCTTTGTGGCCTTCTCTATCTAGACGGAAAGTCTGGTATCCTCTGATTGAGAATTTATGGTTATTGTTGAGGTGCGTTTCCTGGATACATGCCACGTCAATCTTACCTTCATGCAGGTGATGTGTTAGGGAAAGTTTTTTGTTAATGACTCCCTCCGCATTCCACTGTAATATTCTGAGGGTCTTGAAGTTTTGGCCAATAGTCGTTTCCCCATAGCCATGTGCCTTGACTCCACGACACATGGGTGGGTGACCACCAGTAGTCAAGGGTGGGCCCCTTCGAGGCGTGGGGCCCGGCGCTATCGCTGCCTGGCGGGTCTCCTCAGGATGAGCGCCATACGTTTTTCGAATAGGTTGTGCTGCCATCATACTGTGATTTACGTTGCACTGTTTTGTTAGGCTTGCGGCCCCGTGCATCCGATTTCAACAGGCGTTTCTGTAGGGATGCCCTCCTTAGCCTTTGGCTGTCCCCAGCCTATCTGCAAGGCAGCAGTTGTTTACGATCAGAGTTTTCTCTCCTATGGAAGTTGTCTTACCAGACTATCGAGTCTTCACTACTCGTGTCTATAGGGTGCAATGATGGTATGATATATGAGATGGACTGGTTTACCCGGAAGAGAGGCAGTCCAGTGTGTCTGTATCCCAGGATCGTCACGTCCTGCCAGAAACGTAGCATTTGCATGTGAGTGGGGTATCTCTTTTTCCCTTTATTTTCTTGGCTTCTATGCAGGGATGGTACGCCTAGCATTCCCCGCCACCTGGGGTGTTGACACAGTGGGGCAGGTGTGCAATGTCCGCTGGTCTGCATCTCTTCTGCGTCCAGCATGATAGTTATGGCTGATAACGTACAGAGGTAGATATCGTAACCGGAGTGCATTTAGCCAGAGGACAAGCCTGGTAATGTCACAGAGATGTTGATCGCCTGGTGTGCGGACAACTCTCATGGTCAGTGGTTGAGTCTTGACAGTTCACAGTGTGG